>CM073583.1:108479058-108584058 GCA_037074715.1 Magnolia kwangsiensis
TCATGCCTTTTTATACATTATATGATGGAAGGTTTTCGTTTTCATTAAATTCCCTTTCTTCTTCGTCCAACCTATATTGATTCTCTCTATTTCAGGATACACTGGCCTACGTTCTCTACTATCCACAGAAGCCTCTTGTTACTACTCGTGCAATGGAACACTTGCACTTTAGGCAGCTTCCAGCTGGCATAGTAAGAACTTGGAATTTGTTTAGGCTTACTTCCTTTTTTCCCCGCATTTTTTACTGCCCTTTTTCTCCTTCATTTGGCCACTAGCTTTGATTGACCATTTCCTCTGCTGATGGTTTTTTTAAAGAATGCAATTGTTGCAATTGCTTGCTATTCTGGATATAACCAAGAAGATTCTGTTATAATGAACCAATCGTCAATTGATCGTGGTTTCTTCCGGTCATTATTCTTCCGTTCATACAGGTAGATGAGGTTTTTATTTTATATGTCGTTGTTTATCAATTCCTGCTTTTAAGTAGACTTATCTGTTACTTTCATGCTCATATTATATTGATCTTGACGTTCCTTCTCTAGAGACGAGGAGAAGAAGATGGGAACACTTATCAAAGAAGATTTCGGGCGTCCAAACAGGGAAAATACAATGGTGAGTGCCAGACATTGGTTAGAATTTGGTACTTCATTGTTAGTGGGAGCATTGTGGTCAAATTCACCTGTTTCTTTTACAGGGCATGCGGCATGGATCTTACGATAAATTGGATGATGATGGTCTTGCACCTCCTGTAAGTACATTAATAAACATATTCTTATTATTCCTTTCCTTTAGAGACATCTGTTAAATAACCACTTTCTCTAAAAGCTCGAGCTGTTAGAGCATGGCATATCAATGTTATATTGAGGGACTTTAATACTTCCCCCCGCACGTGCGGGGTGGAACTCCACACAGGAACATACTGGGTGAGGATGGAGGCACACTCACAACTCACACCATAAACAGCCCCCCATGGGAGAATATATTAGGGAGGCATATTTGTTACCTAGGATTCGAACACGAGACATTTCGCTTTGATATCATCTCAAATACCCACTTTCTCTAAAAGCTCGAGCCATTAGAGGATGGCATATCAATGTATATCAAGGGACTTTAACAACCTCAATATAATTCACCTCATGTCAATGCCTATTTTCTCATGCATCAGGGCACAAGGGTGTCAGGTGAAGATGTCATTATTGGAAAGACAACTCCCATTGCTCAGGATGAATCTCAAGGACAAGCTGCACGAATACACACGACGTGATCATAGCACAAGCTTACGACACAGTGAAAGTGGGATGGTGGATCAGGTAGGCTAGTTACTGATCAGACAAACTCCCCCCCCCCCCCCCCCCCCCTGTATTTGGTGGTGCCTTGGCATCAGATTTTGGCTGTTGTTGTTCTCTTTGTAGCTCAACCAATTGGGTTCTTTTGCAGGTTCTATTGACAACTAATGCTGATGGGTTGAGGTTTGTGAAAGTAAGAATGAGATCTGTCCGAATTCCTCAGATTGGTGATAAGTTTAGCAGCAGGCATGGTCAGAAGGGAACTGTTGGCATGACTTACACACAAGAAGACATGCCGTGGACCGTGGAAGGCATCACACCAGATATCATTGTGAATCCACACGCCATTCCTTCTCGGATGACAATTGGTCAGCTTATTGAGTGTATCATGGGGAAGGTGGCAGCTCACATGGGAAAAGAGGGTGATGCAACTCCTTTTACTGATGTCACTGTAAGCAAACCTCTTATTCCTTTGAAACTGTCTGAATTAAAGCTTGTGAACATCCTTAACCTGCTTCTAGTTCGGAAGATTGTGAATGCCCCTCCAATGGTCAGATGGATGTTCCTTGCATCTTTCTATCATCTATTGGCAAAAAAAAAAAAAAAAAAATGAAAAGGAAAGGAAAAGAAAAGAAAAGAAAAGAAAAAACTGGAGGTATCGAGTCCAGTAAGTTTGGAAGATTATGAGCATCCTCAACCCGTTATTAAAGCTGTCCTGCTTTAGGAGATGTGCCATGGTTGTGAAATACAAGGTCTGTGTTTGTATGCACAGATGTATGAATTGCAATCATTCAGTTTAGTCGAGCGGGCATGTGCTGTTGCACTCGTTTCAAGGGTAGTTGCACTCATAATGGGGAAGAGGGCCCCCAAATTGCAGTTGCACTCGCTTCAAGTGCAACTTGAAAGTAACAGTTTAGCAATTTAGAGCCTGCATTTTCAATATGAAGGGAACCTCAATGATATATGTTTATTTCTACTTTTATTAGACTGACAATTGAGATTTAATTTGATTCGGCATCCAAACAACACCTGGGGAAAAAAATGCCCAAAATGGAAACCTTTGGTCCCAAGCCTACTGTTGCTGTTGACACCATTTGCCTCAGTCTTCTACCTGGTTAAGGGAGGAGCTTGTAGTGGGAAGAGGTTCTAACCTTTCTGCTGGTGCTACTAAAGTTGAGCCCTTTTGACTAACATGATGACCCAAGTGATGTATTCTTGTGATCTGTAACCCTTTAGTTCTTGGAATCTCAACCCTGAAACCCGATGGAGTATTGCTGACCTTTGAAAATAGAGAGCTTAACACCATATTCAGAGATGCCAGGTTCGCAGAATGGTTTACCAGAGGACAGGGAGTCGGCCTTTTGACTAACATGACAACCTAAGTGATGCATTCTTTTGATCTGTAACCCTTTAGTTCTTGGAATCTCAACCCTGAAACCCGATGGAGTATTGCTGACCTTTGAAAATAGAGAGCTTAACACTATATTCAGAAATCAGAGGTTTGCTAAGACCACTTGCTTCTTTAAGACTCCCTGTCCTCTGGTCAACCATTCTGCGAACCTGGCATTTCTGCCCAAGATTGAAGTTGTCATCAGGTGGGCCCACCGTGTAGATGACGTCCCAAGAAATTCAGGCTGGAACACCCATGAGGTGGGCCATAGTGTTCAAGACAAATGAACAGCTGAAGAAAAGCTTGTCAAGCTTCTAAGCTCTGGATTTGTTTGGAACTTGTACAGGCCTGGTTTTTTGGGACAGGTCATCTCCATGGTTGCAACCACGTGATATGGGCAGGTTAGATTCTGTGCATATTTTCCATGTGGCATATGTTGTGGCATGTAGCTGGGCTGCTTTTCACATGCATGTGGGCGTAGCAAAGTAAACTGGTTCCTTGGATCTAATTCCTCAAAAGCAAAATGTAATTGTAAGAGAATGGCTTATTAATAGCTCATTTTGGAAGGAGAGGCGGAGCTTTTACTCTGATAGAGCTGGTTGTCAAGTCTACACCTAAACAGCTTAATATGAGATGTTAGGAGCTTAAGCAGAGGCATATAAAAGCAAAAGTTTCTTATGAAATATCACAAGCTTGAGTTCATATCTGAAGATCTCAATACCGAGAAACCTTGAACCGGACAATAAATCATGAAGATCTGGTATTCATTGACGCAAACTGATGTAGTCTAGTTGGTTAGGATACTCAGCTCTCCCGAGAGACCCAGGTTCGAGTCCCGGCAACGGAATTTCCTTGCATCTTTCAATTATCTATCAAAGATAATTAAAATACAATAAACTAAATGTGGACTTAATGATGCTTTCAAACTCAGATGCCTAAACCTTGAGAGGATACAAAATCTAACTTCGGAACTTCTAATGTCTAATCACTTTACAAAAACAAAAAAGATGATGAAGAAACTCGTAGTGTGTAATCTAAACGGCATATCTTGATTCATGAACTAATATTAGTCCCATTATCTCATTGCCGATGGGCATTTCTTAATGTGTCTGTTAACTCTTCAGGTGGACAACATCAGCAAAGCTCTTCATAAATGTGGATATCAGATGCGCGGCTTTGAAACCATGTACAATGGTCACACAGGACGTCGGTTGACAGCTATGATTTTCCTCGGTCCCACCTACTACCAGAGACTGAAGCACATGGTGGATGACAAGATCCATTCACGAGGGCGGGGCCCAGTGCAAATCCTCACGAGGCAACCTGCTGAAGGGCGCTCCCGTGATGGAGGCCTGCGCTTTGGGGAGATGGAGCGAGATTGCATGATTGCCCATGGGGCTTCACACTTCCTTAAAGAAAGGCTGTTTGACCAGAGTGATGCCTATAGGGTTCATGTCTGTGAATGCTGCGGGCTGATTGGTATTGCCAACCTTAAGAAGAATTCCTTTGAGTGCAGAGGTTGCAAGAACAAGACAGATATTGTTCAAGTAATTCCCACTTCCCCCATTCTATCTATAGTATTTTCTAGTCGTTTAAAAATTTTCCGTGGATCATCTCTTGCTATTGTTCCTTGCTCATCTTTTCTAGAAGGCGCTTGCGAAATTATCTAACTTGCCTTTGCGTGATTATCTAGGTCCACATACCTTATGCCTGCAAGCTGCTCTTCCAAGAGCTCGTGGCCATGGCCATCACTCCTAGAATGCTTACAAAAGAAGTCAAACCATTGAAAGACCAGAAGAAGAAAGGAGCCTGAAAGGAGAGATTATTGGAAGAGCTCATGCTTTTTTGTGTTCAGGGCTATCTATTTGAAACAGCAACATACTATTTACTGGAGACCGAATGGGACTTGCTAACCTTGCTTTTGATCTGTTGGTCGTTTGGAGGTGATTTGCATCTAATCTTCTTTTTGTGGGAAGTACACTGACAAAGAAAGTCATACCAGAATCTATGAATAAATAGATCTGTCATTCTTTAGCTTACAAACTCAGTTGCTGGGCCAGCAGCTGTTAGATCATCTCGGAGGATTGAACTGGGATTGAAATATGCAGCTGAGCTTGATGCAATGAAAGGATGTGTAACAAAGATACAGTCCGACTTCGTTCTCTTGTGAAAATGCTCTTAAGGAAACTGTTTGGCTTTGTACGTAAGTTTGTAAAGGATGTGTAACAAAGATACAGTCCGACTTAATTCTCTTGTGCAAATGCTTTAGGGAAACTGTTTGGCTTTGTACTTAAGTTTGTAGTCCTTTAGTACAGAATTCTCTTGATGAGATGGAAGTATTTAGAGATCGTTTGTACAGAACTCCCTCTTGATGAGTTCTCTCAAAAAAAGAAAACAAGAAAAAAAGAAAAAACTCTTGACGAGCTGAAGCACTTGTAGACTTATTCTTTATAGAAAGAAGCAGATTTTTCTGTGTTATCATATGATCAGAGATTGATGAACCTATGTAAGAAATTTGATTTTGATTTATTTATTTTTAACAATTTGAATTTGAGGTAAAATGGATGGAAACCTGACGCGGTCAGCAATGGCTCTGCATCATCCCAAACATGACACGTTGCCAAAAATGCATACTGCAGAGCTGTACAATCTGTTTTTTCTGGCTAAACCTAATTGCCCACCATAGACAGGATGTTGGGCAGTTAGGGAACAACATGTTCGGAGTATGTGTAGCTGAAACAAGGATGTTGACTTGGATGAGAATTCCCCAAAGATTACCGAGAAATGCACAATAATTGAGGTGGTTTATGTGTTTAGTACACATAATGTAACTATATTTAAAACTTAGTATTACAATACATAATTACATGTTATATAAGGTTAAAGAAGTACCCATTGTGTTGAAATCCCACACTGTCGTGTGAGTGCGCGGGTGTAAAAATTTTATAAAAATATATGTAGAGAACTACAGTACACTTAAATATTTTATAAAATAATCTTCTAAACATTAACATCCAAACAGTTACATTAAATCTAAATGTTCATGCAGAAATGATCTTGATTGATAACTACTTTCTATATCCTTGATGCAGTGAAGATACTCTATCTGGGACTGTAGTAGTTTTTCCTTTTTTCTTTAGAAATTAAACTCGAATAAATGAGTAATTACTCTTCGGATCACCCTAATTAGTCATTACCAACTTCATTTTCTGTTCACGTCATGAGTAACTACTTTCCGAATCGCCCTGATTAGTCATTGTCAACTTAATTTACTTGGTATCATTGTCAACTTAATTTACTTGGTAGAAAATATAATAAAAATAAACGGTAAGCTTCAGTCAACCCCTTTGAATCTTCATCCATCATATTTTGACCTGACTATAAAGTTGAGTGTCCACATTCTCTTGATTTTGAATGGTAAGGATATTTAAAATCACAAAATCAATTTGCCTAAGGAATTGAAAATTTGTTTGTAGGGAATTAGAAATATATACATTTTATGCAAAGTGCAACATTTGAGATATAAGAATTTTATTGGAAGATGTAGGCCGGTTAGCGACAGGTATTTTTTCTCGGTGGCAGCTCATCCGTGAAGACTTCATTGTGAAGAAATGTTATAGGAAAATGGTTGATTCTAATGCAAAAGCTGATTTTCAAGACACGGTTAGTCAGCATGCACTAATTGATGTAGGTTATATTAAGTACATGGTGTAAAAACTAAAGAGATGGTAAATACATTTGGCTTATATTGGACTGATTTCACATTAAATTCTAAAGTATCAGGTTGTTTGTTTCTACATTCATTGAAGATACAGGATTATAGACTCTTTTAATTTCAATCAACTTTAAATATTGTATGATACTAATGAAGTGTTTAAATTTCAGAATATACGGATTCAAAATGATGGCTTCCTTGCTGTGGTTGAGTATTCATGATCTCTTCTAATACGAAGAAATAATAAACATGAAAGGTGAAAAGGTTAAAAGATTGGTTTAGAAAATAGAATAAATAAGTATTTAGATATATTTTTTAAATTTTAAGAGAATAGAATAAATAATTTTCTATGTTGAAATTAATTATGACAAGTTCATTCATAAGTTTTACTATTTTTAAGGTGAAGGACTATTTAATATAGGACACTTGCAATCTTAAATAACAAATCAAGATAAAATACAAATTTAATTTTATTAATGGTTATTTCTTTAGTTTCTTCTGATATTTTAATTATTTTAAAATTTGATAGATAAATAAAAAAATAAAATTAAAAGTTAAAAAATAATACTTAAAATGTTATAGAAAGAGTATCAAACGAAAAGGAAACATAAAACTTGATTAAAGACATCAAATATAACATTGTTGTTTACCTTTGAAAAATATTACAAAACCAAAAAACATTGGATAACCAAAACAAATCATAAACACCTTTCACCATACTAAAGAGTGGTGTGTGCCCGAATTTCCTCGCTCCGTGATAGGACTGTTGGTATAAGGATTGAGCCCGTGTGGCGTTCCCAAACTCATCGGCTCGAACTCAGCCCATGACTCAATCAAGTAATTGGCCACCTTACAAGGTCTAGCAATTGAGAGATGACCCATCACAAGCTCTGCTCAGACCCATACTTTAGGCTCCTGGGCCAGTTGTGGATCTTGATTTAAAGCCCTATTAAAAAAACAAGTGGGCCTGATTTCATCTAAAGACACTTTATTATGAGGCCCACCAGTAGCCCAGCTCGAAGCTCGTTATGATTTCTATAGGTGGGTCTAGGCTCAATTTCAGGCTTGATTATAAAAGGGCTAGTCTAGGGCCGGCTTCAGGACCTTACAAACAGGCCATTGGTGATGATCCATCACGTGGAAGATCCAAGCCGTCCATCAAGCGGGCCTCGTTGTGTACATGCACTGTTCCAAATATCGGGCAGGCCAAGTACTCGAATGGGAAAAGGCCTATTGGTACAATCCAAATAACGGCTGTCCATGTTACATCTACTCCGTTAATTTCTTTCCCCAACTCATTTTCACACCGTCCAAACAAAAAGAGGCAGTTTCAAAACACAAGTGGGTCACACCACAAACATCAGGGATTGAAATCCCACCATTGAAACCTTTGTGGGGGCTACTGTGACGCATAACTTCTGTGACCACCATTAGGAACGTCAAATGAATGGATTGTTGACATACGAACACCACGATGGGTTGATAGTGGAGGTCCCTACTCCAACGGTATGGATCACTTGAGTCCTGGATTATCAAAATTTTTTAGTCATTTTACTTGATGGACGGTGTGGATTTCATCCAGGCCCATCTACTTGGTGTCAAGGACCTTGGAGATAGAGTGAGAGAGAAGGGAACCTTTTGGTTGTTAAATACTCTATTATAGTATGACAATTGATACACTATCACTAATAAATTGTATAGGGATTTTTTCAGCAAAATTCCTCAAGAAATTGGATTTTACTAAATAGTGCCTCAGAAAATTGATATTCCTTAGCATTGTTTTAAAGGAGAAGAAATTATATATCATCCTCTTTTGCTTTTTCTTTTTTATCATGGAAAAATTGAAAGAAAGTTATAGAACTCGAGTGATATGTGTCTCACATCCAACCGTCTAATAAATGCACATCAATATTATTATTAGATGAACTAAATATATAATAGATCCAATAATAAATGGGTCAATTCATAAAAAAATGATATACACCATTTAAAATATTCTAATTCAAGTGTAACCCATCTAATGACCTAATTAATTTAATGTTTGATTTGTGTTATTGCCATGGCATGATGCAGATATTTAACGATTTTGGTGTTATAATATATAGACCACGTGGGCCTCACAAATCTTGAGTTTCACTACTTTTTAAAGAAAACAATTAAATAAGAGTATTTTGATAATTTCATCCCTAAGAAGTACCTCCACGCGTGAAAGAATTATTTGGTAAAATATAAATATGTCAGAAAGTTTTCAATAAAATCTACCAATTTTTCGCGTGGCATGTATCAACCCAAATAACAACCGGCTAAAATTTTAAAATCACTCTACTTAACTATATTTCTCATTTAAACAAAAACCAAAAAAAACCCATCCATGAACAACTCTTGCATCACACACATGAACATTATTTGCACATGAACATTATTTGACAAGCAATTTCATCACACACACACGCGCGCGCACGCCAACGCTCACCTGCGAACTAATTCGTAGTACGAACTTTTTTGAGAACCCATCATACGTGATGTGGATCCAAAATCCGAACCATTCATGTGAAGCAGCACCTCGTGAAACCCCATGCACCCAAGTTTTACTTTGATTTAAGACTTTGATGGGCCATGAAAAATTAAACAGTTTCCTCCCTTGATTTGCATTTCTCTTTGCTATGGCCCACCAGAATCTTAGATCAGGTGAAAATTCACCTCCCAAGGTTTGATGGGATGCCGCATCTTATGGACCGGTCGGATTCGACTCCCATGGCACGTGTGCAAAGGTGCGCACGTGTGTAGGTGCGTAAGGGAGCATGCCTCTATATATATATATATATATATATATATATATATATATATATTGTATGCTTATTGTTAGAAAATCTAATTGAAAGTAGCTTAATGAAACTTACCTTATTTTAAAATAAGATCAATCAAACAACTCTATTATCATATACACAAACATTATTTGTTGAAAAGGCATTATCATTGGAAGGGCAATTTCATCATTTATAAGAAATTACCCCCCGCTCGATATACCCACCGTTAGAAGAATCTAACAGAAGGTAGCTTGGTGAAACTTACGTATTTTAATAAGGTGTTTAATAAGAACATTTCACAAATAGGTACTAAAGTGTAAATTCCACAAAAGTTAGGTAGTATGTTATAAAGATTCCCTTATTTTAACCATTCACATTAGATTACATGATGTTTCAGTGATCCAGACCATTGATTTGTCGGACAATATTGCAGATAGAAAATGCCACTGAACTTTTTTCAGATGGATGTTGATTATTGTCATATTTCTCTTTTTAACCGTCTATTTTTGGGCTAGAAATCAAACGGTTAAGAGTTTTCTTATCAATCCACTGTGTGTCTTAACTGATCAACGGTCTAGATTAGGCAACCACTGATCCAATAGCCAGTGTATATTGTGCAAAGATCCGTACATTACACGCTTCTAGCACAAGATACATGCATGCAAGACTACAACTTAGAAAATAAAAAAGAAATAATAATTTTACTAGAAAAATACTTAAAAGAGTTATCCATGTTGGCCCATTTACAGCCACAGGTTGTTTGATTTTGACTTCTGATAGGTATCTGTTGGGCTCAGGTCTATGTTGAATAATGCGGGCCGGGCTTGAATAATCTTTTGGGCTCTAATAGGCTGTTAACAAACCGGGGTGAGATCAAGTCGTTGGATGTGTATCTAACTGCACATGAAATGAGAAGTTTGATTCGCTCATAATGTTAGTGCATGAATTCTATAAGGTGGGCTTTATTGGTCAATGATTTGAATTGTCCTAAGGGTTGGTATGATTAGGTAGAGAGATGCTCCCCTGCGCACATACGCGCATGCGCACTTTTGCACACGTGCCATGGGTGTCTAATCTGAACGGTCCATGTAATGCGGAATCCCATGAAACCTTATGTGTCAAATTTTCACCCCAATATAAAATTCTGGTGGGCCATAGCAAAGATAAATGCAAATCAAGGGAAGAAACTGTTTTCAATTTTCATGGCCCATCAACCATCAAAGTTTTAGATCAAAGTAAAACTTGGGCTTGGGGGGTTTCACGAGGTGGTGCTTCACTTGAACGGTTCAAATTTTGGATCCACATCACATACGATGGGTTCTCAAAAAAGTTCGTACGTAGTACGTACGAACTGGTTCGCAGGTGAGCGTTCCGTTGATTAGGTATACTAGTTGGCCCTACTAAGTTGTGATACATTCATAAATTCATGTAAGGGATAAAGTGTTACAATTATGATACACACATATAATGTTTTAGAGGAATTACGATTATCAAATTCATATGGAACTATATGGAAAGGAGTTTTGATGGGGTTCAAACTGATCTGCGCTCTGTAACTATAAAACTAGGCCGGGTCCCCAATCCAACACTATCGACTGAAGTTACAACCCCATCACAGCTTCTCTAAAGGGTGTAAGGAAAGGAAGACCTCAACATCCTATCTTCAGCAATAATGTCCCAACAAGGTAAGCTATCTAACCCTTCACATCTCCATATTCGACGCATAACACAGCCCTTGCAATTCTGTATTGATGTAGAACTTACAGTTAGATGAAAGGAGCAATCTATATGAGATTTGAGGCGAGATGTTCTGGCCTGAAAGTCAAGCTAGTTAACCCATATACCTGGTCTGAGTGCTTGAACGGGATTGAAAGATCGGCCCAGTGTATAAGCTGAGGCCGGTGGCCCAACCCAATCATCGAGACTTAAAGACACTTATGATTGTTCCTATTTAATTTATGCATGTATATTGAAGATACTTATTGGCTAAGACTAGCCTTGTTAGCCCAACATAGGCAGAGGCTAGGGCTTCTTAGCTGAACTAATCGGCATAGCCCAAGCCAGTTTATGGTGTGAGTGTCCTTCCACACTTGTCTATTATGTTCTGTGTGGAGTTTCACCTTATAGTGTATACTTTGACAATTTGAGATTTAAAAAAAGTGATTGTTTGGCATGGTATTAGAGTGTCCTATATTTTAATTCCAAGAGTAGCAAATATGCCTTGGCATTATATTTTTGGCCAAAATATACATTGATATACTATTCTCTAATTGCTTAAGCTTTTAGTGCAAGTGGTGATTTTTATCAGAGCCGAGAACAGCTCTACTCTCAATGGGGGATAATGTGACGCCCTGGTCACTGCTTAAATTTAAGCGGGCGTGATGTGAGCGGAGCTGGATGCCTGTGTGAGCTACCGCGCTAGGTAAGCTACTGTTGCAGTTGATTGTAGCGTAACTTGTCCCACATTGAAAAAGTTGTCTAAAGTAATGGTGGTTATATATGGAGTTGTCACCCTATACTGTATGAGGCCTTTTGGGGGCAACCTCGAGAATAAAACCGTGCGGAGTGTGCTTAGAGCGGACAATATCATACAGTGTGGGGTGATCACTTCACATATAACCACCATTACTTCAGAGAACTCTTCCGATGTGAGACAAGTTACGCTACAGCTCGGTAGCTCGCCCAGACATCCAGCCCCACTCATATCGCGCCCGCCTATATTAAAGCAGTGACCGGAGTTGTTACAATTTTACATTATATCAAAGCAAAATGATCGTATACCAACCACGTAGGCCACACATCTATATTGAGTATGGGCATTTTTTTTTCATTTCTTCAAACCGTTGATTTTCCACACGTGTGTTTACTACTCGATGAGTTGACAAGTATAAATTTTGACTCAAATGAGCAAAATATATGTATGATAGTCTATTTTTTTTATTCTTGTTTTGTCATCCTTATCTTATAATAAAGAATTTCTTATGAATTCCCTTGGGGATTCGTTAGAATCTAATCCAACAGGAATTCATAGCATTTAAAAAAAAAAAAAAAAGTTTTGGTTACAACTGCACCCTATAATAATACCATAAGGCAAGCCTTATTGATTAACGGTTTAGATTTACCTAAAGGTTGGATAATGTGATTGGGTGCACCAATAGGCCCCACTAAGTTGTGATACATCTAGAATTCGTATAAGGGATGATGTGTTATTATTGTGATATGCACACTATATTTTGACAGAACTAGGATGAGCTAGGATAACCAATTCGTGTGGAGCCATTCAAGAGAGGAGTTTTGATAGGTTTCAAACTCCTCTATAAAACAAAGTTGGATATTCAATCCTACACCATTGACAGAAGTCACAATCTCATCCCATCCTCTCTAAAGGTTGTAAGGAAAGGAAGGTCCCAGCATTCCGATTCAACAGTAATGGTAAGATATCTCCTTCTTTTGATCTCCATATCCAATGCCCAGCGAAGTCTTTTGTCAGATCTGCATCTAAACATTACACACCCTACCCAAGGTTTGGACTATCTGCATCTAAACATTACACACCCTACCCAAGGTTTGCAGTCCACAAATTGAATGGTTAGGATTAGGGGTGGCAACGGGTGGGGCCCAGTTGGCAGGTGTGTCAATTTGGGGTCATAAAAATGGGTGGTGGGGTCTGCCTTGGGTGATCGTAAACATGAGGCCCACTTAGGGCCTGTTTGGACATTACTCGAAATGTGATTTCTGAAAAAGACAAATCCTTAACAAAAGACAGAATGAAGATATTTGAAATCTATAGATATGACAAATCTCTCTATCCAAACAGTCCATTAAGAAACATCTAAAAGTCAATTTAAAGATCCAAGGTATACAAATTCAAACAAATAATGATTTTTTTAGAAAATGATTCCAGTAAAAAAAAAAAAGTTCCTTTTAGGAACCTTCTAATGATTTATCAGGCGACTAGAAAGTAATGTGCGGTGTGTGGTGTACTGTATGGAATTTGTGCAAGATCCCAGTCGTTCAATAGGTAGGGCCCACAATCTTCGCGAGTGACACTGAGGCATTCATTAATTTTAGATGAAGGGAGCATTTTGTGTAAAGATTTCAGGCCAATTATTTGTGGGGTCCACTCCTAAGATGATATTAGCTGGAAAGTCAAGCAAATCAACTCATTTAGTGATCACTAATCTTATAAATGTATCATATAGATTTGAACATATGTTACTGAGTGGTCCACCTAATTTTTGAAATTTTGTATTTTATTCATCCTTAATTAGAGGTGTACATGAACCAGGCTAGCTCGGTTGGCTCGTGCGACTCGACTTTAAAAAGCTAGATTTGACTCGCTTCGAAGTTGAGTTCGGCCTGAGTTGAACTAATTTTTTGAGCTTGAAAATAAGTTCGACCCAAGTTGAACCGGCCCTAGCTTGGCTCGACTCGAATTGAACCCAGCTCGAATTGAACTCAGATTGAACTAGTTCAATGACTTGGTTACTTTGATATTGATGTTTCTCACTAAGTGTTTGATGAACTGACTCAAAGAAGTGTGGTCGGTGGCAAGGAAGGTATGTACATGAAACTAACACATTTTTTTTTCTTGATTTTTATGTTGTTTAGAAGGTGTTTGGTAAAATACCTATAAAACCATTCTTGTTGTCTCAAATACAGTGAAATTTGAAGGTGCGCCAAAGTGTTTGTGAAAATGCTACAATGGTGAACTCAACTCGATCTTGGCTCGAAATTAGCTCGAACTAGCCCGAGCTGCCGACCAAACCGAGCTGAGCTGCCCAGTCATGCTTAAGGACTGAACCGAGTTCGAGCTGAGGTCAGCTAGCGGCTGAGCCGAGTCGAGCTAAGGCTAGCTTAACTGGGTTTGACTCGATGTACACCCCTAGTTACAATCAACCCATCGAGAGGGGGGGCAGACCCACGGCCTAGATCATTCAGCCATGGGCCCCACTCTACAAACTCTTTGGTTGATATGCTTCCCATAGTGGCTAGCAATACAAGAGCTGCCCCATCAGTAGGCCCGTCTCCGACCTAAACTTTAGGCCCGTGGACCGGTCATGGCTCTTGATTTATGGTCCTCATTAATAAACATGTGGGCCTGATTTCATCTGACAACATTTTTGCCTGAGGCCTACTAAGAGTCTAGATCCAAGCCCGTATCATTGCTATAGATGACCTTAGGCCCAACTTTCAATCTTGATTATTAAAGGGCCAGCCTCTGGCCCGGCTTTCAGCCGAGTCCGGCCCAATTGTGCCGATCTATCACATATGGAAGATTTGAGTTGTCCATAGGGTGGGCCTCATTGTGTAATGGACGGATGAGACAGCCTATCATAGAAATGGACGGATGTAGTCCTTAGGACATGGCATCTAGACAGTGCTACTTGATGGATGGCTTGGATCTCAGGAAAGTGTGGCATTGATTTGGACAACCTGCTAGATTAGCAACAGTTATTTTATGCCCGAGCGATCAGGATCGTCGAAACAGTTAATTTTTAGATTCGTGATCGTTAATGGTGGGCCAATCTCGGCAAATAGGCCCACTAGACCGGTTCAAAATCTAGCTAAAATTATCCAAGCCCAGCCCATTGATTAGAGCCCTATGGTTGTGGGTACTTCCTCCAGAGTGGGTTAGGCAGGCCCATCTGGTTTTGGGTCCTGACCTGATAAGGCCCACCTTAGGCCTGTAATGGATGCCCGCAATCATATATGGGCCGAGACTTCCCAAAAGCCAGTCCCAAAACGAGGGTCCCACGATGAGAACCCAAGAGGCGAGAACAAGCCAACGATGATGTTGATTGATGGGCCTTGGGAGGTGGGCTTTAAACGAGAGGCCCAATTTCTAAATGGGCAATGCTCAGGCCTGACATTTGTTTTTGATTGATTGACAAGTAGCACAGGGCATCGAGTCGAGTTAGACCCAGTTAAGGTTGACCTGACTCGATTCAATTTTGGATTAGGCTTGACTTGAACTTGACCCGACTCGATACCGAGTCGAACATACTTGACTCGATTCAAGTCTAAGTTTGGCCTGGACTAATTCGAACCAAGTTCGACTTTGTCACAAGTACAAAGTTAGGTTAGGTGCAACGGGTACCTATGGGCTGAAAACAACACTTAAAACCTAGATTCACGTGCTAGATTTGCAGCCTCTCCATCAGCTGTGCGGCATCTCATATCTAAAATGTCGTATTTAAGTTTTTTTCTTTCTTTTTAACATTTACATATGAGTTGAGACAATACTGAATTGGGTTTTCGGTCGAACCGAGTCAAGTTACTGGATGACTCGACTCGACTCGACTCGATTTAAGTTCAGTTTAAACAAACTCAACTCACCCTCGATTCGCATCGAGTCAGATGTGAAGGGCCGGGTTTATCGAGTCGAGTCGTCCGTGCCCAGCTCTACTGTGAGAGGTTAGATAATCCAGACCGTCCAAATTTGTGTGGTCCATTGTATGTGAAGCCTCAAGAAACTCGGACCAATAAGATGGTCCCTAGGCCTCACAGCCCAACTAGTGGACATCAAATGGACAGAATATATTATATATCTAATCTGGGATCGATAATTTGGACTGTTCATTTTGCATTACTTGCATGCCACGGATGTAATTTGTAGGTAATGCCTGCGTATCATCCATCACACTCTGCTGGAGTATTTAAGATTCTCTCAGCCCAAGCTCACACGCGAGTACAAGCCATCCCATCAACACGCCATTACCTTTGTCATCACAGCATACAAACACAAGATCCAATCCATCCATCAGATGAGACCCATTGCCTATTATCTTTGACTAGAGAATCAGACAAGTTCACTAGTTTTACTGGCTACTACCGTTCACAAAAAAATGGATGACTGTAAAGACTTTTCATATTTTTTTTTCTCTTTCAACCGAATTTTTCTCACTTTGTGGCCCACCTGAAGAATGAACCACCATGATTTTTGGTCAAGATCAATTGAAAGGTCAGAATCATCAATGGACGGCTTGGATCTCGTTACTCGCACATGTAATGGCGTGTCGGTGGGATGCCTTGTCAAAGCGTGTGGGCTGAGCAAACTTCAACAAACCAATTCATGTCATTTGTCGGTGTGTTATTGCGGGACGCGGATTGCGTACTACCCCCGCCCGTCCCTAGCTCCGAACGGGCAGTTCTGTGGGCAGGCCCATCGTGATGTATCTGTACATCCAAACCGTCTATCTCTTTACTCATATTATTATAAAGCACCAAAATAGAAATGAAGCAGATCCAACGATCAAATGGACCACATCACAGATGACTCTTGCATTTAATGTAACTGACATTTAATGTTTTGTGTATTTAATACAACCAAGCTTATTATTTGGTGTGGTCCACTTGAGCGTTGGATATGCCTCATTTTTGTTTTATGCTTTAAAATAATTTAAGAAAAGGGATGGACGGTTTGGATGTACAGATACATCACGGTGGGCCCGCCCACAGAACTGCCCGTTCGGAGATAGGGGGGGGAGTTGGTAGTACGCAATCCGCGTGCCTTATTGCGGTGGTTTTGGTTTTGATAGCGGATCACCTACAACCGGCTGCATGCTAACCTAGGATTTAGCTCCTTTTTTATTACACAATTTTGATTGATTATGGAATCGGATCCAAACAAAGAGTGTGGCCCACCATGAAAATCATCTTTCTATAGAATTAGGCCAATCCATTCATTGGATGGGCCACATATATACACCGAGTTGGATTATCGGTCATCCTTTAATGTTGATGGCGTGGAATTTTCTGATGAACGGATCACTCTGATATTTTTTTAAAGAAATTTTCATAGTGAGTGGCACTTCTTGCATGGATGGGATGTATAACAAGTCTGCAGGAAGATGGGCTGCATGCGAACTTAGCATACAGCCTGCTGTATGTTTTATTTTCCTCCTCGTGGGCATATAGATGATTGTGATAAATCCAGTCCGTCCATCAGTTTATTAATATCGCAATAGAGCAGAAATCCAAAAATCACTAGGATCCAAATCTCACCTAGGCCACACCACAGGAAAAAAACAGAGATTGAACGGCCACCAGTGGAAACTTCGTGGGGTCCACGTAAGTTTTCTTTACCAGAGCGATATTTCTGCCTACAGTTTATATAAGTGGCAATAACCGTATGAGCTGTTTCGATCATGGTCGGCTACGGTAAGGTTTCAGCTGTAGAAGTTTCCACACTGTTTCATGTGGTGTGGTCCATCTAAGTTTCTTAATCACCTGATTTTTGGACTGCTGTCTTACTGTGATCTTGAGAAACTGATGGACGGAGTGGATTTATCACAGGAATATATGTGGGCCCCACATAGCTTCCGACCACATGAACTTCATGTGTTCCGGGGCACAAGCAATTTGCGTCCGATCTACACCGTCCACTCGCATCACTGCCGACGTGGGGTCCTTCTTCCCGTGATCTAAAGGTTCTATCGGATCAAATGGTGGATGGGAGAAACCCCAAAAGCCACCACCATCTGATCATCATAAAGCTATTCCATTTTCGCCCCTCCAATAACATTTCTATGGACGGATAGGATCCTCTGAAAGGAGAGATCATGGGACGCCCATGATAGGCCCACCATGTTAGCTGATCAAGTTAATAACCGGTGGTTCCAACCCACTAATATTAGAACTACACGGAGGGAATCCACACCACCCATCAGGCAAGGGGTGGGTCCACTGACATTCCCTGGTCCAATAATCATGAAGATCCATTCATCAGAGGGACAACACGTGGACGTCCAAAGTAGACCGTTGGATCTTCGGGCACGTCCATGGTGGTCCCTGCCTGATGAACGGACCGGAATAGCCTACAACACCTACTTTATGCAGCTGCGTAAAACTGTCCAAGCAGTGTGGGGCCCATCACGTTGTAGTTGTAAATCCACCCAGTCCATCAGGCGAGAACCCTTATTTGGACCGTACATTCAAAAGATAATCTCAATAAGAAAACTCGGGTGGGCCATGCCAATGAGAACAATGTACAGCTCTACCTAATACCATTGAGTTCGGTCGGTGTGATCCACCTGAGTTTTATATCACAATAATTTTTGTATATTCACTTCATCACAGTGCGTTTCACGTGATTAACGAGTCTGATGAGAGATATACGCTATAGTGTCCAAACATACAAACTTACGGTTATCATTCCTTCCCATTGTTCCTTACGGTGTGGCCCACTTGAGTTGTGAATCTAGCTGATTTTTCTTCTCGAATAGAAGAATCGATAATATAACTTGATGTACGGAGTGGATTTCACGCATACAGCTGGTAGGCTCCACAAATGTTCGGGACTTTACGTAAAACAGGTGTTGCAGAAGATTCCGGTCTCCTGATGAACGAGCTGGATCTTCCACACGTACGGCATGCGGCACGTGTTCGAATCACCCGCTCTTAGAGTGAAACTGAATTGAAGCTCTTGCGTCAGATCTACGAGTTCGACGCAGAACGGCAGAAGGAAGAAAGAGATAATAATAAAGGAGAAAAAGACTCCCTCTCTCCCTCTCTCTCTCTCTCCATTTTGCCCTTGCCAAGCTTCTTATTTCCCATTTTTACCCATCTGATCTTATTCAAATCGTAGCGAGTCTCTGTAATTAGGGTTAAAATGCAAAAGCCGTTGAAATTCTTGCATTGAAATTAGGTTTTTTCTCTCTCTAGAAATCGGAAGTATCTGATGAGGATCTGTTGATTGAATTGCTGGAGTGCGTCGAAATCGGCGGTGAGATCGAGATGGAGAGGAACAAGAATCGTACGGGCATGCTTGCGGCGGGCCGCAAAAAGGTCAGATTTCGATTGTTCGATTAGAAAAAGGAAAACACAATTCATTTGAAACCCTGGTTCTTTTTTATTCTTTCTTTGATGATTGTTTCAGATTTTGTAAATTAGGTCAAATCGAAGTTTAATTTTTGTCAATTTTTATTTATTTGTATTTTTTCGGATCAGCTTGAACAATTTAGACAGAAGAAGGAAGGCAAAGGTAGTAGTAGTACTCGAGGAAAGGCCTCTGATAAATCTAGTAAGAGTGGGTCCAGCGCTGATGCTGACCTGGCGCCAGTTGCTGATATGGTGCCTGTGGAGGATTTTTCAGCTTCGGATTTGGCCGAGGGTGAGAGTATACCAGTTCTAGATGCTGAAGTGGCATCTGCTGGTGGGTCAGTTGTGGTCACGGATGCTGAGTTGGCAACTGCTGATTCGTTGGTTTCTGCTTCTGCTCTGGGCGAGATGGGGGAAGGGGAAACTGGCATCATGCGCGCTGCTGCTGATTCGGTTGATGGAGGAGCAGCCATGGTGAAAACTGGTGCTGACCATGTTACTGTGGATTCGTCGGTTCCACTGGTTGTGGAGAAGATGGATGGAGGGGGGGCTGAGTTGGATATAGTTGATTCGTACCTCCCACCGGTTACACCAATGGTGGATGGAAGGGATGAGGAGTTGGTGCCTGCAAAGGTGGATGAGGGGGATGTTGAGACTGATGATTTGTCAGCTCGGTTAGTTGCAGCAGAGGTGGATGAGGGGCATGACAAATTGCCGCCTGTTGATTCATCTGTTCCACCAGTAATGGCAGAGGCAGATGAAGAGAATGCTAACTTGGCACCTTCTTTGGTGGAGGCTGGTCAAGTGGGTGTGGAAATAGACAGAGTCAGAGTTGCACAACTGGATAGAGCAGTATTAGATGAGGTAAGACTTGTTGCTTATCTTTGTTGTTTTGGATGCTTTCCATTGCAGGTTTTTATTTTCTGGAGTTTAGTTATGATCAGAAAATGCAGGTCAGACTTAGATTAGGTAATGTAATTTTGGATTCGATGTATAATTACATTCTCATCTGTTGGATAGGGGCAATGCAGGAAGCTCAATGTTCAGGTTTGGATCAATGTGATGGGAGCAGTGATGTCAGTCACGGGGCTTTACAAGATGGTGGCGAGAGCTCGGAAGTTGGGTCATCGAGGATGGGAATTGAAAGGGATGGGAGTCTTGCTGTGTCCAATGCTGTGGTGGGAGATGCAGTGAGTACGGCTCAAGAAGCAGATGGGCATTCTGTTTCGGATGACATTATCATGGAGGCTGAAGGTACTGCTGCTGTCATTGAGCCTGGAGAGACATCAGGCTCTAAGGGTGAGGATATTGGCGGGAACTACGATCGTGGTGAAAATATGGGCGTGCCATCTTCATCCCAAGATTTTGCAACTGTGCAGGAAAGGGGAGTTGGGTCGTCGAGGATGGAAATTGAAAAGGATGGGAGTCTTGCTGTGTCTGATGCTATGGTGGGTGATGCGGTGAGTACTGCTCAAGAAGCAGATGGGTCTTCTGTTTCAGACGGCGTTACCATGGAGGCAGAAGGAACTGCTGCTGTCATCGAGCCTGGAGAGACATCAGGGTCTAAGGGTGAGGATATTGGCAGGAACTACGATCGTGGTGAAAATATGGGCGTGCCATCTTCGTCCCAAGATTTTGCAACTGTGCAGGAAAGGGGAGTTGGTGAAGGAGTGCACAAGCAGCAGCATTTTCCAGGGGATGCTACTGTTATTGTCAGTACAAGCACGGAAGAGCTTCTGGAAGAACAAAAGGCGAGTGCGTTGGGAAGACAGACTATTTCTCTGGCGAAGGTACTGGAGGGGCTTGAGGAAGAGGAAGTCCGGTTCCTACTTAAATCAAGAGAATCAGCTTCTATGGCAGGTGTAGTTGGTATTCGTAACAGAACTCTACTTGAAGCTAGCTTTGCCAACAGCGTGGAGAATCTTAAACAGCAACTTTTCTTGACAAATGTCGAGAAAGACTGTCTGCATTTGCAGCTTGCTGAACAGATTGAGGTACAGATGGAATTTGATCAGCATGATAGGCAGTTGCTTGATGAAGTATCCAAGCTCCAAGCTTTAGTTAAAGAATCTAAAGAAAGGAATACAAGCATCAGTGAAGAACTCATGCAGTGTAGGTCTGAGCTCCAGGCTATGGCTTTTGGAAAGGAGGAGCTTGAAATCCAATTCCTTTCTGCAAGAGGTGATATTGAGGAACATAAAGGAAGGGCTTCTGAGTTGCAGGATAAACTAGAACAGTCGCAAAAAGAGGAGGCACACCTGTTGGCAGAATTGGCTAACAGCAAGAATTTACTGGGAATGTTACAAACGGAAAATGCAAGGTTAACTGGGAATCTCATTTCAGCAACGGAGGAGAGAAAGAAGCTTGAGGCAGAGCAAGAATACTTTGCTAGCGAGAACAAGAAACTTGCTGCAGAGTTGTCCGAGCATAAGGAACGTTTGGTTATCATGCATGACACACAAATGCAGCTTGAGGCTGGCCTTGAAGAAGCCATGTTGAGCCTTGAACGACTCACTGAAGATAATATCTATCTGTCTAGCAGTTTGGATTTACACATGGAGAAGGTAAAAGAGTTTGATCACAGGTATCAGCAGTTAATTGCTCAAGCCGAGGAGGCTGGGAATAAACTGGATAGCTCTGTTGTGCTGGGTGTCGTTAGTGATAAAGCAATTGAGGATTCGCAGCTAGTAATTGAAAATTTTTATGGAGATGATGTCTCCAGAGCTGTCCAGGAATCTGAAATGCTTAGCCATGCACAGGGGTTGTTGCTTCCGTCAATTGAAAGGAAAGATTTCGGTGATTCTGTTGGATTGCTTGCCTTAAAGGGACACATGGAAGAGGCTAAGGAAGTGGTGCAGAAGCTTGAAAAGGCAATTCAAGGGATGCACTCTCAGTCAGCATCCTTAAGGTCAGGTGGTAAGACCTCTGCTTCTGGAGTATCAAAACTAATTCAAGCCTTTGAGTCGAAGGTCCAACAGGATGATACGGTTTCAGATGATGTGCCTTTGACTGAAGGAAAACATTCTGCAGATCCTTTCAAGTTAGCACAGGAACAGACATCAAGTCTTAGAGCAGTGCTGGAGCGGTTTGATCTGGATGTGGAAAAGGCTAATGAACTATTTGAGCAAGAGCAGGACAGCAAAAGACTTGCTACTGTGGCATTGAAGGAGCTCGAAGTTGAGCATGAAGCCCAAAGGCAATGGAACAGCGATATTGAAGGAAAGAGCAGTGAACTTGTTGAGAAATTGGCTAAATATGAATCGGTAATTGACGATCTTCTGAATCAGCTTAATGAAATTCAGAGAAGTGCTGATGAAACGGCTGGCATCATCTTAGATAATGCAGAAAGTCTGCGGAAGGAAGTGGCTGACAAGACATCTGTTCTTGAGCAAGAGCAGATGTCTCTTACTGGTGCTATTTCTGAGGCCATTGAAAAGCTTAACTTGTGTATTGGATTGGTTGTCTCCCCAAGTTCAGCCAGTTCTGAGAAGCCAGATGTGAGTGCCCTTACCATCAAGGTGGTTGATGCCAGCATAAAAGCCATTGAAGGTCTGCACAAGAAACTTGAAGCAGCTTATCTGGAGCAAGAAAGAATCTTAAAACAAGTAGAAAGCCTGCAGAAGGAAGTGGCTGACAAGACATCTATTCTTGAGCAAGAGCGGATGTCTCGTGTGGGGACTATTTCTGAGGCCATTGAAAAGCTCAACTCATGTACCGGGCTGGTTGTCTCCCCAGGTTCTGCCAATTCTGAGAAGCCAGATGTTGGTGCCCATGCCACCGAAGCAGTCAATGCTGCCATAAAAGCCATTGAAGGTCTGCACAAGAAACTTGAAGCAGCTTATCTGGAGCATGAAAGAATCCAAAATGCTCACGAGGAAGTAAATCGGAATTTTGTTGACATGCAAGGAAGGAATGAAGCAGTTGTTGGTCTACTGAATCAGATTTATAGTGGCCTCAGGAAACTTGCGAATGACTCATCTGGAAATGTAGAGGCAAGTGAAACAAATAAAAAAGATGAGGAACTGCTAGATCTTGTACCCAGTAATTGTGAAAGGCTTATAGAGCAACTACAGAAGTTGCTGGATGAGAGGCATGAACTCCTGTGTTCAAAAAATGAGCTTGAGTCTGAGCTGATGAAGACAACCCAAGCTATAGGAGAATCGAACCAAAGATGTGTTGATCTAGGTAGTAAGGTGGAAGAGCTTGAGTCTGAGCTGATGAAGAGAACCCAGGCTATGGAAGAGCTGAACAAAAGATGTGTTGATTTAAGTAATACGGTGGAAGAGCAAAAAAGTAATGCACATCCAGAAGCCATTGCCCAGTTGGTCAAAGATGTTGTGGCTATAATTCATCCCGAGGATATGGGAATTGACTCGGAAATGATACCGATAAGGCGTCTAGAGGCTTCGGTTGCTTTACTTCTACAGAAATACAGAGAAGCAGTGGAGCAGGTCAGCTTGTCGAAGGACTGTTTACGGGAGTTTATCTCGACACCAGAGTGTTCTGCTGAGGATGGTATGGTTCCGTTGCATACCTTCTTGAAGGAAGAGGTTGGTTCGAAGTTGATGGAATTGAATGAGTTGAAGCAAAAGATGCTCCAGTTGGACTCTTCAAATCTTCATCGAGATGATGAGGTGTGCATTCTCAAGGAAAATTTAAGTAAGGCCGAAGAGGCCCTCAAAGTGGCTCGTTCAGAATTACACGCTAAAGGAACTGAACTCGAACAATCAGAGCAGAGGCTATCATCTGTCAGGGAGAAGCTCAGCATAGCTGTTGCAAAGGGGAAAGGTTTGATCGTGCAGCGGGACAGTCTAAAACAGTCGTTGGCAGAGAAATCAAGTGAGCTTGAAAAGTGCATGCAAGAATTAGAGTCAAAAGATGTCATACTTCACGAGGTCGAATCAAAACTCAAGGCCTATTCAGAGGCAGGTGAGCGTGTTGAGGCTCTAGAAACTGAGCTGTCATACATTCGGAATTCAGCCACCGCATTGAGAGAATCCTTTCTCAGTAAGGATTCTATTCTTCAAAGGATTGAAGAGATATTGGAGGACTTAGAGTTGCCTGAGCATTTCCATTCCAGAGACATAATCGAAAAAATTGAGTGGCTGGCAAGATCAATCATGGGGAATTCTTTGCCTTTAACTGACTGGGATCAGAAAAGTTCTGTGGGGGGATCTTATTCTGATGGTGGTTTTGTGGTTATGGATGCCTGGAAGGAAGACTTACAACCAAGCTCAAATCCAGGGTTTGATGATTTGAGAAGAAAATATGACGAGCTCCAAAGTAAGTTTTATGGCTTGGCTGAGCATAATGAGATGCTGGAACAGTCATTGGTGGAAAGGAACAACCTTGTGCAGAGATGGGAAGAGGTGTTGGACAGAATCGATATGCCTCTGCAGTTGAGGTCAATGGAGCCAGAAGAGAAGATTGAGTGGTTAGGAAGAGCACTTTCTGAGGGTCAGCTCATTAGAGATGCTTTCCAGGTGAAGATTGAGAACCTTGAGATCTCTTCGGATTCACTAATAGCTGAACTGGAAGAGTCACAAAAGAAACTGGCCGATCTTGAGGCCAAGCTTGCAGCTGTTACACGTGAAAAAGAGCTTCTTTCTGAAAGCATGGAGAAGCTTACATGTGAGAATCAGAAAATGTCAGAGAAGGCAGTTCAAGACGAATCTGGCAAAAGCAATTTGCTCAAGGAAGTAGCTGATTTGCAGGAGAAATTGGCTGAGAACCTTGAAAATTATCACTATATTGAAAGTGACATCAAGAGATTACAGGGCTTAGTGAATGACGCCTTGCTGGATCATGAACTGGCAGACAATGTTGTTGGCATCAGTAATACCGAGCATTTGGAAGGACTGCTTAGGAAGCTAATAGATAACTACATGACCTTCCGTTTGGAGAAATCTATGCGTAAAGACACTGAGATGGAACATGTCACTGATGAAGCTGGTACAGCACCTGCTGAACAGGGTCTGACAGATTTGCTGGATTCCAAGGAGCAGGAATTATTGCTTCTGAAGGAAGAGCTTGATGCGACTTTGGGTAATTTGGTCCTTGTGAAGGAGGAGAAGGATACAACTTTGCGGAAGTATCAGTCGTTGATCTCAGAAAGAGAAGCAATCTGTAAAGAGAGGGATGATCTGCAAGAACAACTCAAACAAGAGGAGCAAAAATCTGCATCTGCAAGAGAGAAGTTAAATGTTGCTGTTAGAAAAGGCAAAGGGTTAGTACAACAGCGGGATGGTTTGAAACAAACAATTGAGGAGATGCATACTGAACTTGTACGCTTAAAGAATGAGTTTAGCCAGCGAGAAAATACTCTTTTGCAGTATGGACAGAAAATCCAGGACTTGTCAGCCTACGCAGAGAAGGTCGAGGCTCTGGAAGCTGAAAATTCAATATTGACGAATCGGTTGACAGAGACTGAGCACAGTTTGCAGGATAGTGGCCAAACCTTGAGTGGTTTATTGACTGCATTACATGCCATTGATGTTGGGGGTCAGGTGAGTTCCAATGACCCTGTGCAGAAGATGGAAGGGATCGGGAGACTGAGTCGCGATTTGCTTGCAGCAGCAGTTTCCTCTGAACACGAAGCAAAGAAATCTAAAAGAGCGGCCGAGCTACTTCTTGTGGAGTTGAATGAGGTTCAGGATAGAGCTGACAGCCTCCAAGAGGATCTGGAGAAAGCACAAGCTGCAGCTACGGAGCTCTCCAAACAAAGGGAGAAAGTGGAGACTGCAAGAATTGAAGCTGTTTCGAATCTCGAACGGTTCACCACTGCCCGTGAAGAGGAAAGGCGAAGGCAACATGCCGACTTTATGGAGTTGAAGGCCGATGTTGATCAACTGCTGGAGGATTGTTTTGGGTTTGCTAATCTTCTAAATAATGTGTTTTCAAAGGACCTGGAGCTCTTGCGCAATGTTGAGGTTGGTATGGTGTCTTTCTTGAAACAGATGAATAGTGTGAATGCTGTCAGCCGGCCTCTTCAAAATGCATCTGGAGATGCCTTTTCTAGTATTCCGGTAAATGAGGTAACGTCTATTCCCTTCGTTCTTTGTTCTAAGTACTACTTTTGAAACTTATGCTTCAATATTGTTATAGGTAAGTATGATCCCCATATATCTTTGTTTTCTCAAACGATGTGTGTTTTTTCAGGGGAAGATTTCTGGTTCTGGTTCTTTCTTAGATTTGAATATGCAAGATGGAAGTGCCATAACTGAAGTTGTTGGTATTGTTGGCCATGGCTTGCAAGAATGCATGAAAAAGATCAATGATCTGAAGAGAAAGTGCCACACATATTCTACTGCTTTTGAGAAACAAGCTGCACGCCTGCCTGAAATCATGGAGACTATTCGAAGAGAAGTATCTTCTCAAAAAGAATCTTCAGAATCTTTAAAGAAAGATGTCACTCATCTTGAGTCATTGAGAACGGAAAAGGATGCTGAAATCAATATGGTGCAGAAAAACATTGCTCTGCTCTATGAAGCATGCAGCAGGTCACTTTTGGAAATAGAGAATCGTAAAGCCCATATGATTGGAAATGGTTTGACCTCCGGAGTTCATTTGTCAGGAAATACTGGGACGACCTTGCTTATGCGCTTTGACCGAAAAGAAACTGTTGATGGACGAACCCTTTCTTTCACAGAGGAATCTATTAGAACAATGGCAGATGCCCTTTTGTCAGCTGTGAAGGGGTCAGCAAATACTCAGGCAGAACTTGTAGAGAGCAATGAAAGGGAACTGAAAACCACCATATCTCATTTGCAGAACGAACTTCAGGAGAAGGACATCCAAAGAAATAGGATTTGTTCAGAGCTTGTAACTCAAATCAAGGAAGCTGAAGCTACTGCAAAGAATTACATGGTGGATCTTGAATCTGCCAACATGCAGGTGCATAATTTGGAGAAGCAGTTAGAATCAATGAAGAATGAGCAGAGATTACTGGAGACAAGAGTTAAAGAGCTAAGGGATTATGAGTCCACGTCAAAAGAGTTACAGGAGAAGATCAGATCCATGAATGGCGCTCTAAGTGCCAAAGATCAAGGTAAAAACCATTTCGAGCTTTTCGTTTAAAATAGCCCTTCCAGCTGAACTCGTGTGCTCTTGGCACTGCACTTCTGGAGCATATATACCAAATCAATGTGTGAGAGATCCAAGCTGTTTTTTTGTAAGGGTGATCCATCATGTAGGTTCCTTGGTCCAAAGGAAACAAAGCTGGTCATCAGATTGGCTGCTTATTACAATCAAAATGAATGTTGAAAATCAACCGTCCATGTACCCACACATGGGCAGACCAGCTGTCTTTTGGCAAGGGCATAATATAGTGGGACTGCCTTAATAATGACTTGGATCTCAAACACATGCCAAGTCTCCTATGAGCCACGTGTGGGTCCCATTTGCATTGCTTTATTTGAAAATTTGGGCATTTGAAGTTCTCTTTGGTTTGAATTGAGCAACTTGAAATCTGTATACATGTCTAAGCTGTAATTTGGAACTCCACAGAGATTGAGAGCCTAATGCAAGCACTTGATGAAGAAGAGTCACAGATGGAAGATTTGTCCAGCCGGATTGAGGAACTGGAGAAGGTTGTGCAACAAAAAAATCTGGCACTGGAGAACCTTGAAGCTTCTCGGGGTAAAGCTATGGCAAAGCTTTCTACAACTGTAAGCAAGTTTGACGAGTTACATCATCTGTCAGAGAGCCTTCTCTCAGAGGTTGAAAATCTTCAAACACAATTGCAAGGTCGGGATGCAGAGATCTCATTCCTACGTCAAGAGGTGACTCGGTGTACCAATGATGTTCTAAGTTCGCAGGAGAACAGCAAGAGGAATTCAACTGATGTGCAGGATTTAATGACATGGTTAAACATGATGGTTTCACGTTTTGGGGTGTATGATGTGCATCTTGATGATCAGAAGGGAAATCAAATTCATGCATTCACTGAAGTTCTAGAAAAACATATTACATCAGCACTGTCTGAATTAGATGATTTAAGGTTGGTTGCTCAAAGCAAAGATGCTTTGTTGCAAGCAGAAAGGAGTAAATTTGAAGAGCTGTTGCATAAGGGGGAAATTCTTGAGATTTCTCTACATGAGAAGGAATCCCAACTAGCATTATTGCAAGGAGCAGGAGGTTCTGGGCAACCATCTAATATGAACACCTCGGAAACATTGGACGTTGAACCACTGGTATGTCACAATTTATTTTTGGTTCTAATTTTTTCCCCTGATGCTGTTAGATGTTTCTTTTGTTTCATATTTACCTTCTCTGGCCTGCCTTTTGGGTTATCATTATCTTTATTATCATTATTATTATTATTATTTCAAATCTCAAATAAGCATTTGTTGCTATTTGGGTTTTGTTTTTGTTTTTTGTTTTATTGTTTTGTTTTGTTTTTTGTTTTAGTATTTCCAATCTCAAATAAGCATGCAATCACTATTCATTATAACTTTCCTATTTGTGGGTTTGGAATTCCCTGGGTATTTGGGTCTTTAAATGGCATGCATTTAATTGAGCTGGAGCTAGATATAAGCAATGGTCATTTTTGTTCCTTTTTGGATGCCGTCTTAAATGGAATGCTCCCATTCTTATTGAGCATTTACTTGAGCTGGAGCTAGATATAAGCAGTGGCCATTTATTGTTCCTTTTCGGATGCCATCTTAAATGGAATACTCCCATTCTTATTGAGCATTGGGAAGTCTCATATTGAATCAGAAAGGTTTCTTGCAGTGACCAAACTGTGGCAGTATTGAGCAGTTGACACTGAAGATATTGATATAAACCAACCTATAGAAAATATGAATCACATTGAGGTTTGCTATTTTTTATTTTTTTTTATATAAAAATATTTGGTTTTTTCGTTATAAAATCGCAGAATCACACTACCTCAGTACAGATTACTTGTCTTCCATATCTGCTTAATGGTAGCATGATGGCATCTGGTTGCAATATATTGAACAGATTGTGCCTCATGATACGTCTTTTACAAGCTTCGAGTTTATGGTCTTATGGACATTTTTGTGAGTATTAAGAATAAGCGTGGTCCTTTTTAAATCACTGCAAGGACTTCGAACTGTTAATCTCCAAAGTTATAAGCTGGTTAATCTCTATTGTCATAATCTTAAATACATTAGCGAGATGTTTCCATCAACAAGTTATTGTTTTGTTGCCTTTTAGTATTGATTTGTGGCAGGTTAGGTTGTGATGGAATTTGGAAGTATCTGTTTTTATTAATGCATTTAAACAAGCTAATCCCCTTTTAGGTTCACCTATAGACTTTGTGATGATTTAAACCGAAGACTTCGCTTTCGATTAATGCTTTGCGCATATTTGGTGCAGATAAATAAAAGGGTGGGCCCTGTCCGCAGTATTCGCAAAGCCAACAACGATCAAGTTGCTATAGCAATAGACACGGAGTCTGGTAGTAGTATGTTAGACGATGAAGATGATGATAAAGGTCAGCTTGTTCTGCCCCCCTCTCTTGTTTTTATGGAAGCATGCCATTTCACTGTGTTGAAGGAATCTTAGTGGCTGGAATATTCAACAATTATCTTTTCTTTTTTTAGTGCATGGCTTCAAGTCGCTTACCATGTCAAGGATCGTCCCTAGAGTTATGAGACCCATTGCAGACAGGATCGATGGGATATGGTAGGCACAATTCTAAATTTTCATCTTCATGATAATATTATCTAGGCTATTTTCCGGAGCTAAAAGCTTTTGTGTTGGTTATCAACCAGGGTCTCAGGCGAGCGGATGCTAATGAGGCAGCCTACTCTAAGGCTTGGAGTTGTATTCTATTGGTTTATGCTACATTTATTACTTGCAACATCTATTTTTTGAGAAAGAATCCTACTGGTGCGTGTTGAATATCTTACTCTTTTCACTTTATACCTTTTTAGCCAACCATTGTTCATTGGAAAAATAGGATCATCTTCCAAAGTCTTGTACCCTTCATTTGCAGTAGACAGGATCCATTTGCACATTTAAAAAGGGTCTGCCCACCATAAATGGATGGTGTGAGATATTGAATCCTAATATCTTCTGTTCCTATTGGGCCTCTGCTACTGATCCTGTGATGATTGTCCCCCTTGATTCTTTGACCCTCCTGTGATTTTACTGATCTTTTCTCCTATACTGGTTGATTTTGGTACTATAGATATATGCAAAGTAATGCAGAACTATATTGCCTTTGATGTATATTGCTGTATCTGGAAAAATCGAGTATAAGTAGATCATCTGAATTCTAATTGACAGCTTGACTATATTCTCATATTGATTGAAAGTTACGGCGTAGGCTCCGAGTTCAGAAAATTCCCCAAATGGACAAATGGTTGCCTTTTTATGCCTTGTGCTTGTGTCATCTTTTGAAAACATAATGAGAAAAAAATAAAAAAAATCTTCAGGCTGAGAGATTATACAGTCATCACCACTACCACCACCACCATCATCATCTAAGCCTTATCCCAATTAATTGGGTACATGAATCTTGTTCTGCCATTACACTCTATCATAGACCATATCCTGTCAGGATTCATGATAAAAGGTTGTCAGAAAAGTTTCACACCGTCCGCCAACCTGATGCAACCACCCTCCTTTATCTGGGCTTGGGACTGGCAATGAGTTCACAAAACTGCCACTGGCTTTATTAGAAATTGTACAGTATGTTTGGGTTTTCAGTTTGTACAAGTGGTATCCATGGTTCAGTGATCCAAACATTGATATGATGGCACTTACCCTGGATGGCACGTGCACCAAAATGGAACTGATCACCTACAACATGCAGCATGGTACAATTCTTTTTTATTGTTTTATTTTTATGCCTCACTGAATCTTGTTTTGTAAATGCTGGCAAACATGGTTGTGGGTTAAGTTAGCCTACAATCAGCTGTAGGTGGTCAGTTCACCAAAAAAACCCCAGATTGGAAGATGAAGATCCTAGCTATAGATCATTCAAATCATATTGTATATGTATGTGATATGTGTTACCCCAATGAGAATGTTTGTTTCTTTTTGTGTTTTAGCTATAACTAAATTGTCTGGCACTGGTTACCTCCTATTTTGACTTTTGGACTTGTTCAGGTGTCTCAGGAACCCAAATCTTGCTGAGTTGTCACATGCTGATGTGATAATGTTGAAAATATTATTTTATATTATTATTTATGTCACAATAAATAGATCTAAGACAAACTATATAAATGATGGATCTTATATATCAACAAAATTATAAATAAGAATCTTTTTTTTTCTTTTTTTCTAATGGACATGTTGACTTGTGTTTGACACAGGAATTCTTGAGAAAGTGAGGTGTCCTTGTTAGGTGCTATCATTGATTTAAATATCGGTTTTGGCGCACGTATCGCACCCTTGGGATATAGAAAGATATCGGTGTTGCATGGGAAATGTTGCATGCAACCTCGAATGTATCACTGTTTTTGGAAAACATTAGGAAATTGATTGAATTTTTCGATGAAGATTCGGGGGATCTTAAAAATGCATTATTATATAAAACCCAAAAGATCACAAAAAACAAGTACGCATAATAAATTTCTTTTGTATAGGGTCCTAAATTGTGCTCTATCTGACAAAAGTGATGCAATTGTATCCAAAATGAGTTCATATTGTAAATCATACAAGACAAGTACGAAAACACAATCAATACATTCAAAAGCCAAAGAAAAAAGTAATAATGTACCTATATTAATACAACGCGTGTATTAAAAAAATATGCTTCCAAAATATGTTTTGTTTAATGATCTGTAAAAATTAAATTTATTAAGATCAACATCACTCATCATTCATCAATACACAAATATATTAGGAAATGATTTTGGTTGGCCAGTCTAATTTTTAGAAAATATTAATTTATTTTCTATACTTTAATTTTAATTTTTAATTAAATTTTTTTTTTTTTGAAAAGTCACATATTATATTATATAAAAGAAGGAAAGGAACAAACAAAATAAAGAAGCCTGCACTGCTGAGGGAGCTACACAGGCAACTAAGATCCTAAAAACAGCAAATTACAGCCCTTTAAATTTTCTACATTAACAGTCCATTCAGCGACTAGAAACCTGGCTCTGGAAGCAACAGAGTCAGCAGATTTGGATATCCCATTGAAACACTCGTCATTTCTTTCTTCCCAAACAGCCCACCAGACAGCGAGAATCGCCATTCTCCAAAGAGACAACTTCTTGTCAAAATAAATGCCATGCCAAGCCTTTAGAAAAGTACCAGTCGAGGGGAGGAGCTGTCCAGTTCATTTCAAATCGAAGAAGGATATCTTTCCAGATATGACTAATAAAGGTACAGTGAATAAATAGGTGATTCGCCGTTTCCTCATTAGACATACAACAAAGACATTAGGGAGGATCATCCCTCTTTTTCTCAAGTTATCGATCGTGAGGACTCTATTCTTGGCCACTAACCACGTAAACCCTATTATCTTTGGAGGAGCTTTGTACTTCCATATCTTATTGGTGTAGATCTCTTCTTTCTTATCCGCCCCTTTATCAATACACATGTAGAACAATTTTACCGACAACTTTCCTGATTTGTGTTTGATCCAAGCTAACTTGTCTTCATTTTCCGAATCTATCTTGACATTGTGAGTACAATTTAAAAGCACCACGTACTCTTCAACCTCGTTGTTGCGGACCACCACTCCTTCAATCACAGAATAACTGGCTGCTACAGAAGTTTCCTGATTAGTCGCTGTACAGAAGATGCGAGGAAACTTATCTTTTAGCACTCTGTCCCCTACCTAGGAGTCATACCAGAAACTGTTCCTATCTTCTCTGCCTATTGAGAAGCGGAGATGATTAGAGATTTCCACCTGAGTAGATAAGATCCCTTTCCACACCGCTGAAGATCTGTTTAAGGATGAAGGGTTAGTCCACCAACCCCCTTTAGACGACCTATACTTTAGCTTTTCTAGGGTGTTCCACAAACTACCATCTTCGGATCCCAACCTTCAAATCCACTTTCCTAGGAGAGCCCTATTCATTTTTCTTGAGATCTTTTATACTGGCCCCTCCATCTTGGATATGCATACACACCTCTTTCCAATTCAAAAGATGAAACTTCTTTTTATCTTCCTTACCGTGCCATAAGAAATTTCTCCTTAGCTTCTCCAATTTCTGTAAGATCACACCTGGGCATGAAAACAACGACATAAAGTATAAAGGGAGATTCGTGAGGGCTGCCTTTATAAGTGTAATTCTTCGGCCCAGAGAGAGGAATCTGCATTTCCATCTAGCGAGGTAAGACCCAAATCTAGAAATTACCTTATCCCACATGAATAACGGGGGTTTTCCAAAGCAGAGGGGGAGGCCCACAAATGTAGTCGGAAGAGAACCTACTTCACAAGTCCAAAATTTTTGAAATGCTCAGTCAATCTGTAGATTAGCCTACAAGCACCCTCATATGATTTTTTTTACACTCTAATTGCATGTTAAAGGGGTGAGATTAGGAGAATTTCGGATTTTCTCAAAATTCCTTCATTTTCTCCAAAATCGAAAATTGGAGGTAAAAATCCATAATTGAGCATGCAAAACATGCAAAATCACAGGATAATAACTTGGTTCCACTGATTCTAAACCATTTAAACAGGAAAAAAACACTTTAAAAAATAATAATAATAATCACTAATTGGGTTTTGGCTCGTCTCCACTCTTTGAACTTGATTTTGCCTCCCAAATCCTCTTTTCTCTCCAAGCCAACTCACAAGGATTGGTCAAAATCTTCTTAGGAATCTAATCCCCCCTCTCCCCTCCCTATATATATAGTCAAAATCTTCTTAGGAATCTAATCCCCCCTCTCCCCTCTCTCAATATATATATATATATATGAGAGAGAGAGAGCATTGCTAGGCAACACTGGGAACTTGATAATTCCCCTTTACAAACTGTAGTGAGAGCTTTGATGGCCATCATGAGCAAAGCACCAAGGTTGTCAAAATCATACTATTTAAATCATTTCATATATGTATATGATGCAAATCATATTCCCAAATCACAAATCCACATGAATGGTACAAATCATGTGCTTATTGTATTGAATCATATGATTATCGTGGACTGCATTAATGGGGGCCTAAAATTACTTTAAAAATCAAAATTTTCTTTTTTTAACCCTTGCTTTTAAAACATGTCAAAGGCCCAGGTAAGGAAATTGGGGGATTTTAAACTAGGCCCAACTAAGAAATCAAGATATCTTTTTAGTTGGTCAATAAAATTGAACACAACTTTTTCCAACATGATTCTGCACAAGAAAGTTACAAATGATGAAAGGAACATAAATCATTTAAGGACTATTGTATGTCTTTTGAGGTAAAATTTCTTGAAAGACAGAACAAAGGAAAGAGAGGAGAATCATTTAATATTATCACAATATGTATTCTGCATACAAGTCCTTGATAATATCTAACAAAGGAAATAGACGAGAATCGTTTAATAATATCATGACAAGTCCTTGGTTGATACTATCTCATACATTTTACTTTTCTTGGTGCACATTGATGGGAAATGGATGATTGATGAGTTTTTTTCTTCTTTTTTTGGATTTATTTATATCTTTCATATTTTCTCAGAAAATCAGAAAAAAAAAATAAAAAATCTTATGATCTATGATATGATTCGACATCTATTATGACTTGAGATACTATAGCGATTTGGACAACATTGCAAAGCACTCAACTAAACAACCTCGCCAAAACTGAGATACCTTGGCATTTGTTATTTTCCAATTCTTTCATCATCTATTTTCCCTTCTTAATATGCAAGAACTCTGTTCCTACTTCCTACAGAGACCACTGTGTCTCTGTCAGCTCCGGCTTCTCTCATCCATGTTGTTGTGGCTGGTGTTGGTTAAGTTTCTTGATTCCCTGAAGCTTCCCCTACATGACATCCCTTAACTTGCTGCATTTTTGCTGTATAAATAAATAGTGTTTTCAACCTGTGTTTGGATAGGCCCCAATATTGGAAACAGGTGGATGGGTTGGAAAACTTCAGCCAAGGTACATTTGTTTTGCTAACTGTGGCCCACCTGACGAGTGGATCAACCAGATGCTTGTGTTAGGGCATCAATATGGTGGTGCCGTTTCAATGGATGGATTTGATCTTGGACCTATTGTGCCATGCTGGCATGGGGTGTGTACATGGGCTTTATTGCACACACATGTGCTTAGGAAAGATCTGCTATTAATATGGATCTAAGTAGTTAGTTCAATTAATTGGAAATAAGAAAATTGTTATAACCGTCTATCACATTCGTAAGTAGTCCTCATTTGCTGTTACATTAGAGTTCAAATTCATTTTGCCAGTGTCGTTTGGGAATCATGGTCACGAGCATGTGTTACCCCATGGAGCCCACATGCAGAGACGTTCTCAGAATCTTAACATCCATCTTATGGGTGCTATTTTGATTAATTAAGCTCCAGTAATCAAAGTGAAAGGAAAACCTGACCATTGACTCGTGGAGTTGAGTGGGAACCATTAAACAAAAATATAACAGTGGTCTGAATCATCTGTTCAATGTATACTTTTTACCGCGGCTTGTCTTGGTTAGTGTCCAGAACGTGAGTAGTTGCAATCATCAGGCCATTTACACAAGGGGCCCCATAGAGAAACACGAGCTGATGATCCCGGGCCACCACATTGTCAAAACAAATTCTTCATGTCATTGCAATTATTGCAATCGAGGATTGAATTTTGATTTTGGTGTATAATAATGCTCACTTACCGAAACCAGGTCGTATTGCCCTGTATTGTGCTGTTCCGGACCAATACAATTGTATTGTTCATGGACAAAAGTGGTCCTTGTCGGGCTGTATCCATCCATTTATACTAGTTTTGGATGATAATTCATCCTTTCATCCAAGTTCTGCAGCTAGAACAACTCTTGCATTTCTGTTGTTGTTGGTTTATTATTATTATTTTTATTTAAATAAACGGATTGACCATTTATTTATCAATTTGCAGGTAGGCTTCTAGGCGGGCAAGCAATGATGAAATGGGTTGCCCCTCGGAAAAAAAAAGAAGAAAAAAAAAGCCTCTGAATCATGTGTAAACAACGATTTTGTTTTATTAGATTAGATATGACCGGGTAATTTACATTATTTTGGCCATACAGGCAGCTGTGATTTTCTTCCTCTTTTTTTGGGTTGTATAAATCTCAGTGTGCCCTGGTTTGCTTTCAATAAAAGCGAGCGATTCCATCAGCGGAGCCCACTTCAGCTATTCATCTCACACTCAAAAGAGCCATACAAGCAAAAACCCCATCAGTTGGCTCTCCTTAGTTGTGTATATTTGTTATACATTTTACATCTCTTCCTATATTTTCTACACGCTGTTATGAATTTCTTCTTTCTTGGAATTCATTTAAAGGTTGTCAGCTGCATTGTGGGATTTGTAGTTTCGGATTTTTATTTTTTTAAAATATTTTTTCTGGTTCTCTATTTTATAATTTCATTTCTTTTTTCTTCTTTTCCAGGATGGCTATGATCTGTTGCCTTGTATCAGGAAGGAATGTTAATTGCCCAATGCTCGTAATGTGGCAGGTTGGGAGGTAGATCATATCCGTACATATAGTGGGCCCTGCCGGTGCGGCTTCTCTACTGAGGTGGGTGGGATCCCTGACCGTGGGGCCCACTGTGATGTATGTGCCTTATATCCATGCCGTCCATCCATGTTGAAAACTCATTTTAGGTCATGATCTTAAAAATGATGAAGATCTAAATCTTAGGTGGACCATAATACAGGAAATATAGTGGTACTCGACAATTAAAAACTTCTCGTGGGCCACAAAAGTTTTGGATCAAGCTTATATTTGTGTGGTCTCTTCGTCGAGGTCTTTGTGACCTTATCAACAGGTTGGATGGAAAATAAGCATTCCGGTGGCCTCCATGAAGTTTTTAATGGTGGGGAATCAATCACTGATTGTTTCATGTGGTATGGTCCACCTAAGATTTGGATCATGCCTTAAAATGAGCCATCAAAAGGGATGGACAGTGTGGATGTAAGGTACATACATCACGGTGGGCCCCACAGGGATCCGGCTGCCCCTGCAGCCATAGTATGAAAATGGTGTCCAATGGATGATCCCATACATTGGTTTCTCATGTTGAATCTATTTTTAATCTCGATCATTCATTTGAAGGCTGCTTTTCAGATGAGGGAGATGATATTTTAGAGCCAGGAGAACTGGATGACGATAGAGCCTCCTTTTTGTAGTATGCCTGGCAGAGTTATTTGTTGATCGGTACCGTTCATATAGTAGTCCCTACCATGGATGGCAATTGGTTCAAAATACACTTAGATTGGTTTATCGTAGCCATATGAATGTGGGCCCTCAAAAAGCTACGGTGGCAAAGAAAAACAGTCAAATGTTCAACATTGAGTGCTGGAAGCTGAGGAAAATTGATCATCTGGTTAGTATGATTTTTGAAACATAGGCCATCCATACTTGTGAGGCCCACTTGTTGGACAGTTCAAACTAACCACCCGCATAGATGGCTCTACCATTTCCAGTTCATCCCTCATCATCTATCTATCTATCTTCCCCTTCGTGTATAAATTAGGAATTAGGATCGTCCAATTCAGTTTGATTTTCAACTGCGTACCATTTGTGCGAAGGAACTCTAAATGGACGGTCTTGATTCAATGCACCCAACTGCTGGACATTCATGGCAAGACATCTCTTCGTATTTATTTAATGCTTTTTTTCATGTGGAAGTTCACTAGTCGCAGCAATCATGGAATATGTGTTCCATTCTAGGCTGTATATGTGGGGCCATGTTTCAGTGATCCGAGCCGTTCATCTTATGGACCCCACATCCGTAAAATATTCCAGAATGGTGAATGTGGGTGAAATTCACCAAGACTCAATAATATTTAAATACTACCGATTAGTCTAGAAGGGAGAAAATAAATAAATAAATAGTAATAAAAAAAAGTTCGAAAGAACCACTCTTGAGTTGCTCGAAATGGGCCCACTGTGTAAGATGCCTTGGCCCGATAATCAGGTCAGTCCAATACTCGGGCGGTGGGCCGCAGTTTGCAGAACGCATGCATGACTGAAGAAATCTGGCTAAAGTTTTCTAAGCCGTTCAGCTATTTACAACACAGTGGCCCACCTGATGATCGGACCAGCTTGATTTTTGGGTGGGAACAATTCAAAGTGGGACCCACCTAGTGGCCGGCCCGAATATCATCTGTGCATGCCTTGCTGGTGGGAAGACATCAGGAAACCTCGTGGAAATACATGAACTTAGAACCACAAGATCGGTGGGACCCACGCACCATCACCATTTGACCCATGACGAGACCGCATGGAGATCTGTGCTCGACGGAAGTACGATGGACTACAAGATCGGTGGGCCCCACGCGCCATATCCATTTGACCATGCGGACCACATGATTGCAATGACCCTGTGGCGGTGGTAGTGTTAGCGTACACTGCCTGCCCACAGTAGTCGGTACTCAATCCAATCTCATCCGTACACGAGGCACATGCAATCGTCGATCTATTCCATCCAGGTGTCCGACCCTACGTTGAATGGGCCCCACTACGCACGTGGTTCAGTTTCGAGACGTATGGCAGCGGGTCCCACAGTCACCATATCTGTGGTCTAATGCTCACCATCGGATCATTCACTAACAGTTGGTTCATTTTGTGTGATGTGTGGCCTATAAATCGCCACGTGTTGTATTCGCGATGGGCCGGGCCATTGGATAGTGTGATTTTCGAACCACTGGGTGATTGCCGTCTTTGAAAAAGAAATCTACGGATAGAAAACCCACGTGAAAGTGACGTGTTGGGAACAGGAGCCGACACTCCCGTGCTAGTTTTGTACCGTTTAGAAAAATGGTGGTGACTCATCGTCCTTGTCCGTGATGGCAATGGGCCCATCACATAAACGGTTTAGATCACAGAACATGATTGAACTGAATCCTGACAATGAATACCATGATACAAGCTGTTTGGATCTTGTATCATTAGCACGTGAACCGGTTCCGAAGAGTCCACGCACATGTGTTCAATGAAAACCATCAATAAACGTTTTTAAAAGCCCATTCTTTTTACTTTTCCATCATCATTTATTTGGACAGTCTGGATTTCCCTAAAACCATGACATGTGTAGGTTTCAGGAGTCATAACCATTTTTATATGGTATAAAACTCATATGATAGTCAAGCAAATGGGTCATTCATAGATTCCCATTTCCACATTCCTCAGGGCGTGTTTGATTTCACTGGGTAATTATTACCATTTCTTTCGTTTAAAAATTTAGGGAAACTTTTGCATTGTAACTGGTTTAAATAGTTATTTAAAAATTTTGAGCCATAAGATAATATATATGATATATAAATTCCGTCCATATATTTTAACACAATATTTTGATGCATAAAAAAAAAAATGAAAATGATCCAACACTCAACTGGCCCACACCAAAAGAAAAAGTAACTTCACAAAATTTTTAACGGTAAGTATTCGATTCCTGTTTTCGTACAGTGTGGTCCACTTAAGTTTTGGATGTACCTCATTTTTTTATTCATATTATAAATTCAAAAAACATAATAGATTAACAGTGTGGATAAGCAAAACAAATCACAATGTGACTTATATATATTTTGTAATATTTATAATTTCCGTATGAAAAAAGTAAGCAGTAAAATCAAGTACCCCGTAAACACACAGGAAATAGTTATTACTTTTTTCCAGAAAAATCAAACAGGGCCGATGGCAACTGAAAGAATCTAAATTCACATGAAATCACAAGACATCTCCAGATTTTGTGAAGATCCGATGGCCCTTGGTGGGCCCCACACCAACGTCCTTAGAATCCAGAAGAAGACATGGGTGCTTGATTTAGGAGGACATGATACATCAGACCCTGTAGGGTGTTTTCATGTTTCCAGTCACTGCAAGTGGGGCCCACATTTATTTAAACAGCGGCCTCAAAATAGACGGTCAAAGATTAAGTAGACCAACAGTACTAGGACTGGGCCCAATGGGGTGTGTTTATGGCATCCAATCCGTCCAGCAGGCTGGCCCCACCTTAAAATTTGGACGCACCTAAAATCAATCTGATCCAACCATCAAGTGGGCCAGAGGATTTTGGATGATTATCCGTTGTTTTCTATGGTGTGGATCATCTAATGATTTTTGTAGGCTGATTTTTAAGACATCTCATCACCATAGTGCATGGGTTAGATGGTATATGCATATACTGTCCCACTTAAAAAATAAAAACCTCTAAATTCATGTGGGGCCCACTTGATGGTTAGATCAACTTGATTTTTGTAAGGCATCCAAATAGTGGGGCAGCCCTGCTGGATAGGCTAGATGCCATAAATACATCCTGATGGGCCACACGTGTAACACTTGTAGAAAATCTTATTCCATGGAGGACTTGCAAATACTAAAGCGACAGATGGATGGCTAGGATCTTCTTATTTGGAAGACTTTTTAGGGCATCTCCTATTTATGGGGGAGATGAACCTATAGGGTCCAGCTTCACCCATCCATGGTGGGGCCTGTTTTCATCACCCGTAACTGCACTTTCATAACTAGCCCCGCCCTGAGTGATGCCAAACTCCATCCTGACCGTGGATCTAAGCCTAGAGAATCAATGTTTGGATGGGCCCATCACCGTGCATCAAAACCTATCCAATATCAGAAGATCAAAACCGTTGGATATTGGACCAAAGGTTGAGATTAAAGAAACTATTGAGCAATTCACGTACCAAATATTGGATGGTCGCGATCTTCCAATCTAAAAGATTGATCGGGTATTTCCCATCAATCGTGGGGCCCACCTTTGAAGACTTATTCCCGTTGGCGAACATGGAACGTAGAGCTTTGCTGAGCCCACACGCAATGCACATGCCACCTTCTATGCCAGCATGGCACGCGAATGAAATATCCAAGCCATCCATCATGTGGAACTAACCATTCAAATTCTTCTGACAAAAGATAAATGTGGACCACTTAGTAGTTATTCCATGTTATTAGAAATAAATGGACGGGTTGGAAAACCTCATCCAATTTTTTTCACAACCGTACATTTTTTAGATAATTGTGGTCTAATTGACTAGTGGGCCTACATGATTCTCAGGTGAGGTAATCTTAATGGTGGCTCCTTTCTGATGGATGGCTGGGATATTGCATCGTTTTTGCCATGTTGGCATGTGTGGTGGCGTGTGCATTAGCCAAGTTGTACGTGCAGTAGTAGATATACCTAGAGGTGGGCATGGGACGACCCGATCCGATTAACTTGATTGGTCCGACTTGGTTCGATCCGACTTGACCCGAACCGAATGGGTGAGTTGGTCCGAACCAAGTAAGCTTTGCCCAATCCAAACTTAAACTGAATTGAGTTCAAGTTACCTAGTAACTTCATTTGACCCGACCCGAAACTTGATTTGGTTAAAATCAACTCGATCCAAAACCTGACTTGACCTAGCTGTCTAACCCTACCCCGACCATATCCCAACCTCTCTTTCTCTCTCCCTCCCTCATCTTCATCCTCTTCCAAGCTCGGCAACCACCTACCACCATCACCTTCCTCTTCCTCCTCCTCCTCCTCATCTCTCTCCTTTCCACTCCCTCCCTCCCTCCCTCCCTCCCTCTTCCAAGCCCGACAACCACCTACCACCATCACCCTCCTCCTCCCCTCTCTCCTCTCCACTCCCTCCCTCCCTCATCTTTCAATCCGGCTCGGTGCCAACTCAACCTGACTCAGTACTTCTGACCGGATCGGACTCGGTTCGGATTAGTCCAGGCTAGACCGAACTTGAATCAAGTTAGGCATGCTAGACTTGATATTGAGTTTGGGTCAGGCCTATTTCAAAACTAGATTCAGTCGAGTTAGCCCTAACTCGGTCCGATTCAACTCGATGCCCAGCTCTAGATATACCCACAATCACAAACATGATTTTCCTAATTTCTTGCAATGTCATTGATCCACGTCATCACTTCTCAGTGATGTTGTCAACACTACTATATTAAATGTAAAAATGTGATGATGTGGTCTAATCACATTGCAAAAAATAGAAAATTCCTGTTTGTGGTAAACATATGATCCGAATTCTTCTAAGAAATAAACACCCTAACTCATATTTTTCCTTGTTTATTTTATTTTACAGAGAAAAATGTTGAGTGTTTTATCGGGTCATTTAGACCATCCAATCAATCGATTTGAACTGTCTATCAAGTCAAGAACTCATTTTACTGACTACCAAGTAAAAATAATCACTTAAATCAGATGATCCAATCCATCCTTGATTTGGCCTTTTTTTGTCATCTAAGATCCAAGTTATGGATTGGATGTCTGGGATTGCCCAACAAGAGCTGCCCAACAAGAGCTATTCTTTAGAATCATAAGCAATCCATGATGGTCGTATGATGGGTCTATATATTTTTAATGATCTTGACCACTTATGTCTAAATCAATTAATCTAGTGGTTAAGAATGAATATAAATTTACAGGCCCAAAATGTGTCAACATGGGTTTGATTGATGGATCAACCATTGATTGACTTTAGTCAATGTCCAATCAAGCTTGTAGAATAAATGGAGACAAAATAATGGAGGGTTGATAGGGATGGTTCAGTAAAGCAGTGTATGAGTCTTCCCCTAATAAAAAATTGGGAAGGAGAATATGATCGATTTGTCAAGACTTTCAAAAGGTGGAAGATTTTTCGTACATCTCTTGTTAAAAGTAGTGCCCATCAGGATTTATTTTTATTTTTATTTTATTTTAGGACTTTAAATTCTTTGTCGGTAATTAGGGCAATGTTTGAGGTGTGTTTGTATTCGTTATGGGAAAATCCAAGCCGAACTCAACAAAGGTCGATTTGGATAAGTCGACGAGTAGAGCCTTGGGCTGATAGTAGTTCAGCCGCACTGACCTAGTCATAACAATATAGGTTGAGCTTCCAAGTTCTTTTTTAAAGCTTTGACACTGACCTAAAACCAGGAAGCAACCATTATACATTCCATCCGTTAGCTCCGACCAGGATCGACTGAGATTTAGGTTTCAGGGTCGGCTCGGATGAGAACATGGTCAATAATCACTTTGAGGAATTAACTCTAGTAACGTACATGAGGAGTGGTTTCCAATGCATGATCTCCGGATAATGGCCAATATTGGCGCATGCACCATTCTCGTTCAACAACAAAGATCGTGCCAAGAATGACGGGCAAGTTCATCTTAGGAAAAAGTTATAAATAGGAGGCCTATCTACAGGAATAGGTACGCAATATCTGATACCCTAAGTCTACTTTATACAACTTAGACCCAAATTCTTAGCTTGACTTTGGCATCGGAGAGTTTCCTGCTTTAGCCAAGGTATCCTTTGTCCTTCTCTTGTGCAAGCTAACAAGGCTCGGTTCAAATGCCCAGAGCTTAGCGAAAGGTGAACTAGATTTTAGAATCAACAATACTTAAAACTTATTTAGACACATCTATTTTAAATGTGATATTTTATTATTTTATCATATATGATGGTTTTTTACATGATTAAGCATTGAAAACATTCACATGTGTATGATAGTAACTTACATGCTATGGCATTTGAAGAAGAATGATTGAATACGAAATATATTGTGAACACTGAAAATCGGTGCTTACACTAATCTAGTGATCTTTTGGAAGTGGTTTTGTCTTTTAGAGTGTGTGTGATGTCAGTTTGGAGTCGCCACTAGCCACTTAATCTTAGAATCCCACAATTAGCTAGAACCCGCGGAATACTCAAAGTTGAAGAAATATGAAGATTCTCCTAACTTAGATTGACTCTTGGTCTGCAGTCCGGGATTCTAGGTAAGGGACCTTAGTTACAAAGAGGGAAGGTGTTAGACACCCTCTCTGCTCATACGAATGTACGGTCTCTACTCGGTGTGGTAAGGAAATTTCAAGGGATGAATGATATAGTTGAAATGGGACTAGGCACACGTCGATTTCTGATATGGTAAGATCCGAGATTTTGACAAGCCACAGAGCATACATCCAGCAATATATCTAGAAGGGGGATGTGATAATACTTATGAAAAAAGGTAAAGAAAAATAAACTAGATCACCAGAAATTTCTAATGTGACAAGATCCAAGTTACAGCAAGTCACAGAGCACACGTTCGCAAGTGATCTAAAAAAGCAGAGGAGTTGAGAAAGAAATAGATGTTATGATGAATGCTTATATGTAAGGAATGAAAAGATCTTTGGTTCGATCTCGAGTAGGCTAAGACATGTATTACACTATGATTAATCCAGGCTAGACTTGGAGGTTGAGAAGGTTATGAGGAGGCTAAGGGGCGGCTGAAAAATCTAAACTTGGAGGCTTGAGAGCTCCTCTCTCTCTCTCTCTCTCTCTCTCTCTCTCTCTCTCTCTCTCTCTCTCTCTCTCTCCGTCCCTTAGTTGTACGCTTCGATTTTGACAATAGTTTGGGGTTTGGGTTAGGGTTTAGGTTAGGGTTAAGCTGGGATTAGGATTTGGTTCGGATTAAGGTTTGGGTATTTGGGCAAGGGTTTAGTTCAGATTAGGGTTTAAACTAGGATTAGGGTTTGGTTCGGATTAGGGTTTGATCATGGTACCAGAATTGTCTTAGCTTTTCTTACAATACTAGCCTGGGTGGAATGTCTATATATATAGGGTGTTTAAAGATTTATGGTATCTCATGAGCTTGAAAGATAAAAGAGGCACTTATAAAGCACTGAAAGATAAAAAATAACAATCTTAATGTATGAAATACATGTAATATGCATGTGTAAAAAAAATATTCTAATGACTATAATCATTCACATGACTTATAATCAGACCATTATTGTTTTCAAGATCTCTAATCGGACTATTGATGCTTATAATCGAATTATTATTGTTTTCAAAACTTATAATCAAATATTAATTATTTTTGAGACCTTTAATTGTATCTTAAACATTTTAAGAACTTATAATCAAAGTGCAATTATTTTCAAGACTTGTAATCATACTGTAATAATTTTCCCGAGACATATTATCAGATCCTAATTGTTCTCTTATATCACATCCAATATATTCAGAAAACACATCTTTTGAAGAATATATTATGCACCCGTGACACAAGTAATGCATCTGACACACAAGCATACAAGAAATAATTTTTCAATTGAAGTTCGTGGAGGAGCATTTGGACAATCATTTAACAACAAATCATCCATAGGAGAATTTTTCATCCCAAAAACAAGTAGTCTCTTACTCTCTTCTTGCGCATCTTTTTTGAGTGTTTGGATTTTGTCATGACCATCTCTTTTACAGAGATTGGGATCATTTTCTGTTTTGAGATTATCAATCACTACTAGAAAAACCATTATAGCCCACAAAAAATTTTTTTTTAAAAAATCCCATTTTCATCTATTACCAGTAGAGGTGAGGCATTTCAGCTGTTATTGGAGAGAGAGGGGGTAGAAAACACATATTTTGTAGAATACACTAACCATTAAATGAGATATTTTCGGACTCTTCTATCATCCATGTTATTGGATTCTGTTCTCCAAATGTACGTAACAAATCATGGTCAGAGAAGTCCATGCATCACACTCATGGGTGTGTTTGGTGCCACTAAAAATGAATTTTAACATGGTTTTCTCTCTATAGGCCTTGACAGGAAGAACACCAACGGTTGAGATTCAAACGAGGATAGAGGCCCACACAAGCATCCAAAGCCTGTTGACAGTTGTTTTCACGTGGAGAATTCTCTGCAGATGCTTATCACTTCCCAAATAAATCCTCCCCAGTTAATCACCACCGTTCAAAAGGCATTTCTTAAAATAAAATAAAAAACGTTTCTGTGTGTGTACGTGAGTGCCAGAGCGGGCATAGCTCGCATCTACCTGTGGCACAAGTCCTGAATGAAACACGTGTGCAAGATTTGAGCCTTCCATGTTGTTGAATATAATGCTTTATATCTTCTCTGATGTAGAGCGGGTCGTGGACAATTTCATGGCCAAGATGGATCAGAAAAGGCACGGTCGGCGACAGAAGTGATCCGGACCATCGGACCTTAGATCGGGCGTATCTCACAATCCGGAATGAATTATCTAACGTAAAATATATGAATTTGGGGTAGAACGAGCTACTTTAGCCAACCAACTCACTATGCCGGGTTGCGCAGCCCAGATTTGCGAGAAACCCCCTGATCTACGGTCATTTTCTCGTTTTAATTTTGTTTTTACTATAAATAGTAAGTTTTAGTTTTAGTATAACTTTTCATCCGTTAGGCTTTAGGAGTTGTGTACAACATGAAAAGTGCTTAGGATAATTAGGAGAACGGTTTGGTGAAGCCATATAGGACACTATTTTTGGCCGAAAACCTTGCGCACTAGTAGACATCACCACCGTCTATAAATAGTAAGTTGTGAATTCTAGGAGTTTTAGTTGTAGTTTGAGTCTGATTTCTTTCTTATTGCTTGGTTCTCTTATTTAAAGGGTTGTGAACTCGATTTTAGAATTTTATTAATCAATTTTAAATTTATTAGAAATTATTCTTATTTTATACTTCCTTTTCTCGTGGATTCAAAAAGTCTCTGTGAAGAGTCCAGAGAAGTTCGGTGGATTCGGAATATTTATCATTTTGAGGAAGACGGTGCTCGACCTCACGTCCTTCCCTGCGTCATTCTCCCTAAGAAATCAGGCCGCTTCACTCATCATCAGGTGGGCCAAACTACACAAAATAAACGGACGGGCTTTAGCTTACCTGAGGTGTTAAACAATCTGATTTTCAGGCCACAACATCTAAACAGCGTGGCCCACCTGATTGAAAGATCTGATCAAGCACAATTATTTCATACTTGCACGTGTGCCTGCGTGTGGGTGTGCAGGCTCCGAACAGATTAGCAAACCTCAGTTCTATAACAAATGATCTAAAGACACAGCTCAGGAATCTTTTTCGTAAGAGTTTAAGACTTTGGGGAGTTATTTGATACTCTGGCCGCTTACGACACTTGATACTCAGGCACTTAGAAATGGTACTCATGGCACAGTAAAACGATTAACTTGTCGAAACCACATTCACTAACTTACAATCCAAACATCAGATTAGTTTAACAATCCTGACCATTGATTCATGGACACTAATTCCTTGAAATAAGAGTATCATTGGATTTTTTTCATGTTAACCGTCCAATAAATGTCGAGCAATCTAATAGTTAGATGATCAATAATTATAACTGTCGGTCCATAATACATCAAAAAATGGCACTCAAAATTTGGACGGTTAAATTTGGATGACTTATATTTCATCTATACAATTTCTATATTCCCGAGTATCATCCATCATAGTCCGCCAGAGTATCAAATTTTTGTCGGCTTTAATCTCCAACCAGTGATTTGTTTTCTACGACTTTAAAGCACGGCCACTAGTAATCATGGCCCACCCAAAGACTTCCGGACCCTACACCATCTTTTGATAGGACGCGGATTGCGTCCTACCCCCGCCCGGATGGTAATAGTCCGGGTGGGCAGGGCTCTGTGGAGCCCACCTTGATGTAAGTGTTTTATCCACGCCGTTAATCGCTTTTATCAGAACATTTTAACGGACTTTCATAAAATTGAAGCAGGTACACAGCTCCAGTGGATCACACCAAAGGAAGCTGCAGTGATTATGATACTCACCGTTGAAACTTTTTAAGGGCCACCGTGATATTTTTTTTTACAATACAACCTATTCATAAGTTCATGTAGATGTGAATGAAGTGAAAACACAAATATCAGCTTGATCCGAAACTTCTCACGCTCCTAAGAACTTTTTAATGGTGGAAATTCAATCCCCACTTTGTGGTCCACTCAAGAGCTGTTCCTTCCTCATTTTTTGCCTCGTGTATTAAAATGATTTTTTAAAAATGATTAACGGCGTGGATAAAACACTTACATCACGGTGGGCACCACAGATCCCTGCCCGGACGGATTACCGTCCAGGCGGGGGTAGGACGCAATCCGCGTCCCTTTTAATAATATCAGTACACACTCACATATTTTATCTTTTGCGACAATAAAGAGACAAATGCTTCAGCCTCTCATTCATTGCCATTTTTTAAAGTTGTGGTGTCTGATGTACGTGCATGTGACTACTATTCAAGTCGTGGGCCCCATTTTTTATGAGGTATATATCCAAAAACTACCGATGATTTAAATAAATCCTAGCCTTCTAATTGCAATAGGTTTATTTCTAGCCGTTCTTTCATTTGCTACCCACCAGTTGGATTGTTAGGTCTGTGAGACGAGTCTGATCTTGAGCTACATTCTGTCTTAAGTGGGCCCTATTATTTGAACGGTCTAGATTGACCGCTTGTCTGAAACAGGCACCATATAGGAGACACCTTCGTTTCAAAGTGGTGGTGAACGAGCATCTAATCATTTACATCATCCAAATTATACCAACCGCATCGAATCTACCCTGGGATTGAACGGTTGCGATCTTTTGAGCAATGCAATTTTTGTGGTGTCGTCCACAATGTCCGTTCATCAGGCGGGCATGACTGTTTAGGTAAGTCGCCTGGAAAAAGAAGCTGATCCATTCACCAACGAGGGCCTTATGTTTCTATGAAATTGGGACGTTGGTTAGCTTTTCTTATCTGCCTAATTCAAACGCGTGGGGCCTACATGATGGCCAGACGGACCTTGCCTTTCGGCCCAGCACATCAACAATCGTATCTCCCCAGATCAACAGATCGGATCTGACACGAGCTAATTGCATCGACACGTGTCAGAGTCGAGTAGGATTTGCATGGCCATTCCCGCGAGTAGCCATCGCGCGTCTGGATAACCACCGCCTCGTTTGTTTTATTCGAAGATAACTGATGCCAGGCGTCCACATGTTGTGGTACTGTACCATTTTTCCCACATACTTGCCACATATGAAAGGAATCATGACCGTGAAAATGGTAGGCCCCACCACAAAATTTACATGGTACAAAATTCAGGCTGTTCCATTCATCAGTTGAGCCACATATTTGGAATCAATTGACAACCGACGGTCGGATTCAGCATATAGATGTCGCCCACCTATTTATCGTATCAGCCTTTTTTGATAATATCGATCTCAATGGTGGGGCCCACCATTTTGATGGTAATGATGTCCCACACAAGTGGCATGCTGGCATTAGAACGTACGATTCTGCAAGCTGAAGTTGCGTGTATGTGATCTCCTCTGTTATTCGATCCTAGCAAAGCACCCAACGGCCTCACGCCTGGGATCGGATTCGGTCAGGTCGGGATGACACCGACTTCGGTCAGGTCGTGACAGTGGGGCCTACGTTGAAGTATTTTCTATAAATCAACGCCGTCCATCTGTTTTATCAGCTATTTTAGTGCATGTTCTAGAAAATGAAGCAGATCAAAATCTCAGGTGGACCAGACCACATGCAATAGTTGTGGTTGGTCATTAAAAACTTCTTGTGGGTCAGAAAGCTTTGGATCAAGTTGATATTATTTTATCCCTTCATTCAGTCCTATGTGACTTTATCCACAAGTTGGATGGAAAAAACACATTAGTTTCGACCATAAGAACTTTTTAATGGTAGGCGTCCAATCACCACTTTTTCCTGTGGTATAGTCCACCTGAGAATTTTGATCCTTTGTTTTTGAAACTATGGCCTAAAAGGATGTGTAAAAACGGATGGACGGTGTGGATATACAGAAAAAACATCAAGGTGGGCCCCACGGTCATAGCCTTACCGAAGTCGGTGTGACCCCAACCTGACCGAATCCTCTCTCCAAACGGTTTTACCATCACACGTTCGAAGCCAACGGTTCTTACCCACGTGGCGGTTAGCGAACGGTGCAGATGCTGGAGAACTTTGCGTGGAGGTTACGTGGGAATGTTGAGTGGAGGAGAGAGATTGGAGAGAGAAGCCTTCTTTTATTTCTCTCCGTATCTTGCATCGCCACGTGGCGACACAATGGTCGGTTGTAGATACAACCACGTCATCATTAGCTGTTATTGATGGCAGGCGGATTTTCCGGAGGAACATGCCGGTGAGCACCTGGTCTTCTAGCTTTTCAAAATGACGATTTTGCCCTCGTAAATTTCTTTCATTTGAGAAAAACTACGGACTTCGGCGCTTGATTGACCCTCCTGCGTCAAATTTATGACAGCTAATACATAGGACACGGTTCAACGCAATCTGAACCGTTTATCTTGTGGGCCCATGAAATCCTTCTCCAACTGATGCATATCCTATTTTTCCCATCAATTCCGTCAGCGCCGATCTTCTCGCTTTTATATTCCATCATACTCTCATTACACAAATTCAAGTCCTTTTTAAGTCTTATGACCGTTTGTTGATAATGAAATTTTTTTACTTAATGGAGAATTTGGAAATCGCTCCATGGTTAGTGGTGTTTGTTAACAATTAATAAGGAAAGCGCTCTGTCATTTTATGTTGAAAGTTTTTGACAACCAAGGTCTAGCTTAATGATGAATTCAAAATGTATTTAGTGGATTTTTTTTTAAAATATAAAATTACCCTGCACAGCAAAGATGTTCTTCTATACATAATACACAAGTAAACTTTTAACATTTGACACTTCTCTGGGCCCAACATGAGATATGTGTTACATCCACATCGTCCATCAACCTTTTATATCATCCTAAAGCAAGATCTCAAAAAAAGGTCACATTTGAAGCTCAAGTCAAGCACACCATGAAAAGTAGTGGGAATTAAATGACTATAGTTAAAACCTTCATAAGGTTCACCTTGAAGCTTATTTGTCATCTAACATCTTCATAAGGTCATACAAAGCTGAGTGAAGGGAAAACAAAAATAAACTTGATCAAAGCCTTTCGTGGCTCTAAGAAGTTTTCAATAGTAGGCACCCAATTCTTACCGTTTGTTGTAGTGTGGGCCGCTTAAGTTTTACATCTGCCTTTTTTCTTTTTTTAAAAGAATTTTATTTTGTAAAATGATATGGTAAAATAAATGGTTAATGTGAATAAAATATATACATCATGGTTGGTCCCACAAAGCCCTTGATTGTTCGTCTTTAGCTAGATCAGGGGTGGTAATCCCCAAATTTAGGGATGTGGATTTTATGTGCAAGCCTTTAGCAAGAAACTCCTATGCTTGAAACCTAGGTAGGGCCTACCGTGATGTTTGTGATGAATCTAACCTGCCCATATGTTTTTTAAGCTCATTTTAGGACTCGAGATAAAAAATGAGAAGGATAAAAGACTCAAGTGAGCCGCACTAAAGGAAAAGGTGGGTAGGAAAATTCCTATCGTTGAAACCTCCTTTGGGCTGACAGTGATGTTTACATGCCATTAATATCGTTTATAACGTCATTCCTATTGAGATGAACTAAAACGACAAATATTAGCCTGATTCGAAATTTTTGTGCCCTCGCGAATATTTTAAGCGTGCACATTTAATCCATTTTGGCCCATTTGAGTATTGGATCCAGGATCCGCCTCATATTTGACCCCATATCCTAAAATGATCTCACAAAATGGATGGACAGGGTAGATTTATCACAAACATCATGGTGGGCCCCACCTAGGCTTCCAGCACATGAACTTCCTGTGAAATGCTTTCGCAGGAAATTTGCATCCCGGATCGAGGGGGAGCAGATTAGGTGTGACCCCATATCCACCAAGGTAGGTTGGACCTTGACTGTGGGGACCATTTAAAACTTTTTGTGGGCTACAAAAACTTTGGATCAATATGATATTTGTATCACTACACAAAGAGGTTGGATGGCAAATAAACATTTTGGTGGAATCCATGAAGATTTTAATGATAGGGATTCAACCACAATTATTTCATATGGGTAAATGTCTTAAATTAATATATTTCAAACACTTCAAACATTGATTAACAAATCAGTTGTTTTAGATTCACTACTAGTTTTCTGACATCCGATTTAGACTTCGTATCTCAAATTTAACAAACAAGCCATTATATATATATATATATATATATATATATATATATATATATATATATATATATATATATATATATATATATATATATATATATATAGCGGATTTAGTTGGTAGAATATGGCAATACTATGCAGTTTCATAGTTGGTAATGGCTTAGTCCTTGGCTTTCATGGATAGTTGAGATGCCTAATAGGAATATGTTATTGAAAAACGTACACAATTGATATGGATAAAGAAAAAGAGTGGAAGTTATAAGCTAAAAGCCAAAGTCAAAAACTATAAATAAGAAGTACAAAAATTTATGCATTTTAGTTTATGTTTATATGTACAAGATGATAACACATAACTTTTTCTTTACTAAACTAAGAAAAATAAAAAATATATATAACTTATTTCCCTCTTACCATTCACTTGTAGAATAACTTTCCAACTAAGAAGTATTATAGAAGAATATAATTTTTTAATACATGTTCTTCTTATATAGACAACACTACATTAGAGAACATGTACAAAGTTCTAAAAAAACTAAGCTTGTGTACGTACTTATATATATAGAATAAGAAAGGAGAAAGGGAGAGAGTGAGAGAGGGGTCCAGCTCCATGATTGTAGTAGACAAACTCTTTTGAGAATCGAGTGTCCATATGAGGGTGCGTAGAAAAGAAAAAAAAGAAAGAGAGAGAGAAGAGAGACGGAGAGATAAGGAGAGAAGTGATCTCCATCGTCTCAATAAACAATCTAATCCATTTGATGTCAAGTGTTGAATTTAGATGCACCTATTGTACTATAGCTCTAATCGTTTTTAAAAAACTTAATTGAAAAGGACACATGCTATAGGAAAGGAAAAATATTGTATGCTAAGGGCCTGTTTGGCCGGCTGGATTAGATGGACTTAGGTGGGATGGAATTGCATCGGGTCCTGTGCTAATACCACTCCATGTTTGATGAGTGGAAAAGCTTGAAAATAGGTTAGATTGAATCGCATTGGGTCTAGAGCCAATTTCACTCAATGGTAGTAGGTTGTGTAGATCCCACCATGATGTGTGGGCTATATCCACACCATCCATCTATTTTTTGAGATCATTTTAGAGCATGGGCCAAAAAATCAGATAGATCTAAAGCTCAAGTGGACCCCACCATAGAAAGCAATGGAGATTGAATACTTAATGTTGAACACTTCTTTGGGGCGACATAAGTTTTAAATCTGCCTCATTTTTAGGCCCATGCCATAAGATGAGGTTACAAAACAAATGAATGGTTTGGATATAACATGTGTGTTATTCTTAATAGTTTCAAATGGTGGTGGTATATCCTATCAATATACCACTATATTACAAACAAAGCAAGGAATTAAGCTTATCCCATTGTAGCAGGGAACAATCCCTACCTTAGGTAATAATTATGTTTTTTGAATCCTATCCCACCTAATCTTTTCTAATGCAACTGGCCAAACAGGCCCTAAAGATCTCTAAGCATGCTTGAAGTGCTTTTTGCGGAATCACAACTAACTGGATAATAAGACAGGGAACAATTGATATAAATTCAAAGGCAAATCAAGCAGCCGATAGCTAACTAAGTGGTCGACAAAACGGCTGATAGTCATTCAGGAGGCCAATCAAGCGGTCGAATGTCATCCAAGAGATCGATTAAGTGACCAATATTCATCCAAGCAGTGTATAGCCATACATGATGTCGATTAAGTAGCCAAGTGTTATCCACGAGGTCAATCAAGCAGCTGAGTGAAATGCGATTGAGTTAGCAAAGAAACCTAAAACGGTTACCAGGACATGTGCCAAGTTTAGAAAGAAGCATCCATAAGGTAAGTAGTACTAAACATTTATAACAACCATCAAAACGTGAGAATGATCTAAATGGCCTGCTCAAGGCTATAAATAACAAATGAATTTAGTAAGAAGGGGTTGTCTCATACCAACCAAATCAAACTAAATATTATCTTTCAAATATATTTCAATTACTGGTTTTTTTACATTTCACTGTGTAATTATTAACTTTTCTCGTCAAGTAAATTATATTTCTTAGTATAATCATTTATTTTCAATCTATTGCCTACATTCCGTAGTGTAATTCGTAGCATTAATCAAATAGTTGATAATCTTAACTATGATTTGAATTTACACTCTCACATTAGATTCAGTTCTGCATGTAAAAAATGTATTTTACAACTGTTCTTCACAACCATAAAAAAGAATTGCTTTATTATTTCATCTTATTTGTGCTAAAAAGTCATTTAATATAAAAGTCAAATGTATAACCCATCATCAGTGCATATATTGACTGAGTGGGTGAATACAAGTATTTTGCAACTGTTCTTCACAGTCGAATATAAAAATCGTTTTATTATTTCATCTTATTTGTGCTAAAAAATCATTTAATATGAAAGTCAAATGTATAATCCATCATCAGTGCATATATTGACTGAGTTCATAAATATGCATCAAATCTTATCAAATTTTGGTCATACACTACAAATCTATCTACATATTTTGCCACTTGAGTTGAAATCAAACTTAATTCCAATTCTAACACATTCTAACACGCCCCTGTTTCAACTGCCTAATGCCAAACCCAGCACCAGTCGCACCAATTTTAATCTTTCGATTGATAGACGCTGCCCTGTACCATCCAAGATGGGCCTACGGTACTGACGATTTTGATGGTCATGTATTCCACATGTAAAATGGTTCATGCCAATTGCACATTCGCGCACCTGAGTAGCCTAAGCCGTCGTTCTTAAAATAAATAAATAATAATAAATAAAAAAATTCCGGGGTATTCTGGTCACCTGAAAGCCTCCTCCCGACGGGGTCAACCCATGCCACGTGTCCATCTACGAAACTCCCATCCTTCTTTCCTTTCCGTGCGACGCACCATTTTGTGGGCCCACGTTAGCAACCAGATATTTTGCCCGCTCGTAAGCCCCACACTGTTTCTGTGAAAGGAAGTAAGGAAATAGGGGAAAACTTAATACTCTAAAGAGCGTGATGGATAATACTCTGGTAATGATAAATTACTCACAAATTACATACGTGGCATATAAGTAAGTTAAATTAAACTGTCCAAGTTATTATACTCAGTCTTAGATGTATCATGATCCAAAAATCAACTTTGATTAATAATTTAAATATCAGATTAGTGGATATTTATTGGACGGTTAAAAATAAGAAATCCAAGGGTCCTATTTTAACAAAAGAGTGTTCTTAAATCAGGGGTTAGAATTGTCTAACCAATCTGATATTGGGATTTTATCTTAATGACTTTGTTTTCAATAGTTTCATCGGTTTAATTTGATGCGTCATTCTCCACGTGTACAATTTCATGGTGCTGTGTATCAAGTTCATACGCTGCCCGAGTATTGTATAATTCCCTAGAGAAATACTTCAGCAGTTCGAGGCAGACGAGGTATGTGGCCAGGGAGGCTGCTCCCCTCAAAACCACTTCTGGTTTTTCATGACCGCTCCCGGTTTCCCAAAACCGCTCCCCGTTTTTTTCTCGCTATTTAAGTACCTTCAATCCCGCGAAACCTCAACATTCTCTGGCCGTTCCCGCGATCTCAATTCCGCCGGAATCCCGTCGCAATACCGCCGGAATTCCGCCTCCGATCGCTGGGAAACTAACAGGAGGTACGGTTTCTGACCATTCTAGAAGCGGTTTTAGGGCTTTTTTAATTTCTAGGGTTAGGGTTTCGCCAGAGATGAAATCTAGGGTTTGCGAGCTTTGCAATGGAAGAGCTTCTCTCTACTGCGAGTCGGACTCGGCGTTTCTCTGTTTCGATTGCGATCGCACGGTCCACGAGGCGAATTTCCTCGTCGCGAGGCACGTGCGCCGGATCGTATGCAGCCGGTGTGGTCGGTTCGACGGGGACTGCATCTCCGGCGTAGGATCCCGGCAGATCCGGCCGATCTGCCGGCCTTGTATGGAGGAAACGGGAGATACCTGCTCGAGCGCGTCTTCTTCCTCCTCGGCTTGCATTTCCACGGCGGAATCGGTAACGGGCTCGCCGGAGGAGCGGAAAATCGCCGGGAATCGGAGAAGAACCCGGAGAATCTCCCGATCCGGATCTGAGTCGGCGATCTCAAGCGAAGGTTGCGCGAGGAGGAAGAAAATCGCAGGAAAGAGAAATCCAGGTAAGGAGATGAGAGGCACTCTACACGCGCGGGCTGAGGGTATTTTGGTAATTTGGGCGAGGAGGCTGGGGCTGAGTAACGGGCGCTGCTTGGCCCTTGCCTTGCATTCGTTCGGCGTTTGTTTGAGAGAATTTACGGTTTTACCCTTCCGGGCCTGCCTCGCTTCCTCTCTGTGGTTCGCGGTGAAGGCCAGCCGTACACGTGGCAGCCTGAAGAAGCTGGTAGAATGCAGTGGCGTCCCAGCGAAGCTGATATTGCTGGTCGAATCGAAGCTTTCTCGGATAATCGAGCTCGGGAAATCTGATCAAGATGATGAAGAAGGATGGGCGGAGTGCTCGGATTGATGGCACGTGTGGAAGCGTTCAGGCGACACGTGTATAGCATCTCCATCGTGCCTAGCGAAAAGAGATTTTTTTGAAAAAAGGAAAATAGGAAAAGAAAAGGGGTATAAATGGAAGTGTTTTTATGAGTCTTTTTGTATGTAATTAGACTAACCTTTGATTTATGGTGTGGTTTTGAGGGGATTAATTTTAATTTGTAATTGAATTTTGATGTTTTGAGATTGTTTTGGTATGTAAATCTGTGATTTTTTTTCCTGTAGACCCAAGTGGGCCCCACCTATTATTATGGTGGACCCCACAAAAAAATAAACATAATTGGATAATCTCAATCATACAATTAAGGGCTTAAAAAAATGGACGGTAGAATTTCCTGGTGAACCCACCTAGCATTGCTATAGACCATTTAAATTTGATGGTCCAATATGGATTGCATATGGCCCAAAAATGACCGTTATTGGATGGTTGCGATCATACAAAATGAACGGTTCGGGTACATTTAACTTCTACCGTTCATTTTGTGTTGTTTGATACGGAGTCCTGCACGTCCGCACATTATTGTAAATCGCTGATTAATTTCTTAGGGCACTTGTGGTTGAGAACTGATCCTCTAGGCGATGGTGCCGTACCATCTCTCCTGCTAACATGTCACACGTGCGGGACATCCTGACCGTGTAAACATTCGAGCCCTGCCGTCAAGGTTTCCTAACATGAAAATCTGGCCGGTCTGCACATTAGATGGGCCGCTCTTGTTGGGATGAAGAGATGAACGGCCATCTGACTGAATATGCATGTGTGGCCCACCTAGTGAATGGATTAACCTGATCTTAAAGAAGGGTGATCTGATGGTGGGGCCTACTATTTTCAGGGTGAGGACATCGTACACAAGTGGCATGTTAGTGGGAAAGATGGTACAGCGACCACAAGCGATGACGTGTGTTTGCGTGTAAATGACAAATTCTCCTTGTGGCCATGGTTTAAAGCTGTAGTAAACAATTAAATAAATCGGACGGTTGTCTGAATAAATAAGTGTGTGGTTGATAACGATTGAAGTTCAAGAAATTTATTTATTTTGCTAACGAAATTAGTTTTAATGATAGAAGTGAAAATCTACAATGGGATTAGTCATAAAAAGAATAATAATAATAAATTAATTAGTTTAATCAAATTTGGATTAACACTTGAAAAAAGAATAGCCCGTATCTTGAAAGCTACTTTGTGGCATTATCGCAATCGCTCCCGACGATATAGATAATCACCTTGGAAATGGGGTTTGCGGCATTTTTACAATTGCCATTGATATGGATAATCACATCCGAAATGGAGCCCACAGTTGAAACCCAATCCTAATGGGACGCGGATTAGCTACTGATAGGTTGAGTAGCGAGAGTTGCTGCTGAAGTGACGTTATTAAGCTCTATAATCTCCGTGGTCATGTATTCGTTGTATTCATGTCGTACATACATTTGGAGAGATTATTTTAGGAGGCATGATTCAAAGTACGTGGTAAACCCAAAGCAGTAATGAACCCACCAGAGAAAGCAGTGGGGAGACTGACGCGGATAGTTGAAACCTTTCTAAGATCCACAGTAATGTTTATTTGAAGCCAAACATATTCATGTGTTAACTAAGATACGTAGGAAGAGATAATACAAATATCAACTTGATTGAAAACTTTAGTCACCTTAAGAAGTTTTTAATGGTGGGTGTCACTCTCCCTCTGTTTTTGTGGTGAAATCCATTCAAGCTTTGAATCTGACTCATTCTTTGCTTCATGTCCAATTGTGATCTCTCCAAGTAGATGGGCCATGTAGATACAAAACATATATGATGGTGGGGCTTGTAGAACTTGGTGATGTCATTTGCATAATAAGTCTGGCTACCCAACTTGTCATAGCTAATCTATGCCCATCCTAATGATATTTCTAACTCATCTAATAAAGAAAATTTTTTTTCCATTGAGAAGTGCTTGCATGATATAGTGGGTGTGATTGAGCGAGGTTAAGTTTGGCCATTATACTTAAAACCTGATTTAGATTTGAATTTGGACCTGTTGGGTTGGATTGAGATGTATCTCTTAATATTAATGATACAATCCGCAATCATATTATAGATTTATACTAATTGGTTAATCTAGGAATTACTAAAAATAAGGCACAATGATATTTGTGGTTGCCAGTTCCTATTTATTAGAATCTGATCCACCGTCCAAACGATTGGATTTTTAAAAACCTATAGTTAAATGCCCCTTCATACTTAATGAATTTAAATATATCTTAATTAGTAGATGATTGTGGTGGATTACCTGGTCTCCAACACAAATTGTCATGATCAAATAAGTCTCATGGTCATTTATCCAACATTTTGATTTGATAACTTGCATATGTATGTGTCTCCCACCCTAGATTTGGATACATGATAGTTGTTCTTGTTTGCAATAACATTGGTCTATACATAACTAGTCCTGTAAACCAAAAGATGTATTAGAAGTATTATTATTATTATTTTTTAAGAGACCAAGGTTTCATAAGAGCGGCTTCATACTTGGAATCTTTTTCTAAAAAGGAGAAGGCCTTATAATACAACCCACTAAAACAATTTTTATGGAATAGATATTTGGGAGCATACGTATCACTTATGTGAGGGGACAATCACGTGCATTCCTCAACACTCGAGATTGATCCAAAACAAAACAATGTAAAATCATGCCTAAAGCCTCTCAACTCAGGTAATTTGGCCCACTTGACGGATGCATTGAACGGCTTATAAACTCCATAGTCGCATACGGGCTAATGATGAATGCCCCATCTTCATTTTTTTGTGTTGGAGCCTATTAAGTTGTTCATTGAATACACACAGACACACACACACACACACTATGAGGTCGACTTCATAGGAACTTCCCATGAGGTTGAGTGTGTGGGCCTCATCATGATGTGTGTCGAACATTAACATCGTGCATTTGATGGGTCCCCCTAAAGGTTATAAGATATCTCAAAAATTAACTGTACACGGAACTCAAGTGGGTCATACCATCTAAAATCTTATGAAAACAAGCTTAAAACATATAAAAACACTTGGTGGGGCTCACCTTAGTTTTGGATATGGCTAAAACTTGGTCTGATCTCTCATCTAATTGGGACACACACAATGGATAGTCTGGATTTGTGAACCACATCTCGATAGGTGTGTGTGTGTGTGTGTATATATATATATATATATAAAATGATAAAAAAACAAAGATAACAATGATTTTATTTTAATTTAAATGAATAAATATATGAAGTCCACACCCTTTAAGAAAAAGAAAATGTAACTAATGGCAGTAGCTTAAAATGAGCGTGTGCAGACCAACCAGAGTGCGTGTTGTCAATGGTAGGGCTGTTCATGAGTCGAGCTAGCTTGAAAAACTTGCTCGACTTGGCTCGAGTCAGCTCGGATTGACTCAGCTTGAATGGTCGATTTGAGCCGAGCCAAGCTAATTATTTGAAGTTTGAGTTGAGTTCAAGCCAAATTCGACCGGGGGGCATTTCAACTCGACTTGACTTGACTTGATTAATAAATATATTAAATATTATATATATATATATATATATATATATATATATATATATATATATATATATATATATATATATATATATATATATAAGTTTTAAGTTTTAACTTTTTTTAAAAAATAATCCTGAAGTTTCTACCCGACCGCATGCACCCCCTTTTTCTTTCCCTTTCTTCTCTTTCTCTACCTACCATCAGCCGCATGCTCGCCCGGACCACCACCATCAGATTTCATTTCAGATTCATAATAGTATGATTTTAATCTCTTGCGATTTACTTCTTGGGCGAGAAACTCAAGAAATCCGAGATGAGTTATTCTCATATTTGTTAGAGCTTCAAGGAAATTTAAATGATTTGATTAGCTAGATCTCTTTACTTGGATTCCTGATCTATGTTATACTTTGTTTCTTTTTTAATACTTAGATTTCTACTGGTGGAAGAGGATCAAGAACGGATCGATTCTTACAGGTTTCCTTATCTGATTCGAAGCTTTGTTTGATTTTTTTATGAAATTTTGCTTTAATTCTTTTAAGATTTTTGAATTTTTCATCAATGAAAGAGGATCAAGAATAGAATCCATTATTCTCTCACCCAACAAGCTCGAGCTTAACTCGAGGTAAACTCGACTCGACTCGAATCACTAGCTCGACCTGAACTCGATTCGATAGCTTTGGCAAATAAACCAAGCTTCAATGTTGAGCTTGAGGCTAAGCTCGAGCTCGAGCTCAAACTCGAGTACATCATGGACATGTCAAGCTGAACTTGGCGCAGCTCAACTCGACTCAACTCAATGCCCACCTCTAGCTTCCTTGAATTTTCAGGGCATTATTGTGTGTGTCTAATCAACTAACCACTCTTTTTTCTTTTTTTTTTTCTATCTTTTGTTGAATGACTAGCTATCTAAAGTGGGCCCACTAACTTTTTTCAAAGTTTCTATCTTTTGCTGAATGGCTAGGTATCTAAAGTGGGCCCACCAACCTACCAAAGTCCATGTGATCATCACACACCTTGGAACTTTCCTTTCAAGTGAATTGTAGACGCCTTGGAATGATATTCCAATACAAGTTCTCATCAGAGATGGAAGATGTGATTTGTAGTATACTTGCCAACTTGGAACAGGTTTTGGGCCATTCATCAGGTGGGCCCAGCAGTGAACATGATCCAATATAAACATCAGGACAGTCCGTTCATTCAGTGGGCCACACGTGTATCAGAAAAAAATGATGAGCAGTTCTCCATATTTAATGTACAGTTGTCAAGTATCAACCTCCTGATGAGCGGTTAGGCCCGAGTTTTGGGCCTAGGTATGTTAGTAGTAGACGAATTTGTTGAACGGTCTGGATCTTCCACATGATTGCCACAGTGGTTCAGTTGCCGTGAAAAGTCTCTTGAGTTTCTACTCTCGCATTTCTACTGTAACCGTACTTTTATCCCCCGCTCCTCCCCTTTGGGACACCAAATTTCCTACAAGAGATGTTGAGAGCTCGTGCGACAAAAACGCTCCATGAGGGCTTCTGTAATGTATTTATGAAATCTACTCCGTCCATCATTTAATCAAGATCACATTAGTATATAATATAAAAAATCAGGATCATCCAATACTGAAATCACCCACACCATAGTAAAAGGTGATGATAACGGACGCTCGCCAATGAAATGCTGCTAGGTCCCACCAAGATATCTATATGTAATCTAAATCGCCCATAATGTTAGTACCACTAGTATGAAAGGAAAATTCAAATATCAGCCTTTCCAAAACTTTGGTCGGCCCTAAGAAGGTTTCAAAGTTAAGCATCCCCATCCCCATCTTTTCTTGTAGTGTGGCCCACTTTTATTTTTAAATCAGTCTTATTTTGGGTTCCTTATCTCCCACAAGCTTTCCCAAGTGATGGACGGAGTGGATTTCATATTAATATCACAACGGATCCCACAGAGCCTTTTGTTGCACGGATTCCAAATTGCACTCCTAACCTTTGGGTGTGATTTTCTTGTGGTTCACAAGTCACGTGACATGATATTTGCTCAGCCACACGTAAACGTAGTGGAGAAGAAAACTACAACAGAAGGCTCGCCCGCCACCTTACACGTAGTATATTTACGTGTATGGTGAACTGTTGATTTGGTGGGCCACATTGTAAAGGCCCAAAAAGAGTGGCTAAGATCATCTGATGACCAGATTTTAGGCTCTGGCCCATGTTCATGATGGCTAAATCAACGTTCCTTGCGATGCTTCACATGATGCATGTTTGTTGTGTAAATGGATGGAGTACATGTGGTATATATGCTGATCAGGACCGTTGAAATTTCTGCCCAACCGTAGATGGTGCAGCCAAAAACTTGGATTGAGAGGATCCTATCCATTTCATCAACGGTTTCAGTCACTTGAAAATGGATCTTGCCACGTCGCACCGTCTTAGATGTCTCCGCAGTACAGAATTGCACTGTCCCATCATTTGATGGGGAAACGGATTGGCTACTCCCCCTGCCACGAGCCCGGTGGCTGGTGGTCGGTGATCCGTGGGCCCCACCATGATGCATGTGTTTCATCCATTCCGTTCATACGTTTTAAAAGATAATTTTATAGCTTGATACCAAATATTGGAGGGATATAAATCTCAGGTGGACCACACAACAAGAAAACAATAGTGATTGGATATCCACCATTAAAATTCTCCTAAGGCCCATTGTACTGTTTATTTGAAATCCAATCTGTTGATTAGGTCATACAAGCCCAGATGAAGGGTAAAAACAAATATCATCTTGATCTAAAACTTTTATAACCCCCAAAAAGGTTTTAATGGTGGACGCACATTCAACACTATTTCCTGTAATGTGGTCCATTTGAGATTGGTACATACCTCATTTTTTGCCTCGTGGTATAAAATGATCTGAAAAAATATATGGATAGAATGTATGAAACACATGCATTATGGTGGGGCCCAAAGAGCACCGACCACAGCCATTGGCTGGTGGCAGGGGGAGTAGCCAATCCGTTTCCATTTGATAGGTGACACGTGGCTTTAAGAAAAAAAATAACGTGTGAAACGGAGTACTCAAATGCATGTGCCATTTTTTTCCTTTGGCCATCATCATGCCACGTGCCGAATAGTTAACGGCTTAACTCAAGAACGAGAAAAAATATCAAAGAAAAGAAGCAGAATTACGAACCTATGGCCCATGACACATGTATCTGGTGCTGTCGTTTGGCGAGGAATTTCTACGTATTGTCCTTGTCGGGTCGTACTAGCCAAAGTGGACCGGTCAAGAGATTTTCAGCCGCTAATTTTATTCAAAGGTTTTAGGCCGTCCATCTTGCGGCCACCTAAATACGTAATTCTAAAACATGTTGAGTCGACTCGGAAATCGGCTGAGTTGCATCGAGTCGACCGAGTTTTTGAGCCAACTAGAAAGCGAGTAACGCTAGTGAGCGAGTTTCCATGAGACTCGGCTCAAAATCTGGCCGAGTCGAGTTGACTCGGACGAGTTTCAAGTTAGCCCATCAACCTGACTTGGTTGGGCATTCGAGTTTTTGAACGGTGCTTCACAGAATCACAGATTAGCATGGACCTTATACCGTCGGTGGCCCTTTAATCGATGATGGAAAGTGACGACGCGGTTTGACTGTTGACTCCAACACCAGCCAGCTAGCTGATGTCAAAGTTATGTAGCCTACCATGATGTATTGTTTTATCAAGGTTGTCCATCTATTTTACTAGCTCATTTTAGAGCACAAGCCTAAGGAATCGTTTGGCATCGTGGATTTGGGGGATTTCAAATCCCTAATTGTTTGGCAGCATGAAGTAAATGGAAAAGGATTGGCTACTTCCCCTGCCACCAGCCCTGTGGGTGGTGGCTGGTGGTCGGTGCTTTGTGGGCCCCACAATGATGTATGTGTTTCGTCCATTCCATTCATCTATTTTTAAAGATCATTTTAGAGCCTTATTCTAAAATTGAGAGGTATATAAATGTCAGGTGGATCACACCACAGGAAAACAATAGTGATTGGATATCTACCATTAAAATCCTCCTAAGGTCCACTGTACTATTTATTTGACATGCAATCCATTGATTAGGTCATACACCCCTAGATAAAGGGAAAAAACAAATATCATATTGATCCAAAACTATTATAGCCCCCAAAAGATTTTTAATGGTCTACACTCATTCAACAATACTATTTCTTATAATATGGTCCACTTGAAATTGGAATATAACTCATTATTTTGTCTTGTACCATAAAATGAAACAAATACATCATGGTGGGGTCCACAGAGCACCGACCACCAGCCAATGACAGGTGAGTAGCCAATCCATTTCCAAGTAAATGGGGTTTTCAAATCTAGGTGGTTGAAACCAACCGCTGGAGCTTGGATTACATCTAAAATTATCCTGATAGTTGCATGTGTAACATGTGTGTTACCATACTATTATTCTCTTGGGCACATGGCCCACTAATGATATCAAAAAATAATTAGATTATCAATTGTATCACTATAATTTCTTTAATATGATGATCAACACCGTCAAAATATTGTCCATGTAAATCAACAGCTAAAAATCGTTGGTTAGTTAAGACATGATCTTGCGCTTGTGGCCAACTGAGACTTGGAATGTCATCATTTTCAAGCAAAATATATATTTTCACACGCTTATTACAACCATTGTGTCAAATGTCAAAGCTGATTTAGTAATTAAATTCAAACCAAGGTAAATATACATGCATAGCTACTTTTGAATTAAAGTTGATTCCCAGTCCAGGTGCCAAACAGGCCAAAACGAGGGGGGTTTCAAATTCAGGAGGTTTCGAATCCAATGGTTCCAAATCTATGCTCACAAGCAGGCTAAAAAATGAGGCAGATCCAAAGTTCAAGTGGTGATTGAATGCTTACTGTTGAAAACTTATATCCAAAGTTCAAGTGGTGATTGAATGCTTACTGTTGAAAACTTATAAGAGCCCACTGTAAGTAGATGAAAAGAAAACACAAATACCAGCTTGATCCAAAACTTATGTTGCCACGAGGTAGTTTTCAATGGTAACCATTCAATCCCCACTATTTCCTGCCGTGTGGTCCATTCAAGCTCGGGCCTGCCTCATTTTTTGGCTCTTGCCCTAAAATGAGCTGAGAAAATGGATTGACGGAGTGGATAAAATACACACATTATGGTGGGACTCACAGATCTTTGATACCAGCTTGCTGGCTGGTGTTGGGGTCACCAGCCAAACCTCGTCCGGAGAATGAGCATGGTCGACGGTCCGATGGGATAAAAATTAGTTGGAGATGAGGGTCAGGATCACCTAGTTGGTTGTGTATTCTGAGAATGTGGTCCATCAAATACAGGGCCCACCAGGTGGATATGTACAGGATAAGATCAAGATGGATATTGCATGGCTATAAACAAACTAGCTTTAGCACATGTACCCTCCTATCACACTTTTTTATCCGCAGAAGACATCTGTCAGATGCATGAGGTGGGCCCCACCGTGATGTGACCCTACAGAAAAGATCATGTTGGTCTCATCATTAAGAAAATAAAGGATGGTTTGGGATAAAAAAAGAAAAAAGAAGAAGATGCCAGCTCTCCTTATTTCGATACACATGTGGCCCACTTGATCAGTGAAACGATCGGACTTTTGTATATAGCCACCTTTCACGATGTGTCCAAAATAGCTAATCTGAATGCAGCTTTGATTAATCAGAAGGCCCTAAAAGTGCTCATATTCTATTGAACGTTGGATTTGGAGATGGTCCAAATCTCTTTCTGCACGTTGATAGGCTGGCTAATAGAGTCTTGTAACCAAGGTCAAAACATAAGCCATCCTGCCCATGAGCTAAGGACCTGAGTTCAGGGCCAGCCCAGCCCTTGAACCAAAGAATGAGGTTCGGGTTAGGCTGGATCGTTTAGTGAAGTATTTGGACCAACTGTTAATAAATCAGGTCAGACAAGGCCAACTAATTAGGCATCTAGAAAAATCAAGCTGGTATGAGGCTGAGGTATTGGTTGGGCTTAGATACTATCCAATCCACACCAGATGGGCCTCAAGGTTCCGTTCGGATGTCTCCCGGAGTTAGGGCTGTAAATGGGTCAGTGGACCCGATAGAGTACCTAAACCCGACCCATTGGGAGGGTCTGGTCTATGTTGCAAGGGATCCATCCAGACCCAGTTTTAAATTCGATAAAAATGCTTACATACCTTGACAAGTAACATGGGTAAATGAGAAATCCATCCCATGTTTGGTAGAAAACACGAGACATCATGGAATCTGAATCAATGTGCCGAAATGGTGGGATTAGTGAATTAGGATGCACGAATTGTATAGAAAAGGCTTTTGCAGGAAGTTTGTTTCAAATTCTAGATATCCCTTAACCAGACTTGTTAGACCTAACTCATTTAAATCAGTTTGGGTGGACTTCCCTCGTCTAGACCTGGACCCATTTATTAACGGGTCTAATGGGGCTAACTTAGATCCAACCTAAACTTGACTCAGGCCCACCCATTTAGTAAAAAGGTCCGGACCCCGGTCCATTTAGTAAATAAGCGGGTTTGGTTTTGGCTAAAACTGTCCCAAACCCGACCATTTAGGCTATACCCATGGTAGACTGAGCCAGGACTAGGCTGGACCAGCTTTGCCCGGGTGCCACCCTACCAGGAATGCATGGCAGGTTACCATACAATGGGCTGTACGTGAATACTTCTAATTTGCTCTCTCTCTCTCTCTCTCTCTCTCTCTCTCTCTCTCTCTCATGGGGATGATCACGTTTCATGGAACACATGGTATGCGTTCAAGCTGTGTGGGGGGCATTTTGATGTCTGAATGACATCCTACCTGTCCACTAGATGCACCACCTCATGTTATGCCTAGATTCCAAATCTGACCTGATGATAGCAGAGGTGAGCCAAACAAAAGAGAAAAATGGGAGAAGATCATTTGGTGGACGCCGCCCACCACAGAAACTTCCATATAGAATGTGGGGTCCACTGGTTTTTGTACATGTCATCCAACCCATTAACCAGGTGAGATCCACCAGGATGAAGGGAGACACAGAAACCCATGCAGGCCACATCAAGTGAATATAGGTTCAAGACTTCTAGGCGTGATGCTTCATTTTTCTCCATGATGTGTGTCCCACCTGACTTTTAGATTAGGCTGATTCCTTGGATGTACGGTGAAAGTGAAGAGACGCACTAGATGCACGGTTCGGATTCTGCATAAACATCAGGAGTGGGTCCTCCACAGTTCGAACTCATACGATCATTCTCCATCTTTTATACACACACACACACACACACACAAACACACACACACGCACACACGGAGAGAGAAGAATGCTCATCTGCTCAATATGAGCGCAAAATCTGAACCGTCCACCTGATGCAGCACTCCATGAAACCCCTAGGGCCCAACTTTTAGCCTGATCCAAAACTTTGGTGGGCCATGACGAAAGAGAGAGGCAAATCAAGGAAAATCAAGGGAGGAAACTATTTCCTTTCGCCTGAAATTGTCTACGGCCCGGATTTGAACTGACGGTTCGGACCTGTCCGGTTCGGACCTGTCCATCTGGGCCTAATCAGTGGTTCAATTTTGGTTAGCCCAGGCCTGGCCCATTGATAGCCATTACATAAGACAGGTGCTTGGTCTGGTTGAAACTTCAATATTTAATAACTCTGAGCTTGGGCCCACCTGGAGCAATGAATGAATCCACATTGTGGCCCATCCAATCTCCACCATCCATGTAGCTTTTATATGCACCATCATCGTTGGGGTGGCAACTGGATTTACCTGGCCAGCCGCGCAGTCCGAGTCTAGCCTGTTTTCTGCCAGGTATGGGCTTATCATCAAGGCCTGTATGTTGCATCTAGGCCTGAGTTCTAGGCCCGGTAAAATATCTGTCTGGACATGAGCTTGCATCTGGTCAGTGGGGCCCATCTTGATGTATTTTTTTTTATATATATCTATGCCGTCCATCCATTTTTTCCAGATCATTTTAGTTTACTTAGCTTAAAATGAAGCAGATCCGAAGCTCAGGTGGACCACACCACAAGAAACAGTGTTGATTAAACATTCACCATTAAAATCTTCTTGCGACCAACAAAACTTTTGGATCAAAGCTGATATTTGTGTTGTACGTTCATCCAGGTCTGTCTGACCTTATCAACAGGTTGGATGGAGAATAGACAGTACGGTGGGCCCTAAGAAGGTTACAACGTTGTGTTACCATTATTTTATGTGGTGTGGTCCACTTGAGCTTAGGATCTGCCTCAATTTTGGATTCATTCCATAAAATGACCTGGAAAACGGATGGACGGTGCGGATACATCACGATGGCCCCACAGCGCCTAATACATCACTACATCCCTGTTGGGGGTGGTGTGGGCAACACCTCCTAATTCGCATCCGTTTCCTGCAGGGCTAGCCCAGCCCTGAATGGGCCTAATTCACTAGATGATGGCCTGGCTAATGAACTGCTAAAACTATCCTTCCAAAAGGTGAGACCTATATGATGATCCAGACCATTCATCTAAGACCCCGGTTTGGATGGACCGCCCACTATAAATTTCACCAATTGAAGATCCTGGCCCTCCTTGCTAAGATGGGGGAAGCAACGGGCCAGATGATGCACCCAGCTCGGCTTTGGACTGGCCTCGGACCTTTTATCTGGGCCTACAGGATGGGCCAGCCCAATCACTTCAAAATCCGGACCGAACACAGCCCCCGTACTGAAAGGAGACTCATCCACGTCCGTGGCTACGTGGCAAAACTTCGTAGGTTCCACTATGACATATGTGCTTTATCCACGCCGTCCATTCACTTTTTCAGATCATTTTAGGGCATGGATGTAAAAATGAGGCAGATTCAAATACCAAGTGGACCATACCAGAGGAAGCATTGGAAATAAGAAGCTTACCGTTGAAACCTACTTGGGGCCCACCATGATGGTTATTTGAAATCCAAACTGTTCACAAGGTCACAAAGACCTGGATGAAGGGAAAACACAAATATAAGCTTGATCCAAAACTTCTGTAGTCCCCAAGACGTTTTCAATGGTAGATGTTCAATGTCCACTGCTTTATGTAGTGTGGTCTACTTAAAGTTTGAATTTATCTCATTTTTGGTCTCATACCCTAAAATGATCTCCCAAAATGGATGGACAGTGTAGATGTAACACATAAGTCATGGTGGGTCCCACTAAAGTCAGTGGTGTGTGGCCCACCACGGAATCCGCTCCCAGTACGGGCGTGAGTTTACCTAATCCGGTGGAGCCCCGAACAGCCTTACACTACCTTGTGGGCTTTTAAGTACTGGAATAAAGTAGACCCATCTCTCTACATGATACATGGCTATGTTATCCACCAATCCAGACCGTCCAACTAGTGGACCAGATTATAGATAGTAGATTTTTCGAAAATGATAATTATCAGAAAACTGTAGCCATCACTTATCTCTACTTTCAAGCCCTTAATAGTGACCATTAACTGTTTTTCTTTCCCACCGTCCATTCAAAGGCCAAAATTCCACCGTCGATTCCAAGGCCAAAGTTCAAATAGATAGGATCATCCAATCCATGCGTATCTTGAATAAATTTCAATCTGTAATGGGTTTCAGTAGATGAACTATCCTGATTGGAAGATAACCCTGCCACGTCTAACGGCGCAATGTAGCTCTACCATATTCCGGTTCTTACGCGCTCTAAGCCCGGCCTTACATGGGCTGGGCCCAAAGGCCCATTTAAGCGAAGACAAGGAAGAAAACCTGAGAGTCGCCCCTCGCTCTCTCCTCCCGAAGTTCTCTCTCTCTCTCTCTCTCTCTCTCTCTCTCTCTCTCATGGAGTCTTTGTTAGCAAACTACGCCTCTGAAGAAGAAGAAGAGGAAGAGAGAGAATCCTCTACTTTCTCCAAACCCACCTCAAAACCCCTCTCTCTTCCCCCACCAAAGCCCTCAAAAACGTCCTCCATCCTCTCCTCTCTTCCTCCCCCTAAATCCTCCTTCTTCTCCTCTCTCCCACCTCCCAAATCCCACCCTCCAAAACCTGCAAATTCCACCTCTACAGATTCCACCCCCAAAAGGGTTGTCCAATTCAAACCCCCTCTCAATCCATTGCTCCTCAAATCACAACATCCCGACATCGAAGACGATGAAGAACAAACAAAACCCACTAAGGAAATCCCCTCCCAAATCCAAAACACCTCTTCGAAATCCCTCTTCTCGATACTCCCCCCTCCCAGGAACTCCCTTGGGGTGGCCCCACCTCGTAGATCCGCTGTCGAAGCCACCACCCGTGCGGCAGCCGTCGATGCGCCGAGGCTGGGCTCTGGAAGTGGCACTTTCGAGAATTTGGGGAATTATGAATCGTCATCGGCTGCTGTGGGGTTAGGAACAGGCAATGGTAACGGTGGCAATTATGTGAATTATGGGAATTTCGAGGGTAATTCAGTTGATGGGTCATTGGGAGAGGGTGGTGGAAATTATGGCAATTATGACAATTATGGGAATTTTCAGCCTAGTTCAGTTGTTGGGTCCGCAGGGGTGAGCAATGAGGATTATGGGAATTATGGAAGTCATGAGGGTAATTTGGTTGATCAATCTTTGGGGGCGAGCAAGGAGAATTATGAGAGTTATGAGTGCAATTGGGCTGATGGGTCGACAGTGGCGATGGGCTCAGGACCGTTGGGAACAGTCGAGAGTGTTGGGAGAATGATGGGGAAGAGAGGGAGGAATGAGATTCCTTCAAATATAGTCGAGGTGAAGCAGGACGAGTTGATTAGCAATAGGCCCAGAGAGGATCAGGTTAAGCTGACTGGGATTGCTTTTGGGCCTGCCTATCAGGTTTGGGACTTGCACTCTTCATTTCTTTTTCTTTTTCCTTTTCTTTTAATAACTGAGTTTTTGTTTCTTGAGTTGTTTGTGTTTTACTACTTTGATACTCTGATTTACATTTTTTTTTCTTGTTTTTGTGTTTGTGATTGAGATTTCTGTGCCCATGTACAATGTATCTTGTTTTAGACTCCGAATCCCAATGTTGGCGGGTTCCAATTCTCCTTGTTAATTAATATTGCAAAAGCGACACTTTGTACTGCTTAATCTCAATCTTTAAGCATTTCACTTTATTAAAAACTTATAGAACTGATAGACCATGTTTGGAAGTTCAAATCCCCTCCCAAGTTAGCAGTGTTCGGGTGGCTAGTTGCAACGAAGAAGGTCCTGACAATCGATAACTTGAGGAAAAGGGGTATGGTCCTCACTAATGTCTGTTTGTGCTCCATGGCTAACGTGTAATCAGTCCATCACCTCTTCATTCACTGCCTGCTTGTCAGTCAAATATGGGCAGCTATCCTCCCTCTATTTGGTATTCTTTGGTCTTTCCCTCATTCCACTAAGAGTTTGCTCTCAGCATGGCAAGGCACTGATTTAGGAAACCAAAGAAAGGAGATTTGGAGAATGTCCCTCCTCGCTATCTGGTGAACAGTTTGGGAAGAAAGAAATGGGAGATGTTTCAGGGATACTTCAAAATCGGTAGATTTTCTAATCAATAGGGTGAAATTCGTCTTGGTGGAATGGGCCTCTAATGTTGCCTCTCTAAAGGGTTGTAATTTGTCTTAGGAGGGTAATCTGCTTGCTAACTCAGCGTGTTGATTTTTCTTTTTTTAATCTGTTTCTCTTATCAATATAGAATCGTCACTTTTCAAAAAGAAAAAAAAAATCTTATAGAACTGTCCTTTAAAAAAATAATAATAATCAAGAATTGTGATTAAGTGGAATGTGGAGGTGTGAACGCTCAGGGAAACTTTCCCCTAGGTTACCCACTGGGTGTCCGGGTCGAACCGTTTAATGGTTGCATGAGTTAAACAAGGGACGCATATATACATATTTATGTGTGGTGATAGATATAGGAATATTGTATGCTTAGTTGATATGGGCAATAGCATATGAAGGCCCAGATCTAAAGTCTATCTTGATCTAGTGAAACCCATAGCTAAGACCTCCACACCTGAACCTCATGAAGGGGTTGAGAAGAGAGGTTAATGATTTTTAGGAGCTTGGTTGATACGCGCAGTAGCGCATGAAGGCCCAGATCTGAAGTCTATCCAAATCCAGTAGAACCCATAGCTAAGACCTCCATGTCCGAACCTCGTAGATGGGTTGAGAAGAGAAGCTAATAATTATACTTCTACCGTTTTTAACCCTTCATGCAACATGCTTGTATCCCCAGACGCCAAGCCCCGGGAGGGTGTGCACTTGGTTTGCAATAACCCAGTATGGTTCTGGGTCGTACACTACCTTTCTCAAGATTGATAGAATGGTTCGACTAAGCACTGTTTTGGAGTCGCCATTAGCCGAAGAAAGGCTCAAGAATCCACAGTTGGTTAGAATCATGGATATCGCCTTGAGATCTGAAAAATTAAAGAATTCCTAATTCGAGTGGCTCCTGGTTGGATCTGCGCTATGGATTCTAGGTAAGGGCCTCGGTTACAAAAACGGAAGAGGTTAGGCACCCTTTTACTGTCTGTGTGAAATAAGATCTCTACTTTTTCAGGCTCTCTTGAATATTCCAGAGTCTTTCGGAAACTTCTGGACATCTCCGAAAAATTCTAGAATTTTCTAAAATTTTTCAAAAATTTCTAGGGTGATAGAGTCTTCTTGACTATTCCGGAATGTTCCAAATTATATTAGAATCTTCTGGATTCTCTTAGATTGTTCAAGAATATGAAGGAACCTTATAGGATATTTGGAAGCTTGTAGAACTCTTTAGAGTTGTGTTGATTCTAGAATCTTCTATTGCCCTCTATAAATATGGAAAAAGTCTCATTATATACACACACACACACACACACACACACACACATAACAAAAAAGAGTGAATTCAAGTCTTGAGTGAAAATAAGGTGTCTAAAATGTTGAAGTATTAAGAGTTCAAAAGATTTTTTCCTTGTGTGTGAGAATTATCATTAAAGAGTGATAGTTTATGAGTGTTGTAAAGTGTATTATTGTTATGTATAAGTATTTGTAATCAATAAAATTACATTTACTTGTTGTGTTCAATTCTTCAATTTGGTATCAGAGAAAGGTTTGGTCGGGATCCGTTTTCTAAGGTGATCGTGCACAGTTTGGATACTGTGAAATTTGTTGGCTTGCTTGGTAAAAGGAGTGATAATCACACCAAGTCACGATGGAGGATCTTGTGAACACAACGAATAGAGTTACGAGGCTTAATAACCACAACTATTAAAATTGAAGGAGTCGCATTAAGTCTTACCTTAAAGGGCAGGACTTGTGAGAAGTTGTTAATGAGAATGAGATTACCATTGAGGATGAGTTGTTCGGGCGAATCAAGGCCGTCTGCATGCACTCTGCCAGAATTGGCTAGGCACGTTCTTAGCATGCAGCATGCTCCGACATATCTCTGCAAGGTGATGATTTTTTCTTTCAATAACGTCGTTTTGTTGTGGAGTACTCGAATAAGTTAATTGTCGTCGGAATTTACACTCCTTTAGATAATTTGAGAACTCTTCGACGTATACTCTCCATCATTATCCGTTCGTAAACATAAGATCCTTCTATCGAACTCACTTTCGACCTTCTTCCGAAATTCTTTAAATTTTGATAAAGTTTCTGACTTCTCTTTCATGAAGTAAATCCAAGAGTACCTTGAGAAGTCGTCAATGAAGGTCACCATGTAACACATGTCACTAACCGATGCCTGTTTAACCCGTCCGAGCACGTCTGAGTGGACAACCCCCAAGGGTTCTTTAGCTTTAAACTTTGACTCTTCATATGACATTTGGTGTGCTTTGCCATATTGATACCATGCACAAATTATATCTTCTCGAACATCCAGCTGGAGAAGACCTTTGAGCATAGCCTTCTTTATCATTATCTTTAGCTTATGATAACTCAAATGCCCTAAACATGCATGCCAGAGATCTGCAGTCTCATTTTTTCAAGTTTTATCTACATAAGCTGATTCAGCTGACATTACGTAGATTGACTCAAAGTGTCATGCCTAATGGTTTAAGATTTCGGTACACCTTAACATCCTCTAGTCCAAATACCACATAATTACTAGAAGATGTCAGTTGCGATATTGACAACAGGTTTTTCTTCATCTCTGGCACGTGATAAACATCTTATAACTTAACTTGATTAGGGCTAAATCGAGGTGTGATAGTAGTCTTATCTACGTGAGTTATCGGCAAACTTAAATTATTAGTTGTTACCACCACCCGATCTCCTTTGTAGGCAGATAAACTCGATAGTTTCTTCTTATCACCTGTCATGTGATTTGAGCACCTTAAATCAATGATCCAATCATCACTGTAGTTGATAGCTCCACGATTGGAAACTGCGGTAAGGGCTATTTCACCCGTCTCTATCACTATTGAAGAAACAGCTACTTCGTTAATGAATGTGTTAGGCTGCCTGAGTGGTTCATCAAAATCTATCTCCTTCTCTGAACAATCTTTTTTGATGGATTTGGACACCGCTAAGGATGCCTGAAAGTCCCAGTCATCTTCACTGTTTTCTTGGTGATTTCTGGAAGTCACCAAGTTACCTTCGGCTAATTTTTTCTTGAACCAACAATTTTTTGCAAAGTGACCTTTCTTGCCGCAATTGAAACACTCTATATCATACCTTCAAGATACGGAGGATCGTCGTTCATTTCTGTTGTTGTCGGATTGAACTCCCCCTGTCCGAGGACTTCTTCCTTGTGCTTCCCTCTTCTTGGACTTTCCAAAGTTCTACTAACTTTGTTCGTCCTTTCTATTCTGCTGTCAATGTCTGTTTTTTTTAATTATTGCAATAGAGTGCTTCCTCTTCCTTGTTTATCGACACTCCAGCCATTTGTTTGCATAAACTTTCTTGATTGGCCAACAAATTCTCCAACTCTATGAGAGTAGGTTAAGTAGGCCAACCTCATATTGCCGTAATAAAAGCATTATACTCAAGCTTCAACCCGTGTATAATTATCCTCCTCATTCTTTCCTCATGAATATTTACTTTAGGATCCAATTTTGAAATTTTACGACATAAATCCTTTACTCTTGTATAGTACTCGCTTATAGACTTACCTCCTTAGGTGGTAGACATTAACTCATTATCTAAATATTGAAGCCGAGCATCATTTGTTTTTGAAAACAATGATGCAAAGGTGTCCCATGCCATCTTGGGTGTGTCGTCATCCTTGATTCGCCTGAGCAACTCATCCTCAATGGTTGACTTGAGCACATACATTGCCTTCGTGGCCTTAATCTTTCACTTTTGGAGTGCTTTAACATTTTCCTTAGGAGGTGGGGTAATCTCATTCTCATTAACAACCTCCCGCAAGTCCTACCCTTCAAGGTAGGACTTAATGCGACTCCTTCAACTTTGATAGTTGTGGTTATTAAGCCTCGTAGCTCCGCTCGTTATGTTTACAAAATCTGTCATCGTGACTTAGTGTGATTATCACTCCCTTTACCAAGCAAGCCAACAAACTTTACAATCTTTAAACCGTGCATGATCATCTTAAAAAACGAATCCCAACCAAACCTGGCTCTGATACCAAATTGAAGAGTTGAACACGACAAGTAAATGTAATTTTATTGATTACAAATACTTATACACAACAAGGGTACATTTTACAATACTCAAAAACTATTGCTCTTGAATGACAACTCTTACACACAAGGAAAAATTCTTTTGAACTTTTAATACTTCAACACTTTAGACACTTTACTTTCACTCAAGACTTGAACTCACTCTTTTTTGTTGTATATATATAATGAGACTCTTCCCCCATATTTATAGAGGGCTATGGAAGATTCTAAAATCAACACAACTCTAAAGAGTTTTAGAAGCTTCCAAATATCCTATAAGGTTCCTTCATATTCCGTAACATTCTAAAAGAATCCGGAAGGTTACAGCATAGTCCGGAACATTTCGGAAGAGTTAAGAAGACTCTATCAAACTCTAGAAGTTTCCAGAAGATTCTAGAAAATTCTAGAATTTTCTGGAAATGTCCAGAAGTTTTCAGAATATTAAGATGACATTTAACAATACTATTTCAAAGAGGATTCAAGGAACTTCCAGTAAAATATTAAGATTTAGATATCTAAGGTACAAAAGATGAACTGGAAATGAAATGGGAATAGTAGAAAAAAATGTTTTCCGATAGAAGTACGGAAAAGAAAAAGAATACAGAGTCTTTGGTTACTCTTTTAAGTCACGTATTCTGATACAAAAGATCCTCAAGAGAGGCAACTGTAGAGCATGCTTTACATGATATCAGGACAGAGCCTACTACCTCAGGTGTTGAAAGCAGTAGGGTTTCAATATATAAACTGGAAAATGATAGATCGAGAGTACAACATTGGCTTTAAAGTTGAAATAGACTGAAGAGACTGAAAGAATGGAAGAGATTGAGAGAATAGACAGGACCTGGCTTTTGGATGGCAGAGGTCAAGGCTAGAAGCTCTGCATCTGTTTTGCACTTTCCTTCTCTTTTTGTCGCTACTCCCCTTACTAAACTCTCTCGCCCAAAACTCCTTGAGAGCTCCTCTGTTCCCTTTAGTTGTGAGGGTGGGGTCCCTTTTATAGACGTTTGAGGAAGGGACATGTAAGGTTGTGTGTCATGGTTCAGTTGCGTCAAGCCTGAGCTTTGGCATCAATGCCAGGGTTGAGAAAATTGGACTACTGCTGAAGAGACACAAGCAACCAAGCTTGGGACGGAGTGCTGAGTCACAGGCTTGGGGAAAGCGAACTAACAAGTGAGCGAGTGAGCCGAACCAACGAATAAACAAGATGAGCCAGTGCAAAAATCGTGCCTTACAGGCTTGGGGAAAGCGAACTAAAAAAGTGAGCGAGCGAGCCAAACCAACGAGCAAACGAGTCGAGCCAGTGGAAAAATCGTGCCTCTGGTGGAGCGCTCACCAGTTTTGAGCAAAGCCGACACTCCGCATCTGACACAGTTTTGGCCCAATCTAGACCGTTGGTTGCCTTCTTGTGATAATTTTAACTGTGTACCCTCTCCGATCAAAGGGTCTACCAATGTTTACAAAACCAAGTGGTAATTGTTTTGATTGTGGGGTGTCTACAAGATAGTATTGGGGGGGACATTGATAGCGGATGACAACGAGAGTAAAGGAATAAAGAGAAAGGACGAAGATTTAAAGGTTTTAAGGAAAAGATGTGAGGATTAGAAAGAAAGAAGAAGAATGTGGGATTAGAGTATGAGAAGGGATAGATCTCACTGGAGTCCGCACCGGTGGTGGTCTTGAAGTCAGCTCACCAAGACAAGGAAGAGGAGTCGGCACCTTTGCTAGGGAAAAATTCTTTTGTTAACAAAAAATCAGCTTACAATGTCTTTCTTTTTCCCCAAGAAAACCCTATATAAGACTACCCGATTGACCTAAGAAACATATTACAAAAACACAACTGCAAAAGACTTATTACAAAAATATCCCCTGCAAAAGACTCTACTTGACAAAAAGCACACGTGCACTTATTGGGCTCAAGGGGGCCCAACCGCACCACCTAATTGGATCGTAACAGTGGTTGGTTGGCCTGTGGAGCTTGGAGAAGATTCGTGGGTCCCACCCCAACCTTGGCTCTCCTTTTGTAGACTTTTAGGCCTCCATCATCCCTCCCCGGCTTGGAAAAACTCGACCCTGGCGAGTTGGCAGCTTGGTACCTCTCGTACATGCTTGATCTGTTGAAATCTTGAAGAATAAAAGAAGGATCTATCAGTGCAGTGCAAGTGGGTCTATTTGAATCTACCTAACCCAAATAGTGAGTAGTGACCCGTAGTAGATCGGTTTGACCCACATCTCTAGTCCTAATTTTAAGAATACATCCATTTCTGGTCTTCCACTTCAATAAATTTCTGTCATGAAACCCTAACTATGTTTCATCCATGAAGAAGGCATTACTCTAGGTCGATCAAAGCTGCTTTTTAAACTGCAGCTACTTGCTTACATTATTGATCTGTTAATTGTCAAAACCTTGAAGAATAAAAGAAGGATCACACACCTAGGAAAACTTGACCAAAGTCATATATAATATCAGTTTTATAGGTAAACAGGTGAGCAATAACTCAGCAAAAAAACATGCAATGGATCTTCTTGACACATGCATGCACACACCGAGACCTCATTCCTCGGAGAGTGAGTTTATTGTTTTAAGCTCAAAAAGGAAGAAAACCTGCTAGGGAATGAACTATTAATTCAAGTTCACATGACTTGACCATTTACTTCTTGTCATATTCCTCAATTATAACCATGGAATTAAAAAGACGGTTACTTATCGGCGATGCGGAAAGGAAACGGTCAACCCCATTACGTGATACGGGAGTGAGTTGGCCCGTTATGAAAAAAAGGGCTGTATTGGCTGATGCGGGCTGATACACTCCATATCGGCACCATTATAGGTGCTGATGCAGCTATAAAGGACCCATTTTGAAAATGATTATATCGAAGATTCCAAATTTTGTCAAATTTCTTTTCCAGTTCATCGTTTTCCCATGTCTTTCTTCATTTCAACCATAAACGAAGCCTAGAAAGTAATTTTAAACTAGGTCCAGGCCTATTCTGAGGATCAAAACTCAAAATTTGAGTAGGATTCAATGAATCAAAGCGAAGTAGACCATTTTGGAAATATCAGAAGAAGGGGTAACCCTTACTTTTTTATTCAGTTTTCCATCTCTCTTTTTACTTATATGTAACAGGCCCTAATCTATTAATCATGCTTGATTTGTGTCCTCGGGCCCCTACAGTTTCTCATTGGCTTTCTTCCAAGAATTTTGGGAAGTTGCGAAAGGTGATGTGATGGGGCATCATGTGCACACGTGCAAGCACACCACCCCCTACGCACGTACGAAAGCAAAAGGAAGGCCCCACCATCGATCTAGCCTGATGGCGACGTCCAGGGAGGGACTCTTAGGTAGAAGACAAGTTTTGGTTCAAAAAAGTGTGCCTGATAATCAAGAAAAGCCCATCATGGAATCTCATGATCGTGGCCCACTTGTCGGATTGATTTCATTTTTTTAGATTTTGCTTACTGTTATTATTTAGAACATTATGAATGCTTTAGATTTCTCTGTTTGGTTTTAATTTTAGTTTACTTCACCGCTAAGTAATAGGTTACGCACATGTTGCGAGTTTTGGGGTATAGGATTTTTCTTATGAATAGGCACTCCTTGTAGTTCTTTTCATTGATTGAAGATTAATAAAAATTCTGCGTTTTCCTACTCTCTGAGTTGTGAAGCCTAATTGGGTGCGAAGCCCTCCCTTCATCGAAGGGTTAACTACCGTGGTGTGAAGCCACATCGACCTCGATTCACCCCCATCCTCCATCATCTTCTTTTCCATCTTCCACCACCATCCATACTTCGAACTCGTCCCTTTTGTTGCATCAAATTTCTTCATTACAGCAAATTTTCAGATTTCGACCCGCTGACGAGCTGAAACTTCGGCGGAGTACCACACACAAACCGTACATCGGATCGAGCTGATATTTGGGGGTTTTGGAGTCCATCCCTGGCCAACCAGGGCCAAGGTGGCCTTTTTCTGAATAGTGGGCCCCACACATGTGCGGCCGTGATCACACGCACGAGCGTTTGGGCCATTGTTGCTGTCCGCGTGTGGGAAGTGTCTTTCGGTTCAGGTTTTCTTCTTATTTTACCCTTTCATACCAGTTTTTCATAAACCCTAACCCTAGATCGCATTATCCTTAATTTATTTGCCTCTTTTCTCACCCTAGGGTTCTCCGAATTGAAATTTCTGAATTCCTTGGATTAAGGGCTGATTACTATGCATATGTGGGTGATTATTTCTTATCTTTGAGTGTCGTTTGGTTTATAATTTTTATTGATCTAGCCCTATCATGTGTAGGCCTGGACCCGCATAGATTCCCTTTAATTAAATGTTTAGACTTTCGTGTGGGATATGGAATTTGTGTAATTGTTTATGAACTAACGTGATCTTAAGCAAATCTTACATATCACATTTAATTTTCCATGTCCTGCATCATGATGTCATGAACTTCATTGTGGAGTTCTTTGCTAGGGGTCGCTTGTTGTTAGAGTTAGGAATGTCCTTCATTGCCATTATTTCGAAGATGTCATGGGCGGCCATCTTGTAGGACTTAAGGCAGATTAGTTTGATTGGGGGGCCATATAAGATTCTTGCAAAAACGTTGGTAACCAGATTCAGGGCTATCTTGGCTAGTGTCATCTCCAAGAACCAGGGTGCATTTATTACAGGCATACATATGTTATATAGCGCATTAATGGCCCACAAGTATGTCGACTCTCAGTGCAATGAGAGAGTTAAAGTTATTGTTTGCAAGTTGGACAAAGAGAAGGCTTACAATCATGTTAACTAGAACCTCCTAGATAATTTGCTGTCCAGATGAATGCAGGTCGAAGTGAGAGGGGTTGGATGAGGGAGTGTGTCCGTTCAGCTCGGTTTTGGTCAATGAACTCCCCAAAGGTTTCTTCAAGCCATTGAGGGGAATTCAGCCAGGTGAACCCCTCTCTCCCTTCCCATTCATTATGGTGACTGAATCTTTGAGCAGGATGTTATTTTAAGCAAAAGAGGCAAGCCTCATCCATGGGTTTAGGGTGGATAAGGTGAATCCCCCATTCTCCCATCTCCAGTTCGCCAAAGATATAATCCTTTTTTGTGAAGCAAAGAATGTCATGGTGGACAAATTAATGTTAGGATCTATGGAGCCTGATCATCAGCGCTGTGTTGTTCATCTAGCCAACACTTTTATAGGTCGAGCTATGCGCTGAGCTCACTGGGGGTCGCAGGGGGACGTTGGGTCCATTAGACCCATTTTGTGACGCGCTACGAGTGCAGGAGTAGCATGACCGCACCTTGACCATAGATCCATGGGTCGGATTTCACACCCTACCATACGAGTGTTTTAGTTTTAGGCATTTTTATTCTTTTTTCTTGTTTTTAGGGTCTTTAGTGTACTTTTACTTTTTCAATAACTTATATATACATCGTGAGAAACCCTATTTTCATTATTATTGAATTAATAGAAATTCGTCTCTTTTCTTCCTCTTTATCCAAGAGATTAGGGTTTCAGGATTGACCCTTGGGTGTTGAGGATTCCACCTCGATTTTAAGTTTCCTTATTTCTAAATCTTCGAGGTGTAGGAAAAGGTAAGAATCATCCTCATTTTCTTTTGATGACAAGAGGACCCATACTTTCTTCATCTCGAACCCTTCATTCTTCACCCCTTTCATTCCTCTGTGGATACCCCCTTTCTAGTTTGAACGAAAAATATGGATGGTTAGTCAGTAGAATCAGATCTAAACTTGACTGTGGACTGACTTATGCTAGATCTGGGATATCCTCATATCCCTAGGTCCTTCCTTTTTACTGTTTACGCAATTTTATGCCAAGGGGCATGATCCTGACAAATTGACTTCATCTTTGTGTTGAAATTTACCTAATCTCTTTGATTGGAAACGGTTTGTTGATTCGTGTATTTATTTGAACATTCTTTAACCTGATTACACATGCCTCTAGGATTAGGTCATCACATGTCCCTACATTATGCCCCCTCCTTTGGAAAATGGTTATAGCTATTCGGGGTAGAGGACTCCTTGTGGAGAGTGGTTATCACAGGAAAGTATAGGCTCTAATAAGGAGGATTTTTTTAAATTAATTAATTTATTTATTTACACGCACTCGACACACACACCCACGCATGCCGTAGTGGGATTTCAGCACCTATGGGTTTTGAACCCAAGACCTTGTGTTGAAACTCCTCAAAGTTTACCACTGAGGCAAGGGCTGGAACCCCAAAATCAAAGCTAATAGGGAGGATTGTGAGTTAAAGACTTTTCTCTCAACAGAGCTTCATGGTTATGGAAGGGAATCTCTAGGTTAAAGGCTAAATTCGATTTTGAGAGGATGTGTCGCTTGGGGAGTCCCCTCTCTATCCTGCTTAGCGGGGGTTGTCCCACCTTGTCAAAAAATATGCTAGATGAGAAAGTGGAGGAGCTTGTGAGGCTTCTTGATTGTCTCCATCAGTGCTTTTTGGTGAGAGAAGACTGGGACAAGATGATATGGTTAAAGTATAATTTGAGTTGCTTCTCGGTTCGGTTTTACTTTGACCTTCAATCTTCAGATGGGGTGGGATCTTGAGCACACACGACTTACGCATGGCATTATGAGCCCCTCTCGAAAGTTGCAATCTTCAGGTGGCAAGTCAAAAGAAAGAGTCCTGACCAATCTTCAAAGAAGATTAATGGTGCTGCCCAATATGTGCGTGATGTGCATGGTGGGCGCTAAGACAATTGATCATATTTTCATCCATCGTACGCTCACACAATGGGTGTGGATTTGTTTCTTTAGATTTTTTGACATGTCTTGAGTAATGCCAGAATTGGTTGAAGAGCTTCATTCAGTTTGGCATGGAGTGGGGCTAGGGAGGCAAATGATTGGAGATTGGTTTTGCTGGTGTCATTTTGGGCATTTTTTTATTTTATTTTATTTTATTTTTTTTTTTTTTGGGGGGGGGGGGGGGGCTCTTGTATAAAATATATTGAAGATTTATTTATTTATTTTTCTTCGGTTGTAGTTTTCATGCCATCTTGGTGCCCTTTAATAAATTTATCGTTACTCTTTAAAAAAAAAAGTTTATGCTTTCTAGAGAGGGAGTCATGAGACTACAAGAGGATCACTCATTATCGGTTCCTTGTTGTATCATCATCATCATCTAAGCCTTATCCCATTTCGTTAGGGTCAGCTACATGAATCTTATTCCCTCCATTCCACTCTATCAAGGGCTATACCTTGAGCTAGACCTAAGGTTATCAAGTCCTTTCTCACTACCTCCATCCACGTCGTTTTGCACCTTCCCTTTGCCCATTTAGATCCTTCAACTTGTACCAACTCACTCTTAATTGGTGCGGGTCTTGGTTTCCGTCGCACATTAACAAACTATCTAAGTGTAATTTCCCTCATCTTATTACATATTTGTGCTACTCCCAAGTTCCCTCGAATGCCTTCATTTCTAATTATATCATTCCTCGTTTTGCCAGTCATCCATCTCAACATCCTCATTTCAGCTACAGTCATCCAATGAACCAGTGTTATCGGAATGTAAGATTCACGGCATGGATTTTACAATTCATTTCATAGCGTATGGTTGTACAATTTGAATTGTACACCCAAATCGCAAATATTAAATAATTGTATGACCATCACATGAATTGTATTGAGTCATACGATACTACGATAATCATAGACTACATAAATGGGCCAAAAAATTCCTTAGAAAATCAATTTTTTAAAATTTTACTCAATTTTTTCTTCATTCATTTTACCTTTTTGCTTATAAAACATGGAAAGGCACTCTCCTATTTAAAAATATCGAGAGAGAGAATTTGATATTCGCAAACCTGTAACAAAGACATCAAGACATTTTTCAATGGAATCGAATGCCATTTTTTCTAATGTGATTCTACACTCAATAAAGTTACAAAAGAACAAAATTATTAAAGGATTTTTATATCATTTTAAGGTAATTTTTATTTTAATTCAAAGATAACAAAAGAAAACAAAGGAAAAAAAGAAAAGAATCCAAGAGATAGAGAGATTTGGGGATTTTGATATTCACAAACCCGTAACGAAGACATCAAGACATCTTTTCAATGGTATCGAATGCAATTTTTTCTAACATGATTCTACACTCAAGAAAGGTACAAAAGAACAAAATTATTAAAGGACATTTATATCATTTTTAAGGGTTTTTTTTTAAAAAAAAAATTTTAATTTTAATTTTAATTTTTAATTTTTTTTTTTTAAAGATAGCAAAAGAAAACAAAGGAAAAAAGACGAATCCTTTACTATCATGGATCATGACATGTATACCATGTACATGTTCTCAATTGATAATATCATGATATGTATTACGTTTTTGTTGCATGATGGCAAATGGTTGATTGATGAGTTTTTAATCTTTTCTGATTTATTTTTATTTTTTTTTCAGATGCTTTTGCTATTTTTAAAAGAAATCAGAAAAAATCTTACAATTTATGCTAGAATTTGTGATTCGATGTGATTAAATCCTTATTTCAATTTTTGATACAATAACGATGTTGACAACATTGCTATGAACATCCTATTCGTAGGATTTTTTTCTCGTCTTTTCTTTTCTTTCAGTTAGCTTGTTAGTACACATCCCACTGTCAGTTGGCACTTCACTAATATCCACCCCCACAAGGGAATCGATACCAAGACCTCAATGTTGAAACGAGGTATCTTCCTAGGATGAGTGTGGGTTCTCTTTTCTCATTGCATCTTTTCTCTTTTCTTTCTTCCTAGGCTTCCTGGCTTCCATCTTGTGCCGTAGGAATCCAAGCTTGATGGATTTCAGACCCTGACTTCTTGTTTGCATGATGCTCCCATATAACTTGTGGAATATTTGGCATACTTGCATGTGCATCAAGAATGCATGAATGTTCTTCCATTGATAGAGCAGGCCACAGTTACTAAATCTTACATGCCAGGCTCTTATGCAAGGCAAACATCATGCTTTAAAATTGGCTTGACCAGCTTCTTTGAAGAAGAGGTTATATTGAATGGCAATGACTGTTTACTGAGGCTAGCTTCTTTGAAATATTGGTTATTCCGGATGATCTATAATGTTTATCACTCCTGCAATGTTCAGAAATGATTAGGACTTGGAGGTGGTTGATTTGGTTCTATACTATTGCCTTCATATTTGGAGTATTTTAATAGCTTTTCAGGGTATCTCTTAAATAAAAAAAAATTTAAAAAAAAGAAAGAAAGTTGTAAATTATGAATCTTTATCCCATTTTAAACTTTGACTTGATCCATCCAAGTCATGATTTTGCATTCAGATTCAATCTTCTTCCCACTGTGTCTTAGTATCATGTTATTAAATGCATATGGGTTGCATGCTCAATCCAAGACAAGAGGCTCATTATTGTTTGAGAAGTGCAAAAGCTACTCACCCAAGTAGGATTTCAAATCATACTTTCTCTCCCCACACATGCCAAGGAGCCAGATCCAGGTGGCTCATCATGTCAGCCCCACCATGTGTCATATGCTGAAAATAGGCCAGACAATCTATCAGGCAGAGGCAACTCATATCCAATGTGGATTTGCGCTCGTCATTTTTTCTTTAATCACGCATTTTATCGTGCACATTGTCCCCCAATGGCCAGACCAACCTGATTTTTAGGCCATGAAACAACACAACAGACCCGCAGCATGGATCTCACCAACACTTGACACGAGTGGGGTGGGTAGGATGCAAGCTTTTACTCAGATGAATAGCCATCCCATTTCTCAAATCACATTCATTTCATCACAGGTATATGATCTTAGATCAATAAACTTTTGTGGGGGCAATGACAACTGCACAAAATGAACATTTTTCTGCTGCAGCCTGTCTCATCCAGCAAGGGAAAACCTTCAAAGCTGCACAAAAGAAAGCACCAGATCGGATCCTTGTTCTTCGACATGAAGCAGAAGGAGATGGAGCTTGCAGAGCGGCGTGCCAAAGGCTTCCTTACAAAGGCAGAGACACAAGCCAAATATGGGTGGTGACGATGCATGCTCATGTATGATTTTGGAAGTAGGAACATCCTCTTTATAGAGAGAGGATAGAATGGAAATTTTCTGCTTTCATATGCTGTTTTTCCTGCATTTGTAACTGCTTTTTCTTTGCTTGATGGTTTGATTTCTTTGGAAAATAAAGCTAAAATCATCCTATGAAATTGATCCTTTTGTTTGGAAACTCGAAGGAGGGGGATGATCACATGCGTTCAGAAGTAGTTCGAGCTGCGGGGCCCACCCTTGATGTGTATGTGGAAGCCAAACCAGGCATATGGTGTGCCTCCTCGTGGCACTCCCAAGAATCATCCTATCAAAAATTCACACACCACAGGCAGGAATGTATTCATCCTATGAATTTTGATTCTTCATACTGGTGGTCAAACCTGATGACTGGGCTGGATGACATATACACAACACGATGGACCCCACATGTCATCTAGACGTTTCTATGGTGGATAACCCCGTCCTCAATGTCCCCCTATGTTCCCTTTGGTGTGGCCCACCTGAGTTATGGATTAGGATCGATGGGGACTCGGGCTTAGCATTTTGGGGGGTGCATCTAATAGATGTGCTGGATGCCAATTGCACAACACTGGACCCAACACAGTAACATATGTAAACGTATATGATCATTCCCACTTGAAAAAACCTGGCTTGACTCGGCGAAAGTCGAGTCAAGTCGACCGGGTCAGGCTTCATCATGCAACAACAACAGAGAAATTAGACTGAAGACTCAATTGACTCTCTTGGAAATTATCGACATGGTTCAACAATGCTGTAAATTTTAAATATTGAATGTAATCGAGGCTTGGAGATCAAGATGTGGAAAATAAAAATAAAAATCAACCAAGCGAATCGAGTTTCTAAGTTTTTTAAACCATGATGAAGATACTACCTTATTTTAGTGAAATGTTGCAAAGGTTAATCTCTGAAGGGAGGAAGATAGTGCGCTGGGCAATATACTACAACTACACTGCAAGTTGCCTCCCCTACTGTGGCAGTGTGGCATTGTACCTCAAATTTGAACCACCCCATTTGTGGGACCCACTGTAGATGCATGGCCAATCGATAGTGGGCCCCAGTAGAGGTTGAGGTACATGACATGCTTGCATTAGAGGATGCGGTTCTAGGAAGGGGAACTGTCAAGAGGCAACGGTTCATGATTGAAAGATGTAGCGTCTGACTTCAATTTTTGATGTGAAACAGGAGAAGGATGGTCTGCTCTGGAGAAATCAACACAGCTCCTACGCTGTTGGCGTGTCGGCTCATGGCTCCCATCAAACTACAGTGTAATTCAGATGATGGTTGTGTGATAGCTATATATAGATTCTTTCCACCTATAGCTATCACACAACTATCATCAGCTTCTTCTTGCACTTTTATTTTCTTAGTTTCAAACAAACCAAAGTCTATGAAAATCATGACTAACTTTAATGGGGTAGGACCCTTACTCTGCGTGTTGCATACAGCTGACGTTCCCTCCACGTTCCTTTGCTTTAGGGCCTGTTTGGGAGCATAGATTCCGAACCCCCTGGATTTGAAATCCTCCTGTTATGTTTGGCATCCTGGATTCAAAATCCCTATAATCCAAAACTAGCTATGCATGGTATATTTAAAGGGGTTTGAATTTGATTATTAAATCAATTTTAATATCTCTAATTAGTGTACATATGTAATGTTTGACACAATGGTTGAAATAAGCCCGTTGAAATATATACTTTGCCCGAAAATGATGAAATTCCAAGTCTCGGATTGGCCACAAGCACAAGATCACATCCGAGTCACTAACGAACGACTTTTAATCGTTAATTTATATGGACAATGTTTGGATGGCGCAAATCATCCTATTAAAGTATACAATTGATAATATGATTGTTTGGGGATATCATCAGTGGGCCATGTGCTCAATAGATCAATAGCCTAGTGATACACATGTTACACATGCAACTCTTAGAAGGATTTTAGATGTAATCCAAGCTTTCAACTTGGATTTGAAAGCCTCAATTTCTTTATGAGGGACACTACCACATCCCCCAAAAAAAGTAATAATAATAAATAAATAAAATCCATGGTGCCAAATGACCCCATGGCTTCTTGGATGTTTTAGTTGATTTTTGAAAATCCAAAGAGTGCAGACTAGCCATTGAGCATCGGAAATACAAGAGATCTATGGAAGCATGTGACCTTTAGTGCCCTGGGTTTGCTTCTACATCTAAGCACTGCCTAAATCATTTCCTATTCCATGAATAAAACTCTACAGTTTTGAGTTGGTGTTGGTATCACTGAAGAAAGAAAGCCCACATAAAAACAATGCATGGATGGAAACAAAAAACAAAGGACTCAACCATAAAGACTCAACCATCCACATGCAATTGGGCACTCATGGCCCCCACATAGACCCAAAACGCCAAACAGAAAGATCCAACTGTCCAGATGCGTTGTTGGGCACACGTGCCTGAATCAAAGTCCACACACGTGTGCCACCAACCAAAGAGTATGTTTGATCAGTAGCCTATGGATGCACGTGAGAAGAGACCTGGTCCTCAAACTCCTTCACATTCCCCTTTGGATTCTCCTCAAACCTTCCCAACCTGAAGTAGCTGAGGTCCACCCCTTGGGCTTCACCATCAAAGACCAGGTCTGATACAATCCTCCCCACAACTGGGCCCATCTTGAACCCATGGCCGGAAAATCCCCCGGCGACCACCACGTCACGCCCAAACTCGCCTCCGAGGAAGTCGATCACGAAATCGCCATCTGGGGTCATGGAATACATGCATGACTGCGTGCAGGCGGGCCCACCGGACTCGACGCGCCCCCTGAACCTCTTCTTGATCCATGGTGACAGGGCATTCTGCATCAGGCCCATGTCTGTGGCCCAAGTTCTACGGTCTGGATCGCACGGATAACCTCCGTGGACTGCGATCTTGATCAGCCCCGGGAATTCTGATGACGGCGTGCCGTAGATGTACGGATCACCGTAGCTTGCAAACGTCGGGAAGCCGCTCTCCAGCGAGAAATCGCCCTCTAACCCCTCCTTGATCTTCCAGTAGCATATGGTAGTGTGCAACGGTTGGATAGGCAGCTCAAGGCCGATAACCGTTTTAACTAACTTTTTCATCCATGCACCAACGGTCACCACACACTTCCTACCCGATAACATCTTCCCACAAGCGGTGTAGACCCGAATCCGACCACACCCACCACCATCCTTCTTGATATTCACCACCTCCATATGGTCCATCAGGTGGGCCCCATGCCTGATCGCGAGCGTCTGGAACATGGACACAGCCTTCGTGGCCCTGATTATACCGCCCATCTCAGTCGACAATCCAATCCAACCGTCCGGTATGTCGAATGCCCCTCGGAACTGCTCGGCGACTTGCTGACGGTCAAGGATCCGATGGGGTATTGAATTAGACCGGCAACTCTCGATCACTGATTGGAGACTCTTGTTATCCGATGGGCCCATGTCGAATTGTGGGGTCTTGGTGTAGACCCGATACCCGATCTCCGACTCCGCTTCTTCCCATAGGCGGGCCGACTCGACTACCATGCCGGAGTAGTATTCCTCCGGGTAGGTTGTACGTATGGTGCGCGACTCGCCGTGCGAGGATCCACGTTGGTGGAGGAAGTCGAATTGCTCGAGGAGGATTACTTTCTGGCGACGCTTTGATAGCTCGTAGGCCGTACAGCTGCCCATGATGCCGGCGCCGACGATGATGACGTCGACATCTTCGTCGGAATATTCCATATCTGATTCTTTCTCTCTGTCTTCCAACCGTCTATAGCTGTTGCCGGTTTCAGCTGGTTGGAACATCGTCCATTTAAAGAATCACTGTCATGGAAATGACCTTTAAGTTGAGAGAAATTTCAGTAATGCCACCGGATTTGTTTATGCAACTACCATAGGAAAAGATCATTTCTAGAAGATAGCTGCGATCACTGATGTTTAGGACCGTCTGATTGCTGTGATTTATATAGAATGGCAGCAGAAGGACAGTATTCGACTAACGGACGGTTCAGATTGTTTAGTTGGAATCCAACATGGCCCACATACAACTGTGTAGGGTTAGGTTTTGGAGGTGAGTTTCTGTCCGTGTGGCCCACCTCGATGTATGTGTTGTATATCCACGCCGTCCATTCGTTTTTTCAGCTCGTGTTAGGGCATGGTCCCAAAAATGAGGTAGATCTAACTCTTAAGGTGGACCACACCACAGGAAAATAGTGGTGATTGAGTACCCACCATTAAAACTTCCTAGGGCCCACTGCGATATTTATTTTCCATCCAACCTCTTGATAACGTCCCACAGAGCCGAATGAAGGGAAAACACAAATAGCAGCTTACTACAATACAATTCAAAATTGGGATAACATCATTTTAGGTTTACAATCCATCTAGATCGGTTTCTATTACTACAATATAAAAATGAAGCAGATCCAAATCTAAGGTGGACCATTATAGGACGCAGTGGTGATTGAATACCCCACCGTTAAAACTTCCTAAGGTCACGAAAACCAGGGTTTGGTCAATCACCAATTTTTCTTTTGGTGTGGTCCACCTAAGATTCCGATCTGCTTAATTTTTGGTAGTATGCCCTAAAATGAGCTGGAAAAAAGGATGGACGGCGTGGATATAGAATAAATACATCAATCTGGGCCCACCGTAAGGGCCGCACCTAATTCGCTCTCTCATGTATGCAAGGCTTTGCGTATGATGTGATTCATCATTAAGATGAAATTTTGGCGGAAGGGTATTTTCGTAAGTTCGTTTAGTATGGATGCTTCATTTCTGTAGACCGGTAATACTGAGAGTAAATACGCGCATGAAATAAGAGGGTCACATCATGGAAATACGTGCTAATAAATCATAATTGTGCAAGATCCGGACCGTTAACATGATATTTCACATTATCATCATTCTCTGAACCAAAAATAAGCTTGGTCCAGTGATCAGATGGTCCAAAAAAACTAATGGAAAACAAAGAAAAGTCATTCAACTTAGATAAGTGAATTAAAGGCTGATGAACCTGACTTATTGATTATTCCTGGAATACTCATAGCACTACCTACCTGATGAACGGTTACTTCTCTCGTACGTATGTCGTGTGATCACATGTGCTGCAAAGCCCACCATTGGTACGTGCTGCAAACCCACTGTCCAAAGTCCGGAGAGCCCGAGTAGACTTGGATTCGTTTCTGGTACGCTGTACTTATCCTCGTGACGAGATTCCATGCAAGAGGATACTGCTACGAGACGGCGCGCGCTGCACAAATGTTCCATGTAGCCACCGCCGTTAGGTACAAGTGGAATAAAAGTGATCAGGACCGTTGATCTGATGGATCAATACGTTTATTATAAACCAAAAATTACACTAAATATAGAACTAAGAACACGTAGAAATTGTGGATTTTTGATGGTTCAATATAGACCGCTGATCTAGCCGTTCGTTCTACAGATCACTCGTCCGATGCCTTTGAAATCCCACACCATTTAATATTTGGGACATGGCCCATCCACATGATGGACCACCAGGAGAACGCTTCAAATCACTACACGGTGGGTACTGAATGCCTGTATATGAGCATTCCCCTTCAAAAAATAAAACTTGTGTTTATCTACCTACCTACATGCAAATCTCAGAAATCACCTAACACATGGTTTATTTTCTAACAATATATTAGAATTTCAGGCCCAATCCATCATAGCTGTACACTTTTTTCAAAATAAAGGTGACCCATCGTCCACAATTGCAGCGCTCATGTACGGCTATCCAGACCAAATAAATTGTGGGGCCCACTTTGGATGGGCCATGCCTGTAAAATCATATTGATCAAGTAATCGTGATCATTCAATTGATGGCTCTATTAAATCAATGGTTAGATTAAATTAGTGGAAAAAATCTGATGGTCACTATTGCCTTCTCAGGGTAATTTTTGGGCTGTGATCCATACATAAATGGTTCAGTTTGATGGATGATAAGTATTGCCGGAAATCTTTGTAACATATATGGTTAAAGAGTTACCAACATTTTTTAAATGATAGTGAACTCACATGGAAAACCAACGCCGAATATGGAATTGCCGTGGACAACTCTAATTATTATTATTATTATTATTATTATTATTATTGTTAGCAGTAGTAGTAGTTGAGATTTTTTACTTCAAAATTTTCCTTAAATATCATTTTTACCATGAAATGTCTTTCAATAGCATATTTACGGATAAAAAGATATCCTTGCCCCATCCATTCCCATCCATCCACTAAGAAACCTCCAAAGGGCTTCCGTGACAGTGAAGAGGTAGGCTGCAATCTACTCAGGACAATTATGACCCGCTTTTAAGCGTAGGGTTCATAACTCAACCTTATTTGTGATTTATGTTAACCATATGATTGAAAAGAATGCATTGGCCAGCTTGTTTTTTTGAACTAGGGCCTATATTACACATATAATGGTCAAAGTAAATTTCACAAACACATTGTTGATGCAGAAATCTAGGTAGCCTTCCTTAGACCTTCGAATACATGCACAAAGAAGACCCTCCGATACCTAAGTTAGATAGGAGATTTGGATCTAGTCTTAATAAAGTTTTAGGCTTAAGATTGTGCGTACGTTTCACTATTAGGCGTGCTCTTATTTATAAGTGAGGAGAGACGGTTGCATAGATAGATATTCCCTTTTTATTAAGAGTGTATTGTAGTAGGATATGGATCCCAAGTTGGATTTGTTTACGGGGATACTATGGATATCTCCCAATATCTTCGGCATTGAGGGTCCCCTGCTAAGGCCAGAGTGTCTTTTATTTGCTCTTTGTGTAGGTACTCGAAGGTTAGGAAGGCTATCCAGATTTCTGATTTCTGCATTAACACACTTCATGAGTAAGTTCTAATGAGCAACTCATAAATTTTTCTTTTATTTTTTAACATATACTTTTAGAATATAATTGTTTGGCACATTGGATTTTGGAGGCAAATGAGCGTATTTCAAATTCAAGTAACTACTTTTTGTGTTTTGCAACCTTGGATTTGGAGGTATTTCTTATTATGGACAGATGTCTTAAACCTGTCTGTTGGTCTGTCGATGATATCGACAGGGTGTTGATGGCATCGATGGCAGTCGTTGATGACATTGAAGGTTGCTCGATGCCATTGATAATTCACGAAAAATTTCACCCCTGGTCGCTAGACAGTTTTGGTCTGTTCTCGATGACATCGATGGACCTTCGATGTCATCGACAATGTTATGCAGATTTTCTACAGAAACGCAGATTTTTTTATTTTTGTTTCCTATTTTGATTCTACTTCTTTCTAAACTTATATAAAGGGGTGTATGCGGGATTGAGATGTATGTTAAGGCTTTCTAAAGAAGTTCTAAGGATTCCTAAAAGGATTTTTAGGGTTTCTAAAGGATGTAGTAAGGGTGAAATTTGAGGTTGTTCGAATCGGGTAAGTCCTCTCTTTTTGTAATTTTTATTTTTATAGTGGAGATTTGTCACTTTGTGCCGTGATTTTTTCCCGCAAGGGTTTTCCATGTTAAGTTTGTGTTCTCTTGTGTATGCTTGGTGTCATTGAATTGCTATCCTAGATCTAAATCTGTGTGATTCCGCAGGTCAAAATCCCCAACATTTCTAATATACCCTTTTGCAGTCTTTTAAAAGCTCAATATTGTAAAATACTTTGATTCCAATGTAATCAAAATGAAATGTATTTTTGGCTCTCTTTAAAGGCAAGAGAGTAGTACATATAAAGTATCACTAGGCTCCTAATCCGCTATACACATCGCACATTAATAATGCCTTAAAACAATTCAATTATTGATTGCAACATTAAAATCAACATCAATAAAATGATTCAAACCATTCAAATGTTGGACATCTAAATGAACTGTTAAAAAAGGTCAATAAGTCCTTCATTTGTGATCTTTTATTTGTGGCCCACCTAGAGCTAGGGATTTTTTTCCTTTTTTACCAAGGTATATAATTCAACAAGTTTATTATACTCATTCTATCACATATCCCACTCACACATATATGTGCTAATTTGGGATGTGAAAGTTGATTTAGTTAATCAAATACAACCTTATAAATATACCAAAAAAAAATAAATCAAATACATTCTAAATACAAGCTTCCAAACAGAAGATTTGAATCCCAATACATTTCAACCGTACACAATTAAAATTTTCAAATCACCTTAATTACAATGTAATTATGATTTTAGCACCTGAGCCTAAAATGATAGGGATCTAAAGGTCAAATAGACCATGTCACATAAAGTAGTGGGGAATGAATGTCCACTCTTGAAAATTTCATGGAGGCCACAATAGTTTTGCATCGAGCTTATATTCATATCTTCTTTTCATTCAAGTTTGTGTGACCTTATAAAGAGGTTGGAATGCAAATAAACCATTGTATAGAGAGGTTGGAAGGCGAGCAAAACATCACAATGGACTCTAAGAAAGTTTTAATGGTAGATATTCAATTACCACGGTTTTATATGGTGTAGTCTGCTTCAGCTTTGGATCTGCTTCATTATTGAGCTGGCAAAATGGATAGACGAGGTGGGTAAAACACATACATTGTGGTGTGCTTGAGCTCGGGCCACATAGTGTCATGTGGCCTCCTTTTAGATAGAGGTGGGCATTGGACCAAGTCGGATTGAATTGGGTCAAACCCGATTCGGTCCGAAGTCTACTGGGTTGATCCGAACCCGATTCGATTCGAGACCAAGTTCGGGACATAGGATTCGAACCGATCCGACACATGGTTGGCCTGACCCGAACTGAGTCTGACTCGATTAGGAAACTGAGTCGGATCGGGTTGGGTACGATTCGGATCAACTTTTTTAATGGTGAAAATCATTATCCTCACTGCTATTTTCGGTGTGGCCTATTTGAGCTTTAGATATGATTCATTTTTTTCCCAAATGATTTAAAATGATTATGAAAAATGGATAAACAGTATGGATATAATAAATACATCATTGTGGGTCCCATGTAATGCTCATCTCATTTGAGCCATTCATATAACTCGGAGCTCGAGGCGCTACACCCGTGAATGTATTGTGCAGGGGTTGTATTGGCTATTTATCAAGGGCCAGAGATTGTTTTTCTATGATATGAGCCACATCATGACCGATAGTGATGATTTATGCAGAGGAATGCTAACATGCGCACTTCTTAGGTTAGCAGTTAGCACCCCCAACTTTACACACATGTCATGGGCACAGAATCTGAACGGTACACGTGATGCAGCACCCCTTGAAACCTCACTAGCCCAACTTTCAGCCTGATACAAAGCTTTTGTGGGCCATGGTAAAAGGAAACCGTTTCCTCCCTTGATTTTCATTTCTCTTTCTATGGTCCACTAAATTTTGGATCAGGCTGAAAGTTGGGCCTTTGGAGTTACAAGGGTTACCGCATAATGTGAACCGTTTGGATTCTGTGTCTAAGACACATGTGCAAAGGTGCACATGAGTGCTCACGTGAGCAGGTGAGCAGGTGAGCATTCCTCGATTTATGCATTAGGTAATTGTCTCACGTGTAGCAACCTATTTGAAAAGTTGGAAGTCACATGCACTAAACAGGGTGGGAATTATTTGGCCGTACGTTGTGGTCCAACCAAGTGATTTGAGAGAGAGAGAGATTCTCCTACGAATCAATCCTCGCCAGAAAATATTACACTGATATTAGCTTGGATGTATGTATGCCTCACCAACCTCACCGTGGGGCCCACCTTGATGTATATATTATATATCCACGCTGTCCATCCATTCTTTTCTTCTTCTTTTTTTTTTTTCATATTATCCTAGTAGGAGCCCAAAAATAAAGGAGATCCAAGTCTCAGGTGGGACTCAAGACCGCCTCAACTTAACTGGAAGATTCACTCAAAATTAGCTCAGCTCAGCTTTTATATATATATATATATAATCTCATGGGAACTTCTCATGAGGTCAAGATGTGTGGGCCCACCGTGATGCATGTCGGATATCTACCCCATCAGTCAGATGCACCAATCCATGGTGGGCCTCGGGCTTAAAAATCAAGTTAATCCATGACTTGTCTGGGCCATACCATGTACAAAAGTTGAAAGGGGTTACCCTCTCATTAAAAAATTCATAATCATTTGATGGGCCCACGGAGATGTGGTTCACAAATCCAGCCCATCCATTATGTGTACCCCACTTGGATGAGAGGTCAGACCAAGTTTCAGATGCATCTAAATTTCAGATGGGTCCCACCAAGTGCTTTAACATGTTTTAGGCACATCTTCACCTGATTTTAGATGGTATGGTCCACCTGAGTTCCATATACGATTGTTTTTTAGGATGTACTGTAATTTAAAGGAGACCCATCAAATGCACGGTGTTAATGTTCGACATGCATCAGATGAAGCCCACATAGCTCCACCTCATAGAACCCCACACGCAACACACACACACACATATATATATATATATATGAGAGTAATGCTCACACACAACTAGTTGGACCTTACATTTTCGTGAGTAATGGTCACACACAAGTAGCTGGACCTTATATTTTCGTCCAACTAGCCATGCATTCAATGAAAACAATCCCTCTTAATTAATAAAAGTAAATGCTTCCACCGCCTACTAATTTCATTTTGGCATGGAAAAGGGGCCATGGCTTGGGTGGGCCCATCATTGTGTTAATATAAAATCAAACTCAACCATCTAAGTATGTCAGACCATCTAAATTTCATCTCCATCCTTAGTTCAGGGTCAACCACACGATTGGAAACATTGTACATGGAAAGCTTCACACCCACTAAAGTATTTCCTTTGGTGTGGCTCATATGAATCATGTATGGACCTGGTTTTTGGAACCCAAGCTTAGTTTTAGTGTGATGGAATGAATTTCACTGTTTCATCATGATGGGCCCCGTAAAAATCGTGGTTGGATGTCTCCCTCCTAAATGCTCCCATTGGTGTGACCCATCCGAATCACCGGTTAGCCTAATTTCTTGGCTTTGTGTTTATAACTGGATTATACATATAATGGTCGGATTAGATCTCACATACATGTTAGAGTGGGCCCCTAGAAAATCAAATGTGGGAGTCAATGCGGTACCTGTTCCCAACACACAATCGCTTGGCGTAGTTTAAGATGATAATTAATGCTCGTAATGCACTAATGCTTGGCAGAGAAGAGAGGTAGCGTTATTTTGGTAATTAATCCTCGTAATGCCGGTAGAGAAGTGATTTAAACTAACTTTGGAAAAGAGTGGCACGTTCGGGTCAGCCCACCATGATGTTAATTTTAAATCTACCCCGAACATCAGGTGGGTGGCCTCACCTTACACCTAAGGTTCAAAAATCAGGTCCATCCTTGTTTCAGTTGGACTACGCAGCTGGAAATAGTTGATAAAGAAAAGCTTACACTCCACACTATTTACGTTTGTGTGGCATACTTGAAAAATAGATGGACTTGAATTTTGGGCCATAGGCCTAAGTTTTAGTGTGGCATCTAATGATTGGAGTGGATTTTATATAATCTCTATGGTGGGACCTGTAAAAATCAAGAGTGGATGTCTCTATTCCAACTATTTTCCTTGGTATGGTCCACCTGAATCACAGGTGAGCTTTATTTTTAGGTTTTGTGCTCGACATAAGATTACACATCCAATGGTTGGAGTGAATCACACATACACATCAAGGTGAGCCCCATAAAAAATCAAGATAGAGCGTCTGCTGAAATTCTATCTTAACTATTTACCATGGTGTAGCCCAATCGAGTGTTGAATCTACCTAAGTTTTAAGCCTTTGTCCAAACATGAGGGTGGCCCACATGATGGACGGGATGGATCTACTCTACATGAATTCTTTCCTTCTAGGTCTGCGAAAAGCAACGCCCCCTTACCCTTAAAGAAGGTCATGCAAACTTTATACTTATATTTGAGAAGAGGAGACGTGTGAAGGGAGAGTAAATGTAGGATGGGCTGTATATTATTACAGATTTGGACCATCCAACTCAAAATCAGATCCATGCATTAGATAGATTACACGTCAACACGCTGGGGGCAAAAAAGAATTTGATGATCTTATGATCAATCATGTCAAATACTTTAAAAAAAAAAAAAGTGTTGGTTGTTAATTAAAAACAGTCCAACGATCCAGATTTAACATGCATATACAAGTGCAGTTTCTTAGTTTTTGGTACATAATTTCTCTTTATTGAGTCTTAACTGACAAATGACATTAAATTTTCTTCCTATTTTTCACTCTAGTCGATCTGACCTGCCTTCCCTCATCAAATCCCCTTCTTTTTTCTTTTTTTTTTTCTCTTTTTTTTTTTTCTTTTTTTTTTTTTTTTTTTTTCTTCCGTAGTTGACCCGACAGGCCTTCTCTCCTTCTCAGTTTCAAATCAATCTCTCTCTCTCTCTCTCCAACTGTCCTTCCTCTTCCGTCGTCACTGTCCAGTCGGCCCTACCGTCCCTGTCCGAGCACTCGACCATGCCTGTCTACTCGCCACCCTGCTTGAGCACTTGATCGAGTAATCAACCTTCCCTATCTGGCCGTTTGTCCTTATCTGAGAGCACTGGAACTCGAAGAACTCGAACTCAGCTCAAAACTTGACTTGAGCTGGCACAAGCTGTTGACCAAACTAAGCTAAGCCAAACTCGAGCTAAGGTAGTCTGCTGGCCAAACCCAGTCAAGCTATGCCAAGCTTGACTTGGGTCCGCTTGTGTTAAGCTCTAGGTGGACCATACCATAGGAAACAATGGTAATTGAATGCCTTACCATTATTTACCACCAACCTGTTGATACATTCACGTAAACCAGGATGAAGGAAAACAAAACAAAAACAAATATTAGCTTGATCCAAACTTTGGTGGTCCATTAATAGTCAATCAGTGCTGTTTCCCTTCTGAGAATTGGATCTGTGCTCATGCCCTAAAATGATCTGGAAAAACAACATGGCTACCCCGAATAAACACATCAAGGTGGGCCCCACCATCTTGGGCCTGGGCCTGGGCCTGGGCCAAGGCCATAGCAATCCACTCCCATGAACCTGCTAGCTTATGGTAGATTCTGCCAGAGTGGCCTGTTGGAAGATGCACATGGGCTAAGGAATCAGTCCAAAAATAAAACCAGATCATGGGGCCCACCATAGATGCTTTCACATTCCCAAATTAAGAATGGGAATCTGATATCTGGACATTGCTCTTAAACATCACAATCCACAAATCTACTTCATGTTATAAAATCTTTAGTGGTCCCTTCAAAAGTGACCAAAATAACCAGTGACGCATGAACTTTTTGTACACTTTCTCCCACGCCTATTATGGCCTATTGGAATGTGCCATATCTTTCACCACCTTAGCAATATCATGACATCCAATCACAGCTTGACATGTGGCATTTGACACGTAATTTTGAGTCAGCATGCACTGCAGCACTAGTGCAATCTGACATACTGACAGGACAACGACATGAGCCACGCCTTAATGCAAGGCGTAGGCCACGCCTTAATGCTTTGCGGCGCAAGCGATAAGAAAATACTTGTGTTAGGCATTGCCAGAATCAACTGTAACCATTAAACTATGTAAGCATGATTAGGACTTGAGTGGTAGCATGGTGTTACAAAAACACAGCGGGTCGAATCTGCGGCTGTATTTAAATCACGCCATATAAATCAAATGAATTTTGTATGTATGCAGGAAGGTTCCAGTGGACAGAATATCATCAGATTCCTCAATAATTGGATGATAAAATACATGCTTCTTGTCTACTTTTTCCATTCAATTGCAATGATGAATGAGATGCAAATGGACTTAGTGGAGAATGCATTCTTTTTCTTTTAAACATTTCAGAGATAAATATAAAGGTAGGAATTTATAGGACAAACGGCGCCCCTTTGCATGCGTCAAGAGTCCATTGATGAAAAGGGAAAAGGAACTGGAGAAAGCTTACGTCAAGAGTCCATCGATGAAAAGGGATTAGGAACTGGAGAAAGCTTGCGTCAGGAGTCCATTGATGAAAAAGACAGTCTTTATATAAAGAAAAGACTTACTTAATTCTTCCTCTTCCATTCCATAGAGGTTGTATCTGTCGTAGAATATGATAATTCTATGATGGGTCTTTGAGGCCCACAATCCATCCAAAATGATCTGATCCAAAATGGAGCTGCTTCAAGCATATCCCCAAAATGATCTTGATCCAAAACACAGCTGCTTCAATCTCCACATATCCTCAAAATGATCTTGATCCAAAACATAGGTGGGTCACCCCACGGGAAATAGTTGAGATGGGACATCCACCATTAAAACCTTCTATATTGTATCTGGGGCCCACCTCATCTTTTTATATACCATCCAGTCCATTCATAAGATGCGATTCGCCGTAGGAAACTCAAATGATCAGTCCATTACAAAACTAAAGCTGGCAACTAACACCAAATACCAACCAAACCCACCTCTCCTAAATAATCTTTACACCCTCACTCTCAAAGATAACAATTAAAAGGAACATCTGACCTTCTTTTCCATCTTTGATCACTGCCACCAGATTCTTCTAACACAGGCACAAGTCAGACACTTGACTCAAATGAGTCACAGAGATGGGGATAGCTCCCCTCTCGTCTGCTAATCTTTTCATTCTCACCACATTTTGATCAGGTGGCACTGAAGTTTCACACCATCACTAGCTCACCCTGCCAGCATCCTCTGACACAGACAGTGAGTCGGACACTAAGTCAAACGAGTCATAGGGTGGGAAGTGGGACAGCTCCCCTCCACCCCCACAAACCTCTTCAATCATCTTTGCTACTTGGCCCATCCTCAGCTGTTGATCGGACACCACCAAAGTGCACACCATTGCAATCTGTGGCATCTCCACCATCTGTGGATCAAACACCTCTGCCATCCATTCCTCCCTCACCACCAACTGGAACCAACTTGGAAGGTCAATGATGGTCCCACTGCCTGCATTGTCTGTCAATGACGGGCACTTGCCCATAAGCAGCTTGAGTGGCAGCACACCGAAAGCATACACAACTTCTGGCCATTGGATGTTACTGCCACTGCAGAGAAGACAGACCAAAGTCAGAGGTGTGCATTGCCAGCCTTGTTGGGGAAGACATTGATGGATTTTATGTTGCCATGGGAGAGCTTTGGCTGTAAAAAAAAAAGGAGGAAGTTTCATCATTACATCTGCAGTCCAACCAAAAAGAACATTGATCAAGAGCTACCTGTTTAGGATCAATATAAAGATAATATAAGTTCTAAGGAATCATATCGTAAAAATAAATAAATAAATAAAAACAACAACAACAACAACAACGTAAGTTCTAAGGGAATCATAAAAATTTTAAAATTAAATCAAAAGAAACAACATAAAGAGAATAATTGATTAAGTGGGCCAGTTTGGTTTTCCAATTACAACAGTAATCCATAGTTGTGATTCAATTAGTGGAAATAATTGACTTAATCAGGTAGTATTACATAAAAATCCCTTAATAAAAAGAACCTACTGATTAAACCATGTGAAATCCAAGTCACTTAATATTGGATCAGGCTGATTTAAGTATTTTCCATACATCCTGGTGAGTCACTCCCGACAAACAGGTTTGATGAAAGACACACACCATTGTGGCCCCAAACACAAACCGATCATTGTTCCATGTGGTATGGTCCATCTGAGATATGGATTTAGTTAATTTTTGGGCCCATAGCTTCCCATCGGCATTATCACCTGATCTGATGGAACAGAGTAAATATCACATTGCCAGCTTGAATTAGGTGTTTTAGATGTGTAAAATGAGTGTTGCGTGCCATACAAGTTCAAGCTTGGGTATTTTTCAGGCTGTGTGAAACAAGGGTAGTAGACGATTCTGGTCACCCTTTGTATTGAGATTCCTACATAACAATTTCTGGAACTTTGATAAATGCACACACTTGTACAATAATGCTCATGTACATGCCACATGTGCCAGCATCGTACATAGGTGTGAGATCCAATCCACCCATCAGGTTGGCCTGACCAACCACATGTTTCCAGAAACAAATATGGTAAACTCAGAACGATAACAGGTGGATCATGGATGGGATAAAAAACTTCAGCCAACACCCATTGAAGGACAGCACTTGAGCATCAAATGTGAACCATCGGCAAGGTTTATAGCCATCACGGTAGTGCATGGGATGCATGGCCAACAAGTTAAATGGACCCATTTGAGCACTAATATGTATATACTGTGCAGGCCATCTAATGTATAATACAACTGGATGCCCAACACACACCCATTGTAAGAAATGGCCCAGTCCAGTGGTACTGGTTCCACCATATGAACACGAAGGTACCAAAGAAAAAGTTTATAAAAAAATAAAAATAAATAAATAAATAAATAAAAACCCTTATGATTGTAAGTTTAAGTTAATAAGCTACTTTCACAAAGGTGGTTACCAAACTGACTTTTATTTAAAATAAAAAATTAGCTCATTTGCTGCCATAAGTATTTAAATAATAATTTTTTTTAAAAAAAAAAAAAAAAAAAAAAAAAAACTTATCCAAACAGGCCCAAAAAAAGCTCGGGAAAGATCATGCTGAAGCTGTGATCTTGGTTAGTATAAACTTGCTATCTTTATATTTAAATTTTTATGAAGTGAATTGCTAATTTCAAATTTTTTTTTTTTTTCAGGACAATAACCCAAACATAAAAAGTGGCAGTATATGGTATGTTACTCAACACAATAAAAATAGGGGGTTCACTTAATGTTGACAATGAACAAAGCGTACAAGATATCCTGGTCAGAGTTGCTGACCTCCCAGCTATTACACAATCGGAGAAGGAGATTGTGGAAACTGAAATCAATACATAGCATCTTTATGACGATAAAGTGCTCGGCTTTCAATATATCCTTGAACAAGTCTACAGATGTGAAAAGTTCATAGGAAGTTTTCTAGTGTCCACTTCTAATTTCATTGGCACACCTAATTAGTGGGCATGTTTGGTTAGTAATATTTACATGGTGAGCTCCAGCTAATGGATGGCTTGGTTGGCTTGGTTTATTTCAAGGAGAGAGTGAAATTACCAACAAAAGATGCTATATATGCAGAGATGGAGAGTGTTTTCCACCATCCTTTTCTCGGTGGCTGTAATATGTATGAGATCAGGAACCCAATTCAGAATGTTTTCCCTGTCATCCACAGGATCCCTATGCATCATTTTGATCATGTTGAGAATCAAAGCATATGTTGCCAGTTCTACATTTGTATAACAACCCTAAAAGTTTAAATTTTAGTTAATAATTCATTATAACAAAATTAAAATTTACAGTTAGTATGGGTCAGATCTTTTTTTTTGAAGGTTATTAATGAACTTTTTTTATATTGAAAACAGCTTGGCACAAGCCAAGACAAAAAAATACAACTGAGAGGGAACTACAGTTCCAACATAGAACAGACTACATTCAAATCTACTCGAAGGCACCCAGCAGCCCATTCTACTACGTCCCTTTTCACCCTCCTCGTAATCTGCTCCAAAGATGTGCGCTTGTTGTTGAAGCACCGAGCATTACACGCCTTCCAAAGGTTCCATAAACCAGCCATGAGCAAAAGGCGCCAAACTGATAGTCTTATCTTTCACAAAGTGAACACCGTGCCAGGCCCAAATCACATGCTGGATAGATTGCAGCATAATCCGATTCACCTCGAAGAGCTTGACAATGTGGATCCACATCTGGGAAGCAAAAGGAAAATGCAAGAAAAAAGGTGGTCAATTGATTCCACGTCACTCAAGCACATAAGACAAATGTTAGGGAGGATCATGTCTCTTTTCTTAAGGTTGTCTATGGTTAGAATCCTCTTCCTACCCGTGAGCCACAGAAATGAAGATACCTTGGGGGGCGCTCCATACGACCAAAAATCTGAAGGAATGGGAATCTCGGATGAGACAACATGAGGCCTGACCAAGTTATAATAGGATCTAACCATAAAAGAGCCAGAGGGCGAGCCCGACCATATGAGCGAATCCATCAGCTCCGGAATGAAGGAAAAGTGCAGGAGATGAAGTAATGATCTGATGTATTCTTCGCATTCCGAATCTGATAGGCCCCTCTTGCACAGGGGACACCAAACTCCTGAATCTTCTCGAGAGAAACAACGGTCTATCGTGATGTTCTTCTTAGGAGAAAGGGAAGCTAACAACAGGAAATCCTTGAGCAAGGGTCTAGGGCCACACCATTTATCCTCCCAAAATCTAATGCGGGCACCGTCCCCAAGAGAGAATGATGATAATGAAATGACTGAAGGAGAAACTGAATTAATAGCCTTCCAAATGGCTGAAGACCGATACAGAGATGAATTCTTGATCATCCATCCTCTTTCTTTTGTGCCATATTTCTTACCTATGAATTCTCTCCATAATTTTCCTTCTTCGACCCCAAACCTCATTTGCCATTTGCCAAGCAACGCCAAGTTCATATAATGGAGGTCTCTAAGACCCACACCTCCTTCTGTTATAGGTAAGCACACCTCATTCCTTCGAAGAAGATGGAATTTATTAGTCCTCTGCACCTTGCCATAAAAATCTCTTCTCAACTTTTTGAGTCAGGTTAGCACTGATTTCCGGCACTTCAAAAAAAAAAAAAAAACATTGAGAACATGAAGAACCAATGGATATCAAAATCAAAGCTCCAATTCCATGATTTTTCATACAAAACATGAAGAACCAATGGATTTGTAACCATTTGAAACTGATTTAACATAATTTCAACAAAAAAAAAAGGATAAAAAATTAAAAATGCTCACCGGATCGAACATGTGGGATATATCGACACTACCTGTGTTTCGCATCACACAGGTGGGATACAAGATATATTGTGAGATATATCGGCCAATATCGTCGATATTTAAAACATTGGGTGTGAGAGTGTTTATCTTGACTCCCTAATCCCCAAATATTCCAATAGAGAATCTTCATTGGCAAACTAATTTAGATTATATGCCCTTTAAGCCTCGCTAGACGAGCCTAGAATATCGTAATTGATCAACCTTCCAAGGCTAAGGAGTTCCCTACAACCTTTTGGGTGTTTGGGCTTGGTGTTCTGTTTAGACTGCATTCTCATCTTATGCTTAAACAAACTTCCTAAGCGCTCGGACATCATTGTCTCTTGCACCAAAAGAAAGGCCTATGGATCTACCCACTCTGCCCAACATATCTTTGAATCACTCCCTATCTTAATCTAATATGGTGTTGAGGCCCTAGTCTGGGGGAAATTCGGTAGCATCAGGCAAGGAACAACCTTGGATAGGGAAATCCCCTGCTGTTTGAAGAGTAATATGAAGAGCGTCGTCGAAAAACTCCGCATTAGAAGCTTCATTGGGCAGGTATCCCAAATCTAAAGAATTATTGGAGAGATTTATCACCATCTCTGCTGACCTACAGTGAGGAGGACGAGCTTTTGCAGAAATCACGGAA
>CM073583.1:111072685-111302685 GCA_037074715.1 Magnolia kwangsiensis
GCTCATCTAGCCGTCTTCACATCTTTGTGGACATAATATGGTTTAGTGTGCACATGTATATATTCAAGACCTTTCACTGCATCAAGTGAATCTGAACTTGGGCAGTCAATGAAAGAGGCGCATTCCATGAAATAATATTTTAGCCCACAATGTAAGCCATAAGTAGCTGTAATTTTGCATAGAAACAAGGCTGACGTATCAAATAAGATAATCCAGCAATATCAAGTACCAGATATAAATCAATAAACAAGAATTTTCTAAATAAGGAAGTCAAGGGCAGGAACCTGACAACCCTGTCAATTTTAGACTCTAGAAATCCATACCTTTTAGAAGGGTCATGCAAATGATCACTTAGTGCTCCATTTTCCACAAATTCATATACAAGAAACAAGTAGTCCCCTCCAGCCATGTATCCAATGAGCTCAATCTATGTAAACAAAAGGAAATGACTTTAACAAATTGAAAGGAATTTGTTTTGACAAGCATGAAATATGCAGCGAAAAAAAAGAACTTAAATTTATGGGATCTTTGCCACATAATGCCTGATTTCAGAATATTTTCACCTACTCATCTATCCTCCCAAAACCATCTATCCTCAACGTAGAGGGAACTCGGACGAAGAAGAATTCCTAGAATATGCTACGCTATTGCAATGTTTGGCAAAGGCTTCTCCGGTTGCTTCGAGTATGGATTCTTTAAGATGGTTAAAGGACAAATCCGGAAAATTCTAAGTGAAATCTTTATATCGGTTTATTAATGAAGATGGGGAAGATGCAGGGATAGCAGCAACAACATATGTTTGGCAATATGGTGCTCCGTTAAAGGGAGCGGTCTTCAGTTGGCTAGTCGGCAGGAACAAGGTGCTCACTATCGATAATCTTTCTATGGTTCTTCCGAATGCGTGCCCACTCTGCTTGCAAGATGAGGAATCAGTGAACCACATGTTTCTCCATTCTTCTTTTGCTAGAGAGGTGTGGGACCTCTTCTTCCAGCTCTTCGGGGTTTTATTGGTGCTTCCAGGTTCAATAAATGACTTTCTTCTATCTTGGCACAGAGGGGGGACTGGGAAGTCAGACCAAAGGTTATGGAGGCTGAGTTGTCTGGCGGTTTTGTGGGCTTTATGGTTGGAAAGAAACAGTCCAGTGTTCAAGAACGAGAGCGAGAGAACAATAAATGTTTTTAGGAGGGCTAATGGAAGTCAGAGAAAAGGTTATGGAGGCTGAGTTGTCTGGCGGTTTTGTGGGCTTTATGGTTGGAAAGAAATAGTCAAGTGTTCAAGAACAAGAGCGAGAGAACGATAAATGTTTTTAGGAGGGCTAAATCTTTTGTTATAGATTGGGTTTCGGTTTCAAATAGTTCTTTGACTTTTCCAATGGGCTGGCAGTAGTTCGCTGCTTCGTTTTCATTCTTTTGTATATTTTGGCTTCAGTCTTTTAATGAAATTATCATCTTTCAAAAAAATTAAAAATAAATAATGCCTGATTTCAGGGAACCATCGATAATTCTAGTCTTCCATCCTCAGAGCCATAAACACAGGCAATTCCAAACACCAACACTTCCATACAACTATATGATAAAAGGATATATATATATATATATAGTTTTCGTATATTAATAATAGTCTTGAAAGCATGAAATGACAGAAAACATTCCTAAATAAATAGAGATACAATAAAACCATTAAATAATCCGAAAATTAAAAAATAAAAGACAATCTGCTTCTTACATGAACCTGACCCAGAATTTTTTTTAAGTGAATTGTCCTTGTACATAGAATTGGAGATGATTAAAGGACTGTGGTCCATGAAGAGTGCTTACCGGTATAGACAACAGTACATTTTGCAACAGGCAGATGCTAAACCATTTTCGCTACATTTACAATGCATGCCATGCAAGTCTCATTACCTTAGACATTGAGGTTCCTAACTCGATTCAAGTAATAAAATCATAGATCCTCGCATTTCTGAACCAAAAAATGAGCCATGGATTGTATGCGAACAGGATTGATGTGATTGGTTCCTCAAATTATATGCAACTAAAAAATGCTGGTTCCATACTCAGGATTTTTCCACTAACAAAAGAAATTACCAAACATCTGTAGCAACACATTCCTTTGTGCTTCTAACTGCAACAAACTGGTAAGTGCAGACGACGATGCTATTTTACTTCTTTAGCTCACATTGAGCAATGATTTTTGAAATGACAGTGGTTTCATCCTTGAAATGGATAAAAGTAAAAAGATCATTGCTACCAGAAAACAAAACCATACCAAGTTCTTATGACGGAACATCCATATATTGAACATATATTTAATATTATGATGGAGAATGAATCAATGACAGAAAAAACATCAACATACTTTACAGTGCCTTTTAATCTTCCAAGATATACAGACCCATAGGATCCCTGACCAAGCTTTAGTGATGTGCTAGAGTTTGAAGTGTATCTGAACTGAACATAGTGCACTTGAAGGGCAGTCTCCGAGGTATATGCTGTATCTCTCTTCTTTTTATTTTATTTTATTTTGAAAGGCAAAGTGGAGCTTTGAAAGCCACATGGTGGTTTGATTGACCGTAGGAATGCCATCTCATTTTAAAAAGATATATACAGTATTCGCCAAGAAACTTATCTTCTTTGAAAGGGTTGGTGATCCTTCGAGAAGCTTCCAAGGTCCAATATTCATTACGGAATAAAGTTCTTAAATGAGACATGCAAGTGAAACATACTGGAGCTTTTAACAATCAATCACAAGGTTTTAGTTCCTAAACCCCAAATGTGCGATTCAAGCACCGCCAAAGTCAATGGCCATCAAGCCACAGCTTGATTGATCATTGACCAAGCAGTAAGGCTATTCCTCTCTTATGGGTAGGAAGACAGAGACATGATTGATCCTGTGTCATCAACAAGGACGAACAAATTGTTTATGAAGCAAGCCCATCGACTCACTACAATATAAAACAAATTAGAAAACAATAAAGGCAAATTACGAAAGTTACAGCAATAATTAGATTAGGTCAACTCAATAGCAGTTGTGGATATTCATGAATAAAAAGGGCCACCTAATAATCATGGATGCCAAGCAAAGTTATTACATTATCCAAAAACTCAGCCAAAATTTTAGGAAACGGGAGAGTTTTACATTGTTTTAGACAAGTCGATCACAAATACAGTGAAGTTTTCTTACGTGAAGTTGACTTTCTGAACATTATTTAGTAGAACTATCTATAAGCAAGCATGATGCATAACAATGAGAATCTTGCAGTCAATTTGGAAGCCAAGTTAAAAGTATATATAAAGGATTAAAATAAAGAGGCAGACAGTTTGTCAATTTTTAGTTTTGAAGAGAAGACCCATGGATTTGCTTTTCCCATCATGAACAATGTGATATTTTATGGTATAATAAAATAGTAAACATACCCAACATGATACATGGAGATAAATAGAAACCACATACACAAAAATTACATAAAAAAGGAGTCCAATTCAAAGTAGCAAAGCAATGCAACAGATAAATAAATAGCCACTTAGATTTCCTCGAAGGAAAGATCAATCCCCCAATTCACTAACGTGAACAAAAAAAAAAACAAACAAACGTGTAACTTAAAACATGCCCATATTGAAAATGCAACTCCACAATCCGCCATTGAAATGCACCACCAAATCCAACCAATGGAGCAAAACCCAGTTCCCTCCACGAAAAACCCAACCCCAGAATCTTGATTTTCCTCCACAATAAACCAACAAAGAACCTTTTTTTTTCCCTCAAGTGTGACCAGCTATCAAGCCTGTGAATCGCTCTTCCTCCCAATCCCCTCCCCTACCCTGTCCTCCAACAACCCACCCACCTCCTCATCCGCCTGTGCACTCTTCTTCTGAGCCTCCTTTGCCTTCATTGCCTGCAGTTTCGAATGGTTGTAATATGCGACCCCCAAGAATGCGATCCCATACCCGACCAAATTCACCGTCGTGACCATATCCCTGATCACTGACCATGAGAATGCAATCAACAGCCAATCCTTCACGACCCCGGCCACATTCATAGTGAGCGCTGACGTCTTCCCGATCAACAGAAAAACTCCCAAATTCAGTGCAAACGCACACAGAGAGTTTGTCCCGAAGATGACAAAATCCAATCTGAAACTCGAAGTCTCCCTGAGAAGAGGGAATTCGACGAGCACCCACGGCACGGAGAGGAATGCCAAACAGCAGGGTGCAACGTAGTACAGTGACGTGATTGGGTTGAGGCTGATGCCCTTGGAGGTAAGCAGGATCTGGATAAGCACAAGCCGGGTGGCCTCAAACGCGACGGCGCCAAGCTGGAGGGCAACACCCCAGGAGTCGAAGCGGGCCTCGCCGTAGGCGGCGATAGCGACACCGAAGGAGATGGAGAGCATGTTGGCCATGGTGTCGGATCTGAAGGACTCCTTCCTGAAGAGGACGGAGATGGAGTAGACAGCGACAGGCATTAGGGCTTTAAGCATCTGGATGAAGGAGACAGAGAGGTAAATGTAGGCAGAGTTGGAGAACCAGAGAGAGAGGGAGTAGAGAGCTCCAATGGGGACTACTGAATTAAGATAGACCTCGCGGGTCATGGAAGAAGGGAGGTCAACGAAGTGGAAGGCGTGAACGAGTAGGAAGGCAAGGGACGAGCAGAAAAGCATGTGGATCATGGTGAGGGAGATGGGAAAGGGCCAGTCGTACATCTTAGGGTCGAGGATGTATTTGTTGTACACGATCACCGAGAATGATAGGAAGATCCATATGCCCACGTACGCGTATGATAGCAGGATCTTCTTCAGGATGGTGGGGTTGATGGAGGACGAGGCGCCTTTTCCCATTGTTGGGGGGGTGTAGGATAAGAGGGAGAGTGGGTGTAGATTAAGGAGGAGAGGTTTTTCTTTGTGGTTTGGATTTTGGAGGGTTGGCTTCCGACACTATCTTGTGGAGGTTTTGTTTGGGGAGGGAGGTGGGAGAAGGGTGGAGTATAGATACTCATGGGAGTAAGTGTTGGGATGTTACTCCTCCCCATGTACGTGGTGTTTTGGAGCTTTTTGTGAGATCTGAACCGTTCATCATGTGTTTTCCAAATGGGGTACTCTTTGAATTGGGTAAAACTGGGAGGTTTGGATTACCAGGTGGACCGGTTTTTTGTTTTAGATGGAGACCGTTGGTTGTCTTACTATTGCCGGCCTTGCTTTTGGAGACGAGATTCCGCTGTAATGATCAAGATTTAAGGCCTCACGTTGGAGGAAACGGACCGGTGGCCGGTGGTTGGTGCTCTGTGGGCCCCACCATGATGTTTGTGTTTAATCCATGCAGTTCATCCATTTTTAAAGATCATTTTAGGGCATAATGACAAAAATGAGAGGAATATCAATCTCAGGTGGACCACACCATAGTAAAATAATAGTGATTGGATATCCACCATTAAAATACTCCAAAGGCCCACTGAACTGTTTATTTAACATCCAATCTGTTGATTAGGTCATAAATACCTAGATGAAGGGAAAAAACAAAGATCAGCTTGATCCAAAACTTTTATAGCCCCCAAAAAGTTTTTAATGGTCGAAGTTCATTCAACACTGTTTCCTATAATGTGGTCCCCTTGAGAATAGGATATACCTAATTTTTCGTCACATACCCTAAAATTATCTAGAATAATAGATGGACAGCATAGATGATACACATACATCATGGTGGGACCTACAGAGCACCGACCATTTACCATTGGCTGGTGGCAAGGGGAGTAGCCAGTATGTTCCCCACGTTGGACGGGCGATGACCAAAAACATCGTCTCGATTGGCCACTAATGAGCTGTGAATAGAAACGGTACATGTTCGAAAGAAAAGGGTCGCATGATTAAAGAGTGAGATTTTTGTTTGAGGTTATTTAATTTTATCCGGTACCTATCCATCCATGAGGACACTATCATTAGCCAACTATGATGTATGTGTTTTATCATACCATCCATCCATTTTTTTCTTCAGGTCATTTAAAAACATGAGCCCAAAATTAAAATAAATTCAAAATTATAGTGAACCACACAGCAGAAAATAAGGGTAAATGACTCCCACCGTTAAAAACTACTTTGAGGCCACCATAATGTTTATTAGCTATTCATACTGTTGATTATGTCACAAAGACAACAGTGAAAGGAAAAAACAAGTATCTTATTCAAAACTTTTGTAGGGCATAGGAAGTTTTTAAATTCGTTTGGCCAACTACATTAGATGAGATTAAGATTAATGAAATTATAAAAATAACAATAAATGTATATATAAGGTATTGTCTTTGAATTGGATGTATCCTTTTTCAATACAACATTTGAAATGCATGCATTTAAAAATAAGTCTCATAATTTTCTTTCAAATTATACTTGGGTAAAGGAAGAATTCATCATCCGAAATTTCATCTCACACTTTTCCACACAAGGCTCATTTTTCAAAGCTTATTATAATTTTAATCCCATCTCACACTCCTTCCAACATGTTATTCTCAATCTTGAGGTGAGATTAGGACTACAATCTCATTTAATACAACTTAATACCGCTGGCCAAATAGGCCGTTAATGGTAGGCATTCAATCATCACTTATATTCGTGTGGTGTCGCCTATTCGAGATTTCAATCAAAAATGAATCTACAGTGTGGATAAATCACTAACACCATGTTGGGTCTACAGAGCACTCACCACCGGCAGTGGCAGTATGCAATCCGCGTCCCAACGGCTACAGTAGCAACATTACTGAAGCAATACGTGCAGTGTGCGAAACCTCAACGTAAAAAGAGAGAAAACCGAAGGAAATGTAATTAATTGGGAAGCGTTAAAGAGAATCTCTTTGAACAGATCATGTCAATCTTCTTAAATAGCCCATTGTCAATCTTCCTATTATGATACTCAGCTCTCCCACTTCCTCTATGTGGGTCGCGGGGTTTGGTGATCCACACCGTTTGATCTAATGAGAATCTCTTTGAACAGATCATGTCCCAAAAAAGAAAAAAAAAAAAGAAGTCATGGATAAGAAGGTCCTAGCTGAACTTTGCCGTGATTTGTCATGATTGAAGTTTCAAAATTGTTCCATCGACAAGATCTTTATGGCAACCCCATCAATGGTGGGCCTCACCCACATCAAGGGTCTCAATCACCACAAACTCAAGGCCAATTTGGACTATTATGCTTTCGATGATCTCAATGTCCAGGATTATCGGCAGCCTGGTCCATTTCTCTCTCATCATGCCAGGGTACACAATATAGGTTGGACCCGATGGATAGATGGCCCGTAGCAGCACCTTTTCATGCCTAATAATTAAGAATACCCATTTTCCCAGCCATTGATTGAATGACTGGGATCAATCACTCGAACGATTTTTTAGGTGGATGGACAAATACAATAAATTGCAGTCAGTCCCTACGCGATGGAAATCCTTATCAACGAGCGTACCCTTTTTCAGTACAAACAAAACAATATAGTTCATCTATTTCCTTAGCCATTGATGGGATGATTAGTATCACCGACTCCAAGTGATTTACAGGGATGGCCATCAAAGGTAATGGAGGGCTCATGCTAAAATTTGAACCTTTTATGGCATAGCTAATTCAGATCATCGATTTGCCTGGCCTTTTATTGGATGACTATGATCAAACTGATTTTTTGTTTTTTATTGTAGAGAGATGGACGATTGAATTTTGGCCCAAGATGTGGGATGATCCAGTCTTATAGCATAATCAATATGGATCATCCATTTCCTTGGCCATTGATGAGACCACTAGGATCATCTAATGAAATTGATTTTCGAAAGGATGGGCAATCATAGGTACACCATCCATGATGTATGTTTGAGATCAATGACCAAATCTTTTATAGTGTAATTAATATGGATTATTCATTTCATTAGTCATTGACCAAATTGTTAGGATTATCGCGTCAAAGTGATTTTTGAAATGAATGAGCAATCAAAGGCAGGCCCACATGATGGACCATCCATATCATTGATCAAGCCTTTTGTAATATAATCAATGCAGGCCATCCATTTCCCTAGCCATTGATCATATGACTGCGATGGAAGTGTGATTGATAGTCTAGTTTGATGATCTACCATTTCAAATATTAATAAACATGGACCATCCGTTCAGGTCATCAATAGAATAGTAAGATTGCTCGACCAAAGGGATTTTAGAGGGACATGTAATCACTGATGGCCCCAACATGAAAGATGTCCATCAATTATTACCTGACCTCTGGTAGTATAATAAACATAAACAATACCATCTAAGCATTCCAGTTATCTATCTGAAGACGGCCTAAAAGCATTGTTTTTCCATGTTTGTGCCAAGGTGGCACGTGTACGGGATCCAAACCATCCACGCGGAGCTCCGTGCCATGATCATATCAGGCCCTAAACATCATTAACATCGAATGTTAAGTGAACCACACCTTAACCACTAATCGGTACTGTTCAGCTCGAAAGTGACATACACTCACGGTCACAGGTGCGCGAACCAAAAATAAGCTTGGTTGGTCTTTTCCACTGCCACCCAAACCGGCCTCCTTTTCAACAGTACAACTGGTGGTTGGCAAAAGAGCCGTTTTAAAAATTAAAATTAAAAAAAAAAAGAGAGACATGCCAGTGTAGCATTAAATAGGAAAAGAAGCAGACTGGATGTATGGCCGGTCGTTCAAATGGTGAAAGATTTTTTTTAAACATGAACCATCGGAGGGGGTACCCTCTGGATGACCAATCGTGACGAAAGGTGGTCCCCCAAGTATACAATTATTGGCCCATCTAGCATCATATTCACTGAGAAAACCGTGCTTGGATCATGCACTTTGGTCTAGTTAATACTTCAAGAAAAACCCTACCCCATCTTACAAGTTCACGGGGCATATCTGATCAAGACAATCATCCATTCCCCACCCTTGATGGACCATGTTAGAAAAATCTTTCCAAACAGAGAGTCATGATTGTCCAGTAGACGGACATTTGCTCGAGCTGTGTAAGCCCACCCATTATGTGGGCGTGGAATCCAAACTGTGAATTTGATCCACCTCCCAATGGTCAACGTATATCCCTTCGTGTGGAATTTATTGTGAAGAATTTCTCCAGCATCTAGTTCAAAAGTAGCATGTAAATTTGATAGTAAATTCTTTTCAATTTCCAGCATCTCGTATTGTTTGATTGGCGATATATCTTCCTAAAAATCCACTTGAAATGACACAACACAATGATTAAGATTAAATGCAGTGTACTTTCAAGAAAAAGTCCTTGAGTGCAAAAGCTAATACAAAAATTCATATAGCATGAAATAAAATAATATATGCTTCTACAAATTTACATTACCATTCTGAGTTACATAAATACATTGGATAATGCCTGTGAAGAAGCAAAGATTGGTATGGAACCACAGTTGCAGTTACTAGCAATACTAAGGAGCCGCATTTCAAGAACCCGGAAACCTGGACAGATCATTTATATTATTTAAATCCAAGATCTCATATATGGATACGGAAGAAAAGAAAGGGGGAAAGTGATAACAGCATAGTTGCATTTGGATGAATACATGAATTGAATTGAATTGTGATTATTCAGTTAATCAAGAGATAATGACAAAATCTTATGATGTTTCCAAGTAATCATAATTAGGAAGTATCCCTCAGATTGCGGTCAAGTCCAACTAAAAATTAAGATGATTGCAATTTGGACTAAAGACCCTTGTAATATAAATGTTCAGGAAATTGCAATATGGCAATGCCCACCTCATTAGACTGATAATTGCAAGTGCAAGAAACTCCCATAATGCAACAGGAACCTCATCTGAAGGTTTCTAAGATGGTCAGACAAAATCCAAACAAGATCTCTAGCTAATGACGCCTCATTTCTCGGAAGATATTTGTGACATTTGGAGATAATCTAGGAAGGAATTTGAACAACTGCACAGCACAAAAAAAAAAAGAAAAAAGAGTCATAATGTTGTCCAAGATGGCAAACCCTAAAGATATCTTTTGAAGCAAAGAAGACTTCTTTATGGCAAGTCATCCGTGGATACACACATTCTCAATGCCCATAGTTCCATATATTCTATAGCTGATGCTTCCACTTTATGCAAATGCCTTAGAATAGAAAGGAATATACTGCAGGGTGACAAGACATGCAGAAACAGATCCCTAGAAAGACAATATTAGCAGCAATCACAGACCAGAGGGTCCCAGGCCATGTGTGCCACATTTCATGGAGGCAGGGATACATGCATATATCCAAAAGACCACAATCCCTACATCCATGCATTATCATGATTCTCCTTCATAGGGACATAGGGATGTTGACTCTTATATAGGACCAACTACCCACAAGTTGTGGTCATCTATGTTGCAATGAGACTGCAATTTTGATGTGTACCTACCAAAGAAAAAGAGAACAAGAAAATGAATACTTGTCCAAAAGCACACTAACAACATGAAGAAGATGGATGGAAGCAGCGAATCAAGTTGTATGTGCATGCAAGCCTAAGTAATAGGAACAGACACTTCCCATGTGACTATACATGTCTCTTTGTATGAATGACAAGAAATGCATAACTTGCAAGTGACAGAAAATCTGCAACTGTAAACAGTGCAGATTGCATGTCTACCAAAATGCATAGAATTTGTTGAAATGAATGCTATGAAAATTAGAAGTCACGTGTATGGATGTGAGCTTGCAGAAGCACACATTTAAGAATCATACATCTTGCTGCAATCATGCATTTTTGTGTGGATCAGTAAGTACTGTATGGGTACTTGAACTGTTCGCACTGCACATTTATGTGAATTCTATATGCATAATTTTATGTGCATAAATGCATGAAAGAGTTGGAATGTAGGATATACCCAAAGCTTCACGCAGGCGTCAATAATAACTGGAACAAAGCAAATAAAAATGGTTATTGCAGCCTGATCAACTTCAAGTCCATAATGCTCCAGAATTATTTCAATCAAAGTCTGCCAACCAGATTCAGAATGATACCTGCAAGTTTCCAATCAAGAGAATTTCAGAGATAACGCCTCTGAATGTCAAGAAACATGATGAAATTCATTACAAACAGCACATGATGAATATCCATAGATCTACCACACAAACATACAGAAACAATATATATATATATATATATATATATATATATAGAGAGAGAGAGAGAGAGAGAGAGAGAGAGAGAGAGAGTCATGCTCACCTGCGCACCTTTGCACGCATGCATGGGTGTCTAATCTGAACGGTCCATGTTATGCGGAATCCCATGAAACCCCAAGGGACAAATTTTCACCCTGATCTAAAATTCTGGTGGGCCATAACAAAGAGAAATGCAAATCAAGGGAGGAAACTGTTTTCATTTTTCATGGCCCACCAAAGTTTTGGATCTAAGTAAAACTTGGGCCCAGGGGGTTTCATGAAGTGCTGCTTCACATGGACGGTTCAGGTTTTGGATCCACATCACGTATGATGGGTTCTCAAAAAAGTTCGCATCTCAAAAAAGTTCGCACCAGTTCCGTGCGAACTGGTGCGCACGTAAGCATTTCCCTATATATATATATATATATATATATATATATATATATATATATATATATATATATATATATATATAGAAAACCTTATTTCTTTTTTGAAGTGTGCATGATAAAAATTGCTAGGAAGTTATTGTCACATCTGTGTTCTAGTCCCAAATGTATCTGAGCCCATCTAAAGAATGTGTTTTTTCATAAAATTTGACATGCTGAGTCAGTTGATTCTCAACTCACCATTTTCATTGTGGGAGAGGGTTACCACGTTTAGAATCATCTTTCCCAATATAACCAATTGAAGTTCCCTTTATCCTTCCAAAAAGAACCCATGTGATTGCATTAATTCTTCCCCTTCTCTCGTCCTTCTTGATTCTTTTCTTAACAGAGACCATGCATTAACAATCTTTTCACTCCTCTTTCTTTCTGCACATACACTTATCTCTTTAATTTTTCTGTATTTTTTTGTCAATCACATTTTATGCTTCTTGAACAAGAAATCTGACAAAGTTTCAAACAAGTCAGTTGCTTGATCAGCACATTGAAATTCCACAGTGAATGATTTTTTTTTTTTTTTAAATCATAGAATGTCCGCCAATTAGGCCCTGGATTAACGTTTATGATCTGCTTCCAACAAATTTCATGTAGGGGAGACTCTGGAGGATAAAGTTTTACACTGCTATCTACTTCAAAACTCAATGATGACAATTCTAGCTTATTCCACATAGAGACGATGAATCTATTTAATAAATTTAAACCTCACAGAAAGCATAATGCATTTGCATATTAATTATATAACCACAAGGCTTAATGCAACAGAACCTACCATCAAAGAACAGAAATCTTACCCCAAAAAAATGTCTGTAACAAGAATAATAAGAAATGCCTTCCCAGTATCTGAAATATTGTTTAATATTTTGTATCCTGTAAATTTCAGCAAAGCTACCTGAAAAAAGAAAAAGAAAAGAGATGGCACTCATGGCTAACATTATTGGCAATTATGTAACTTGCAAAACAAGGGAAAAAGGAATACATTGTTTTTTACGAGAAGCTTGACATATAATAGTAATTTCTTCGATTGTGATATTAGGTTTTCATACAAGCTAACATTCTAAAATTTACCATCCATGGCCAGTTTCCACCTATGAATTGATTCTTCGAACTGATGAAGGTTAAGTATCAGGTACATAATGTCTAATGATCACCGGAGAAACAACCATAAGCATATCTAGCAAAACTCAGCTGCAAGGTGCCACCATCATAATCTTAGCCTTCTACTAACAATTTGGGGTAAATTTTTAAATGGTAGATCAGAGGACTACAATAGGCTGCCAGAAGACATCAACCTTCCTCTTTTACAATGGCTCTGAAACCAGAAATGGCAGAGGCTCTCATTAACAACAATTACATGCCAACATGGTCCCACCTAGTATTAACTCTCAGCCAACTATTACATGCACACCCCGAAGGCAAGCAAAGTAATAAACTAACCACTCAGCTAATGAGGTAAGCTGTACCAATGTTTTACATAGCGAATAGCATGTCTTGTAGCATTCAACCCTCTGAAGTCCGAAGCTTAAGCTACATAGCCCACATGTCATTCGTAGATTTCTAATTAAGTTTGTGCTTGGTTGTGCCATATATCATGATTTTTTATCATACTTTGCACCAAATTAGTCTGATTAATAATGAAATTTAATGACAATTGGTGCAACCAAACACAGCCTAACATAATCGGAAAATTAGGTAAAAATTAAGTATAAAGGTAAAGAAAGAGAAACCAAACTGATTTAGTACTATTACTATTATTATACTAAAATCATTGGAAAGGTTAACTATTTTTTATTAAAAAATGAAAAATGTAACAAATCATTGAAAAGCATATATATATATATATATATATATATATATATATATATATATATATATATATATATATATATATATATATATATATATATATTGTATTTAAAAAAAAAAAAGGAAAAAAAAAACTTGTAGTGAAAGCTATGTGGCATGTACGTAGGCTACACAAGACTTAAGCTATTTTCATGAGCTACGTGGCGTTAAGGCTAAGCTACGCTATGTACTATGAGCCACACACTACATAGTGAAGCTATTTAAAACACTGAGCAGTACTAATTTCTACTAGGAAGTTCTGTATATCTTGAGGATATTTCCAAAATCCCTCCCAATAATATATGAGAAGCTCATCAAGAATAATTGACAATTTCGAACACTCAAAAAAGTTTGTAAATGACTTGACATGTTTGTGTGCTCAAGAAAAAGTTGGCTCAGTAACTAGAACCAAAAGAGGAGGCATGTCTGATGTGTCAATTGATGTATGTTACAAGAAATAGAAATACATAACAACATACACTCAGCGTGTGCATCTGCACCACCTGACAAAGTTAATGTCCAACACAGAGGGGAGTGCGGTGCCAAGTTAATCAGTCCTATCACCCATAGTTTCACTATAGTAGACATAATTCCATGGCCTGCACCTAGTCTTGGCCAGAGATAACGATGCAAATAGATCACTAAATATTGTTGTCAGCCCTCCAGAGACGCATGAATAATATACAATATACCACAAGAAAGGACAAAAAAGAAAAGAGTCAACAGTAACACAGACATTTCATGCCCACACTAAAATAGATGAAGATGTATTGACCTACTAGATTTTAGGATAGAAGTTCTGGAAATGTGGAAATTCTCCAAAATAGATAGGTTACGACTGCTAATAAGCCCTAATAACCTTCTAGTGGATTGAAGTACAACAAACAAATAAGAAGAATCACTTCTCACAGCTGGAAATAAATAAAGGGAAACTCCAATCAATAGTATCATGTTAAGACTTAGAAAGTCATAACTCCCATTTTGACCATATTTGTAGTAATCTAAACAACTCTAAAACCCAACTTTCTAAACACTCATGATTCAACTTATTATCATAGAAGCACTTTTCAAAACCCGTTAGGTACCTTGAGTTGGATTGATGTAAAGTTGCCTACAGCCAAACTTTCCTTATCCCAAGTCCAAATCCTAAATAAATTAAGACAATCATCAGACTAATAAAACTAACAAGTTAAGAACTTTAACTAAGGTAACCTCCTAACCAGACTAACTTCAAAAACCCATACAACAGTGGATAGTTCTGACAATAAGACCCACTATTGGAAACCTTTTTTATTTTTTCGAAATCATGGACTACCCAATTTGACTCTTGACAGATCCTCCATGAAGACATAATTTACAAACCCATCATATCAGTATGCCAAATCAGTAATTTCGTCAAAATTTCCTCAATATTGTACGGAATGTGTAATCTTGGATCTGTTGGAAAGATAGCTTGATAGGCTATCCAACGGTACCCAATTTGTGCCATTTGGATGTTGTTTGGCCTGCCACAATTGGCCCGCAAAATCATTGATAAAAAGTGGCTCCGGCCTAGGTTGTACTTCGCAGGGCTGGGCTTGGACTGACATTGTATGGCCCTTTGACAGCCCTATATGATTGGGGTCCACTTTGACAGACACAAAAAATAAAAAATAAATAAACAGAAAGTGCAGAGAGAGACCAGAAGGAATCAGAAACCGTCTGAACAATCAAATCACAGATAAATATAACTTGATGAGAAAATCAGGGAGATTTTATAGCAGACCGCAACTAAATGATGATTCCACAGAAGGTTATATGGTAGCTGAAAATTACTCTCTGGTAGCTGACAAGGTTATATGGAATATCCCTTGCAGAAGGAATCTTCAGGATTGGGAAATTGATCACTATGTGTCTGATGCAGCTCATCCAAACCGTCCCCCTTAATCAAGCCAGAAACGACAACATCACGCGGAAAGCCAATAAATCTTCCATCTTCACGGTGAGGTCTTTCTTCAAAATTCTCTCAGCCAACAATGGAACCGCTCCCTACCAACATCCCCATTTCATTTGGAAATATGCTGCTCCTCCAAAGCTTCAGGTTTGCGGTTGGTTAGTAGTGAAAAATAGAATCCTCACCCTGGATAACCTTAGGAAAAAAGGAATGATCCTGCTGAATGTCTACTGATGCTGCATGTCCTCCGAAGAATCGGTGAACCACTTGTTGATCCACTGTTCTTTCGCCTATACTGTCTGGTCTCCTTTTCTATCTTGTTTCAAAATTAGTTGGTGTTTTCCTGAGGATGTGGACACACTCCTTAAAGCTTGGCATGGGGTCAGATTAGGTATCTCCAAATCCAGGATCTGGCAGATAGGAGTTTTGGCGGTTTGGTGGGCTATTTGGTTAGAAAGGAACAACAGATGTTTTCAGAATATAGCAAAGCCCTCGTACTTAGTTTCCTACTATGTTAAATGTTTCATTGCAGAATGGGTGTCCTATAGGGAAGGGACCAATGTAGATCTTTCCTTTCTTCTGTCTTAAGGGTCTGCCGTTTCAGCAGATCCCTTCTTTTCTGTATTTCCCTTTTTTTATCAATACAAGTTATCTTTCAAAAAAAAAATGATGATTCCACAGCTTTTGGAGATAAGTCAACATAGGAGAGCATAATTCACACCAATAATCAAGTGAAGTAGTGAGCACATCTCTGCTGGATATTTCTGAGCATCAGTAGCACAAAGATGCTATTTCTGTCACAATTAGTAGAAACCTATTGATGAGGATGAAACAGAGAACATGCACTAGTGATATAATTCAAAAATAGAACAAGGTTAACATCAGGGTAACAAAAGGAGACCCCCGTCAGAAGTTCTTGCGCATCCAAATTTCTGATAATCTATAAAAATTACATGTTGCGCATAATCATTGCTCACAGAGAATTCATGAAGATTACCACGGGGGAGTTCCCTTATTGCAACAAATAAAGAAGAATGGGGTTATATAATAAACTCACCTTACTCTGATTGAAGTATATAAGAATGAATAATGCAATTCCAAAGACCATATCTGACCATATATTGGCAAATGTTTTCCTATTCTCTAACCTCCATTCATCTCTCAACTCTATCCTGAAAAAGAAAAAAGAAAAAAGAACAGAAGCAGAAAATATCAAAATAGATCAAAGGGAGCATCCACAACTCATTATGATTCAAAAAAATAAAAAATACAAAATACAAAAACAAAAAGCTGAAAAACAAAAAACAAAAACAAGAAAAAGAAAAAAAAAAAAAAAGGGAGCATCCATAATTTGTTATTAAACAAAACCAACTATGCGGTGATTCTAAATTCTCAGCAAGGTTCAAAATATTGGTACCGTTTGCAGATATCGGTTATTAAAAAACGTATACATGGCTGTGTTGGCATATTGGCACATTTACCAGTTATTATCTACCAGATCAATTTCCAAAAAGCCAATAGATACTGGACTGTATAATGCATATCACTCTGTATTTTGAACCATGATTAACACAGTACATTCAGTAGCTTATGTAAAATCCAGAAATAGAATTATATTCATGAAAGCTTGGACAATACAAGGATAGATAAAAAAGCGAAATGTATTCCTGAAAGCTTTTCAGTATGAAAATTTTCACCTACTTTAAAAGAGCTCATTTGGTGAGAATTAATTGTGCTTCATCTATTTTGACCTACGTCAACCTATTTTACAAGCGTATTTTAGTCCTTCATCATTTTCGAGTGCTTTTCTTTTTTAATGAATGATCATAACTTGGCTGAAAAGGAAGAGAAAAACAGCAACAAAGAGGGCCCAGTAATGACCATCACCCTGAACAAAATAAAAACTGTTATAGTTTATGTGGGTCTGCCGTGGGGCCCTGGTTTGAGCTATGGACTTTTGGGCCTATTAGCTTTACTTTATTTCTTAGGTTATTTCCTGTTTCCAATTTTGCCTTTTTACTTGGGGGTATTTTATGTAATTTGCATATTTTGTCTTATAAATACAATAGGGTTGAACATCGAACTCTACTGATATTTTCTTTCTTTCGAAACTTTTCTACTTTTCATGGTATCAAAACCTAGGGATTATTCCTAGGGTTTCTTTCTTTGTTCCTTCCTTTCTTGATCTTTATCCTTCAAAGCATATTTCTTTTTCTTTGGTTCTTCTATTCTCTTCTTTTATACATATATTTCATCTTGTTTTGAGGGTCGTAGGTGTTTTTTACCCAATGATCCGATTTGATTCGAGAAGGGGGGACCTGCTACTGGAGATTTTTTAAGGTATTTGAGATTTTTTAACTTCTTGTGGATTCGAATTGCGGTTGAGGTTTTCTTTGAGGCTTGAGACTTGTGACCCATTTTTTGGGAGATCTGAGAGATGATTTTGCTGGAAAATCTTCTTCGGTAAAGGTTCTGAATTCTTTTTTAGAGATTTCCGAAAATAAAAATTTCAGGCTTTTATTAAAAACTGGCTTGCAGTTGCAGTCTTTTGCTGGAAGTTTTGTGTTCGCCATACTTTTTGGGCAGTTTTTCCTCCAGAATTGCTGAAATCTGTTTGCAGTATTAAGATTTTTTAAGTTGATTTTTGTTTGGATAGATTTTAATGTACAGATACATTAAAATTTGCATACGGTAAACCCTTATCTTTCAGATTTTTTAATACAGTCATAGGATCTTCCCTCTCTCTCTTCTTGGTTTTTCATGAATTGGGATTTGACTATTATTTTGACCTCTAATTTGATCCATATTGTGCGGATTTAATATGGCCTCTTCGTCAAGGTCTGAGAGACTGAGACAGTTGATTCAATCAACTCTAAGATAGAGAGATTTATTGTTCATTCTGAAAATCTTGTGTTGAAGATTACAACCCATAAACTTAAGTCCAGCAATTACCTTCAATGGTCAAAAGCAGATAGATGTTTATTAGAGGAAAACATAAGTTATATAGATGGCAATATACTAGAACTTTCTATGTCAGATCCTTTTGGAGAGATTGGAAATCAAATAACCTGCCCGCATGTCCTGGCTTCTGAATTCTATGGAATCAGATTTTATTTTATTTTTTTGAAATGTATGGAATCAGAAGTTAGTGAAGGCTTTTTCTTATTACGCACTGCCCGTGAAATTTGGTTGGCTGCTCATGAATTGTATACCGATTAGAATAATATGGCTCAGATTTTCAATATTTACCACGAGATTGGGACTTTAAGACAGGGGAAGCATTTCTTATTATGTACTGCCCCTGAAATTTGGTTGGCTGCTCATGAATTGTATACCGATTAGAATAATATGGCTGGCTCAGATTTTCAATATTTACCACAAGATTGGGACTTTAAGTCAGGGGAAGCATTTGGTTTCTGATTATTATTTTAAGATGCGGGGTTTATGGCAGCAATTATCTTTATTGGATGATCTCCAATTTACTTGTACCATGGCATGCCCATATACACTGTAACAGAAACAAAATGGAAAACAGGAGAAGCAACAACAAGGCATTCCAAGAAAAATGATGATCCCCGCCAGACATGGCTCCAAGTCAGAGGATCTTCGAACAATAATAGAACTATGCCCCCATTAAAATATGATGATCCGCGATGACTAACCACTGTTTCTCTAAAGGAACAATCATCCCCATGATTGGAGTTTGTGATCTTGCCCCCATTAAAACATCCAGGACCAGATTCACCCTTTTGAGATATAACCTTTTACCTACCTCTAGCCCCATTCACCATTGCTCTTGCTTCCTTCGGAGCAATTACCCTACCACCAAATCTCCTTCCATTCATGACTTTGATAGCGTCAGCTGCATGGTCTAAATACTGAAAATGCATGAAAGTGAACCCTCAACTCTTGCCAGATGACTGATTTACAGGAGTGAAGATGTCGGCAATGTACCCAAAACAAGAGAACACCTCAATTAGATTGGTCTCAATGGAATGCTGGTGATGAAAATGCTATAAGGGCCCTCTTTTTCTAGCGATTATTACTAGCAGTCCAACCATCAAGATCCTCAAAACCTTCTGAAATATAACCTTTGACCTACCTCTAGCCCCATTCACCATTGCTCTTGCTTCCTTCACTGCAATTACCCCACCACCAAATCTCCTTCCATTCATGACTTAGATATCGTCAGCTGCTTGGTCTAAATACAGAAAATGCATGAAAGTGAACCCTCAACTCTTGCCAAATGACTGATTTACAGGAGTGAAGATGTTGGCAATGTACCCAAAACAAGAGAACACCTCAATTAGATTGGTCTCTCACGATTCGAATGAAATGTTGGGGAAGAAAATTCTATAAGGGGCTCCTGCGATGATTACTAGCAGTCCAACCATCGAGATCCTCAAAACCTTTGACCTCCATTCGAGATCCTTGAGAGAAACCACTGATATATATATCTTCACGACAGCTAACAAGGTTTTAAATAAAGTATGGGTCGCTGTATTGGCCGAGCTCAAACATGATATTATATGGGATATATCAGGCTTCGATTGGATGATATGGGCCTGTGTTTTACTGAATTTTTTTATTTGCCTAATTATTATTTTTTACATTATCAGGAAAATAGGAGAAAATGTAAAACGCTGGAACCTATCATTTTTTTAATGTTTTTAACATGTATTCAAAGGTGTACCATACCATTCATTGACAAGAATGTTGCCTGCTTGCTTGATCTACTGAAAGTCAAATAGGCCTCGTTGACAACAGATCAAGCATGTTCACAGATTATTGGCCATTATATTGAAACACAACAAAAAGAAGATGAAAAAAACTCCCCAAAAAAATCCTTTCTAATTTCTCTCAAAATGGTTCAATCCAGTTCCATTCATTGAATATACTCAAATCTTATGCTTTGATCCCAAACTAAGCCTAGCTCTAGTATAAAATGAGTTCTTTAAGCTTCCTCCATGGTTGAAATGAGGAAACAAGTACAAGGAAAAAAAAAAACACCTAGAGAAAAGAGAAGAAAACAATTTTGGAAGCTATATCGACCTGTATTGGCCATGTCAACCCTGTAATGCTGCCAATATGGGGTGTATCAATCTGTATGGGCCAATATGTTGTTATGGCCCTTTTTATCTAAAACAGACCAGTTCACCTCCGGATTGCGTAACAGGGGTGGCTGATATGGCAATACTATCACCAGTTTTCAGAACCATGGCTGATGGGAGTATTTGTGTTGGCTAAGCAAGCACAAGCACACATTTAAGCAAATCTTGCAGTAGTTTGTAAACCAAGTCAACTTGAAGGCATCTTACCAGTCTTACGATGAAGGACATTACAGTCATTATCTTCAAGAAAACAAGAAAAAGAAACACCCAACGACAAAACTATCTGGAACATGTAAAGAAATAGACAATCTTCATCTTACGCTTTATGCCGCAACTCCAACCAAACCTCCTCATCAGAAAGAGGAGGAGATTTACCAATCTCTAATTCAAAGCGGAATCTTGCTTTCTCAATGTTTAGAGTCTTTATCATCTCAAGTTTTTGATCTCTTCTCACATCAAGCATCTCAGCTGCAAGTGGAACAGTCTTCACGTACCTGTTCATCACATTAGAAGTGATTTATGCAAAATTAGAAATTTAAAGTTTAAGGACCGGTTCCATAGCATGAAAAACTAGAAATTAAAGTTTAAGAACTGGTTTTGTAGTGGCTCTCCATTTATAGCCTCCTATTGGCTGCTGAAATAAGAGTCTAAAGTTTAGACAACCTATTACTCTCCAGGCTGTTCCAATGCCTTTCATGGTTTCACCAGTGACAAAAGGCAAGAACTATAGTTCTCAAGGACAACCAATCTCTTTTGTAGAAGTTTTAGCATTTCTGCATAACCATTATTGCATTAAGTGAACACAAAAAGACACAGAATATTTGCATAGAGTCATTTATTAATTAACATCAACCGTAATAGAAGTATCTGCGAACTGTTGGGTTGGAAGCATTGGCAATTGAAAGGGTCGAGAATATTTTGTATTTAATATCAAGGCTGTCAAAAGAACCAATATATATATATATATATATATATATATATATATATATATATATATATATATATATATATATATATCTTTGGATCGGCATACAAATCTGTAAGCTATTGGGAATAATTACAAGATCGACTAGCTAAATTTTGAAAAGAATGGTGCAACAGGATTCACGTAGCTGATCCCCAATTAGTGGGGTAAAGCTTAGATGATGATGACTATCTAAAATTGAAAAAGAAGCAATATCTTCTCGTTTTAAACTGTACTTAGAAATGAAGAGGTTGACAAGGAAAAGAAAAACATGCATTTTGAATTCTGACACTGAACAGCACGAGAAATCATGAGATACAGGCAGCATGATAGGAAAAGGTTACCTGTCTAGAAATGGCATGAGAATGTAGTCATGAACCACAAAATCTAAAGCCCATGGTATGAGGACCAAGAATGCCAAGAACTTCGCCTGGAACATATGGCAAACAATGAATAAGGCTCACCATCTTCTATTTCCTATGTCAACAGTAACATGTGTGTCTGAGAAAATATGTAACTGAACATATCAACTAATGGAATTAACTGTACTGCATTTAGAGATTTCAAATGATGGAGCCTCAATATAAATGGTCACATAACATTCATAACAAATGGAGGAAGTTTAAGGAGTTGAAAGTCTAGAATTGATGGCTAAACATGAAAAAGGAAAAGAAAAGTAAAGTAAAAAAAGAATCCAATTCATGAAGAGGGTGTTAAAAGTACTTCCAATGCACCTACCGAGCTAGATGAAGCATATTGAAAAACCCTGTCTTCATATATAAATTCATCCTCATTGTTTCCAAGGACTAAATCCCTCATACCTCCAGCCATCTCCTTCTCAGGAATTAACTTGCTTGGATCTGTAGGGATCTCTCGCTTTCCTTCCTCAAGCCCCACTCCCCAATCTTGATCCCAAGAGGAATTATCCAAGGTAGTCAATCCCCCATCAAGCCAATCATTCCATGCCCGAATCTCCGCATTTTCCACATCTTCCTGTGCCTCTTGCAACTCTGAAATCGTCTCTACTCGCCTCTTCCAAGCTTCAAACCTTTCTTCCTCTGATAATTCATCGCCCTCTGTTTCTGCACTCAAGCCTTCACGTTCGTCCAACAAATCATCCTCGGTCAAACCTAACCAATTCCAATCTTCATCAAGAAAGAATTTCCGCCACCAAGTTCTCTTCCCTGATCTGCTATTTTTTGCATTTGGAATCAACCTGCAAAGCTGTTTCCTCCTATTACTGAACAAAACCATTGAATTCAATGCATTACAAGACTGGAATCCCGGTTGAGATCTGATATGGTCAAATAGGATAAATTTCCGACATAAAACCATGGAATTGCTCATTACGAACATGAAAAAAAATGCAACATTTTTCAGCCTCTCGGAAATTAAAAACACCATCAAAATCAAGTGCATTAATTTTCAGGTGACGCCTGATAAAAGAGACGGAATCGCATCTTCTGGCCTTTCTAAGCCCTAATTACCTTAAAGAAAGCAATTCCAATCTCAAGATGTTGAAAATCGAAGAAATTCATCATGAGAATCAGGTAACTCAAACATCAAATGGCAAGAATCGGTGCAAACGACGAAAGAACTCCCCTACTTAACCTAACTTCGGAACCCTAGATCCATCAAAATCCCAGAAGAGGTCCACTCGCCTTCGATGGGAAGAACTTGTCTAGCTTGCATACCATGAAAACTCACAGAAAACAGCTCTCATCGGTAGAGGAGATGCGGAAGGTTTTTCTATTTCTTGGAATCGAAAAACCCCTAGAAATGGAGGGAGAGAGAGAGAGAGAGAGAGGAGATTTTTAGCAGACTTGAAAGGACTACTTAGCAGACTTACTTTCAACGACGCCAGCTTCCCTTGAAACCATAGCAAAGCGGGAGGTGTTCATTTTGCCTCCGTCGCGACTTAATTTTAGCATTTGTCTCCTTCCACCGTGGAGCAAATTCTAAGATAATCCAATGATTTGAACTGTTCACGTTCTCCTTATTACATAAATTAGAAGACATATCATAATCAGGCTGCGATGATTGTTTAAAAATTTTATTTTGTTGTTCTGTATTCATCTACATATGGTGAATCTCAAAGTCATATAATCATATTAAATTTATTATATAGTACATTATAGAACTTATTCCACAATATGGACGGTTCAGATCATTGGAAGACTCATGATATGGGATCAAATAGAGGAGACATACGCTGGAAACTCAGTCGCAACAGATGCAAAACAAACTAAAGCGGGAGTGGAAGGTGATGAACCCGTTCTATGTAATTACTAAATTGCCCTTTGTTTTGAGCGCATATTACACTGGCACGGTACGACAAGGACGCCGATTGTCTGCGCCCCCGGCTGCAGGAAGTTCCTGTTGTTGCAAGCCACCCTGGGTCCCACCGTGATGTTTGTGAGAAATCTGCCCCGTTCATACGTTTTTCTAGCTCATGCTAGGGCATATCACAAAATTAGGCAGATAGAAAAATCAAGTGGGCCAGATGACGGGAAACAGTAAGGATTAAACGGGCCACGAAATTTTTGGATCATATTCATATTTTCGTATTTTCAATTCATCCCAGTGGGAATGAGCTTATGGACGGATCTAATGATATATAAACATCTTGGTAGACCATAAAGGTTGGTTTCAACAGTGGAAACGGATTGCTACTCCCCTGCCACCTGCCCATGGCTGCTTGTGGGTGCTCAGTGGGCCATCTTGATGTATCTGTTTCATCAATGCCATCCATATATTTTTATAATTCATTTTAGGGCATGATACCAAAAACGAGGTATATCCCGATCTCAAGTGTACCATATTACTGAAAGCAGTGTTGAGTGTTGAAAGAACATGGACCGTTAAAAACTTCCTAGGGCCTGTAAAAGTTTTGGATAAGCTGATCTTTTTTTTTTCTCTTCGCCAAGGTCTGTATGACCTCATCAACAGAATGGACATCAAATAAATAAAACGTTGGGCTGTTGGGAGGACCTTAACGGTGGATATCCAATCACTATTGTTTTCACACGGTGTGGTCCACCTGAGATTTATATCCCTCTCATTTATTGGAAGAAGATTCTGGATTAAGTTGGAGCTCCATGGAACATGTGCGCCAACATGGCATATGTTTGCTAGATCCTATCCATTCAGTGGTGGGGTGTGTCCTGGCCTGCAACATATGACATGGCCCAGTAATCAGTCCGACCATGTCTTGTAAACTGACAACTGTCCGTTTTATCATGCGCGTGCCATCTACCAAACGAGTGGACCAGCCTCTCTGGGCAAAGGCAAGAATATGGCTTGGATCTGGTCCGGATGCGAAGTAGGCACTTGAGAATTTTGAAGAGGTGAACCTGGACCACTCAACCCGCTTTGTCACCTAAATCAGGCTGGTTCACTCATCAGATGGGGCACAAGCATGCCAGCGGTTATTTTCTTTCTAATTTTCCATTTTATCCCACGTAAAAATTTTATCGGCCAGATTCGTATGTCAGGGAATTTCCAGGTGGGCCCCACCGAATGACTGACCACGTATGCCCAATACACGTCATTTATCTCTCCTCGCGCCGATCAGAACTGATACGTCTGCCGCAATAACAACAATTCCGTCCACGTAGCTAATAATTATTGCTCGTTGGCCTGTGGCATTTACGAAATTCAGTGAGAAGACGAGGGCAGTTTGGGTGATCTCCTTCCGAAAGGGAGACGCTGATTGCGTGGTGAACCCAACGCCACGTAGCTATGTGGTGCAGTTCTCTGTGGGACCCACATTGATCTATTTGTTCTATCCACACCGTTCATCCGTTTTTTCATCTCATTTTAGGATGCGAAAGAAAAATCGAAGCATATCCAAAGCTCAAATGGCCCGCACTACAGGAAACAGTGGGGATAGTGACGTCCACTGTTGAAAATTTCCTAGGGCCCACCGTGATGTTTATTTGCCATCCAGAATGTTGATTAGGTCAAAAATACCCAGATGAAGGGAAAAAAAACAAATATCAGCTTGATCCAAGACTTCTGCGGCCCTAAGAAGTTTCAGCGGTAGGCGTTCAGTCCCCACTGTTTCCCATGGAGTGGTCCACTTGAGCCTTGGATATCAATCAATTTTTACTTCATTAACTAAAATGATCTTTAAAAACGGATGGACAGAGTGGATAAAACACATACATCATCGAGGGCCCCACAGAGCCCTCAGAGAACATAGGTACGTGGTGTTGGGTTCGCCACGCAATCCGCGTCGAAAGGCAGAAGGGTATCATTTCGCCCCGCATGACTAATCCATCCAGCAAGTCGGCCCCACCTTCCCAAAATAATACAAACTGATGATCTGGATAGCGCCACCAGGAGATTGGCCAGGCTCACTTTCGGCGCTCGAGGAATTACACGTGTAGCACGTGTAAGATTGATCATGGTGTAATTTCAAAGTTGGTAGAGGGTAAAATGACAAACGGGGAAAGGCCTTTTTGGGTGAAGTAGACATGACGGATCGGCATCCCAACGATGAGAGTCCGGATCTTCTGTTATCAGGCAAAAAAAACTATAAAAATACAAAAGGGACACTCCAAAATATATTTTTTTATTTTAAAGAAAAAAATAGATGGAAGAAAAAAACCCGCATCCCTCCACTCCCACTCCACTCTCACTCGTTGATTCTTCTTCAATTCTCCCTGTATTTCTTCACTTCTTATTTCTCTCTCTCGCTCTTGCTCATTACTTCTTTCTTAATCCACTCTACACTTCTTTACATTTCTACTTATCTCTCACTATTACTACATTTGGCTAAATAAAGAAAGCTCTCTCTCTCTCAAAAGAATAAAATATTTTTTTAAAAAAATAAAATTTTACTAATTTTTTTTTTCTTTCTTTTAAGGGTTTTAAATAAATAAATATTAAAAATTAGAAATATAAAAATAAATTATAATCTTCGTCAAAATAAACAATTATATCACATTTTTAAGTGAAATCACTTCACACTTACACGACTATATCATATTTTTAACTGCAACATCATCATGTAGTTTATCAACCGTATCACATTCTCAAGTAGATCCACCAGATCATAGTGTCACACAACCATATCATATCCTCAAGTGCAATCTTATCACATAATTCATAAAGTGTTTCACATTCTCAAGCAGAACCACATCACATTATCACACAATCATATCATATGCTCAAGTGCAACATTAACATATATTCTATCAATTGTATCACATTTTCAAGTGGATCCACCACATCATACTATCACACAACCATATCATATCCTTAAGTGCAACCTCATCACACGGTCCATCAAGTGTTTCAAATTCTCAAGCGGAACCACATCACACTATCACACAATCATATCATATACATCCTCAAGTGCAACTTCATCATATAGTCCATCAACCGTATCACATTCTTAAATGAAATCACGTCACATTATCATCTCAACCATATCATGCACTCAAGTGTAACCTAATCATATAGTTCATCAACCATATTATATCCTTAAATGTAACAACATCACATTATTATACAACCATATCATATCATCAGGTGCAAACTCATCACGTAGTCTATCAATCGTATCGTAGTCTCAAGTGAATATACACCTCATCAAGCTATCAGACAGTCAAATTTCTAAATGGGCTTAAATTTTGGGCCTACACTAGTCGTAGGAGTCAGGTTTAAGATTATATATTGATGTTTTCATGTGACGTTGACTGCTATAGTTGTTTGGATTGCTTGGCACTAAAATTGAGAAATTAAAACGCAAGAGTAATAAGATCCGCAAGGATCACCGTTATGTATGTGTCTAATCCACGCTGCCGGTCATTTATTTAACAAGTGGACCACACCACGTGAAATAGAGGAATTGAACATAGACAGATGAAACCTTCTTAAGGCCATAGAAGTTTTGGATCAAGCTGATATATGTGTTTATTCTTCATCCATCTCTGTGTGACCTTAGGAACAGGTTGCATGACAAATGCACATCGTTGTGAGCTTTAATTCAAGTTTCAGCTTTCAATTATAAACGTCATTGTTTCACTTGTTTCTGTAGTGTGATTCATTTGAGCTTTAGATATGCTTAATTTTTGATCTAATGCCCCAAAATAATTTAGTAAAACAGATGGACATCGTGGATCAGACACAAATTATGGTAGGCCCTACATATTTAATGAAATACAATTCTTGTCCAATTACTAGCATTACATCCGATTTTTAGGTAATTAAAAATGATAATTTCTTTCTTTATTAAACATCAGTGAAAACTAATTTTACACTACCATTTACATTTACAATGGAGAAACAAACGGGCCTTATAATTGGACCAGTTTAATACTTAAATTTCAGGATACGTGCAAATAAGAAAAAGAAAAGTATTTTACTTACCACAAAAGCACTTTATTTCTAATTCCTTTAAGAGAGAACTTTCCTTATTTAGCCAAATGCAATGAGAGGAATAGAGAGAGATGTGAAGAAGTGTGGAGTGAATTGAGGAAGAAGCAATGAGTAAGAGCGAGAGGGAGAGAGAGAGATGTGAAGAAGTGTGGAGAGGATCGAGGAAGAAGCAACGAGTGAGAGTGGACGGACGTAGGTTTTTTCTTCTGTTTTCTTTTTTTGTTTTTTTTGTTTTTTTTTTTTGATAATATTTTGGAGTCCGATTTTTTCTTTTAGTATTTTTTTTTAAAGTGAGTGGTGACATGGACCAATGAGCATCAGGCAATCAGGGAGTCCCTGTTTGCCTAATAGCAGCAGATCCGGAGTCCAAATATAATGCTTATGTGGGACGAAAATGGCTCTTTTTCTAGCCTCAATCTCTATACTCACTTCCGGAGACGACCATCCGCGGTGGGGTCTCATACAAAAGCCACTCGACTGAACTTCCAGGGATGCATTTCAACCACTCATATTTGTTAAAGGTAAAAATGTTCACTGGGGAAGTGAAAAATGAATAAAAATAAAAGAAGAGGAAGGTAAATAATAGGTCCTTCTTGGACCATTGAAGTGAAATTGTAGTACACAGCTAGGATGCAGATTGGCTGGTGACCCCAACACCAGCCGTCTAGGTGGTGTCAAAGCTCTGTGGGCCCCACCATGATATGTGTTTTATCCACGCTGTCAGTCCATTTTTCCAGCTCATTTTAGGCCATGAGCCCAAAAATGTGGCAGATCCAAAGCTCAAGTGGACCACACCATGAGCTTTGACACCAGCTAATTGACTGGTGTTAGGGGTCACCAGCCAAACCTTTTCCCCACAGCTGGGCCATGTGACCAAAGTAATACCCACTTCAAGGTAGGCCCCTCATGGATAGGCCATGGATGAGATGATTCTCATTTTCCGCAATCGTAGCCCTTAAAAAAAATAATAAAATAAAATAAAATAAAATAAAATAAAAAATAAGAAATAAAAAACACAAACGACTTCAATGTAAACCTATTCTAGGATTTTATCTGTCCATAGATTGAATGGCTAGGATTGCTAAGAGGATAGGAGTAGATTAGAGGTTGAATACCTTAGTAATTAGATGTTTATCCATGTCAGCATAAATCTATAGGCATAAACCTTGAATATAATTTGGAGAAATGCTCAAATTGTACGGCTAACTGGTTGGCGTGTGGGGCCCACCATGGTGTTTGTACGACATTTCGACTGTCCAGCAAAGTTGCCCCCACCATAAAAATGAGATGCCCAAAAAATCAGGTTGATCCTAGCATCAGGTGAGGCAGAATAAATAAAACAATGAACCACCACCCAAAAAAACTACATTCACATGGGGCATGTGCATACAATAGTTGGATCAACCTGATTTTTGGGGCATTCCATTTTCATGGTGGGATAAGGCCAGATGTTATACAAACACCATGGTAGACCCTACGCTCCAACTAGTTGGAAATACAACCAGTTGGGTTGAGCATTTTTCTGTAGTTTGGTCATTCTTAATGGAATATACAGGAGTTTCCACCATGTAATATCAAAACTCCCTCCCTTGAGCAGCTCTGATCATCCGTACGCATGTCCCAACCGGTAGACTAAGAAATAACTTGCCGTTCAGCAGACTTGCTGCAATTCCCCACTGACAAGCAGTTACCAGCCATTTTCCCTTCTTTTCAGTCTCAATTTGATGATGTTTAAACCACCTAATCTGAGCTTCCAAGCTCTTTAAGCTTAGTATTCTTTAGCAGAAATAACAGCTCCACCTAATCTGAGCTTCCAAGCTCTTTAAGCTAGTATTCTTTAGCAGAAATAACAGCTCTAACACTCAGGTCAGCAGACAAACCACATCCATAACAACCCCTATGCTAATTTTCAAAGAGAAATTGCAAGAATGTATTATTACTGTACATGTGCCATACATGTATGTCAATCAACTATCCACATCATCCAAACCATGGGCCCCATTGTGATGGACTGTATCATGAGAATAATGCTTGGATGATCCTAACCATCAAATTAGTGCCCATCAAATGGACAGTTAAAATGGATAGTTGGCAGCCAAAATTAAACATAAGGTGATCCAACAAGAATGAGTTTCATCTCTGTCTAAAGTGGTGCCCAGGATTTGGATATCTCCATCTTACTCTTCATCTGCTCTCTCTAAATCTTCTCAAGAATCCCTCTTCTTTCTTACCTCTGACGACATTTCAATTTACTGTTGTCAAAGAATTGGAGAAGTGTGCTCTGGTCTGTGGAACTTGGATGCTGATGTGCACGTTGGAGTTGGACACATGCAGAGAGCCAAGAATCGCAAACTTCTAGAAGCCTGATTCACTACCATAGCTGTACAACTCCTACTTGAGAGAAGGCATGCATGAACCAGCTTGACTTTTGAGCTGGATTCATTGTGGTAATCCTTGTTTCAGGTTATGTTGGATCCTGCAAGGCCACTGAGCAAATGGAAACATTGGATTGTTGGTGAAATTCAAACACCCCCGGCCACCCCCCTCCCCCTCCCCCCCCCCCACCCCCCCAACAAAAAAAAGAAGAAGAAGAAGAAGAAGAAGAAGAAGCTCAAATCTACGTTCCACCATCAGCAGAATCTCTCTCTGGCATTTCAATATTTAACTCCTCGAAGCTGCTGTTGCTTCAATAATTGTCAGTGAATAACATCTTCATAGCATCGAAGCTTTGGAGGGGAAGTTTTCAGGCAACATCTCGTAAGCTCAAGAGTCAAATTCACAACTTGTTGAAAGGATTTTAACTTCTTCAGCCATTCAAAGGGTTCTGTTTCCGGAGAGGGTTGAAGGATTTGAGAGTTTATTACCCTCTTTATCTTCAATGAAGGAATTTTACCAGTTTAAACTATGCTTCATGGTGTAGCATTCAGATTGCAAATTTTCCCCTTTATCAGCCATGAAGGAATTTTACCAGTTGCAATATTGCTTCATAGTGACAATATATGGAGAAGATACTTTTTGGGAGATCCCACGATTTCACAGTAAAAGTATAATTTTCTTATATCAGAGTCCTTATGCACAATGATTCCCTTTAGTTGGTAAGGCTGCATTTGGTTGCACCGAATATCATGACCGAAGGCAGCGTAAATGAAATTTCAATCTTAAAACAAAATAAATACAGATGCCACCTGTTCCTCAAAAGTGAGGAAGTGTTTTGGTCTGAAGTCTTCCTGTTCTTTTTCCGTTTCATATGCAGTAATTAGGGTTTGAAAGTTTTACTCACAGCAGAATTTTCTCCTATGCAGATTCTAGAAGGGGAGGGGGGGGGGGAGGGGGGGCGGGGTGACATGCTTATCTCAGGTTCCAAATCAGCACCTGAGTTTGAAATACTTAAAAAAGCTCTCACTTGCGTTTCACTTTTCAGTGTATTTTGATTCTTTAGACCCATTAAAATAGGTGAATTGGAGAAACCCATTTCTTGTATTTTGAAGATTTTGTGTTAGAATCATTAAAATATGCTTCAAGTAGACAGATGTAGCAAGCCAATCCCAAATAATTGGGATAAGGCTTAGATGATGATGAGATAGATGCAGCAAGTATAAATATCTGTATGCTTCCCGGATTCAAGTGTATGAAATCCTCTCACCCATTGGTCAGCAGAATATGGCATCAGCAGAGCTTCACTGCAATCATAGGCTTCTTAAGCATTGTCCAAAGGAATGCCTCATTCCTTTGGTGGCCGTTGCATGATGTCATTGTCATCTTCTCATGGTGAATCCAGAGTGGGCTTTGGGGAATAACAGATTTTTACTTGACAACTACTTCAAAAGATCTTGGGATTGACAATTTACAAATCAATTCAATAAAATGCGCTAGCTATGAACTACCCTATCTGAATTCGACTGTATCCAGAGCTCTTCTTGAGTCCTCTTTCTCTCATTACTCTCCTTACCTCCTCCACACCAGCCCAGTTACCACTCTCTGCATATATCATCGAAAGCAACGTATAGTTTGCCGCATTCTCTGGTTCTGAATCAACAAGCTGATGTGCCAGCTTCAACGCCACCTCAAATTTGCCGTGGACCCTACAGGCAGAAACCAAACAACTCCAAATGCTCGGGCTTGCTTTCATGGGCATACAGCTTACAACCTCACAGGCATCTTCAACCTTGCCAGAACGCCCAAGAAGATCAATGTAACAGGCATAGTGCTCCACACTCAGGCTAATGCCTTGATCTCGAATGACATGGTCAAAGAGTTTCTGCCCTTCGTTGACGAGGCCAGCATGGTTGCATGCTGACAAAACAGCAAGCAACATAATCTGATCGGGCTTAACTCCTTCTTCCTGCATCTCATGAAAGAGTTGCAATGCGTCAGTGCCAAAACCATGAAGGCTATAGCTGGAGATCATAGCACTCCATGACACAGGATCTCTCACAGGCATCTCTTGAAAGACTTGATGTGAAGCATTGAGGCATCCACATTTTGAATACATATCTATAAGAGAATTGCCAACAAAGACATCTGAATCCAAGCCGGACTTTACAACATAGCCGTGGATTCCTTGCCCGTGACTCACCGATGATAGGCCAATGCAAGCCACAAGAATCGCGAGTATAGTTATAGAGTTTGGTTCTATGCCCTCCATCCGCATCCGATGGAAAAGATTCATGGCAAGGACGCTATCTCCACTCCGAGAATAGCTTCCAATGATTGAACTCCACATGACAACATCTCTTCTATCAGCTCGTTCAAAAACAAACGAAGCCTTTCCTGATGCTCCTGATTTGCTATACATGTCTATCAAAGCTGCATCCACATGAGGTTCCATCTCAAACCCATGGCGGAAAGCATACCCGTGAATTTCTTTCCCACATTTCAAAGCTCCCAACTCAGCACAGGATGGCAAAACTGTAATTAAAGTTACCCTGTTCGGTTTAACATTCTCTACCTGCATTGCGCAAAAGGCATTAAGTGACATTTCATAACTCCCATTCACCACACACCCTGCAATCAGCACAGTCCAAGAAACCACATTTCTCTCCAGCATCCTCTTGAATACTTCCAAAGCTGTGTGCATATCCTGACACCTGGAGTACATGTCAACAAGAGCAGTCGCCAGAAGCACAGAAGTCTCGAACATTCCAGTACAGACAATGCAAGCATGGATTTCCCTTCCCAAGCTCAAATTGCCCATCCAGCCACAAGCCGATACAACGCTCCCAATCAGCTCAGGATGTGGCCGCAAACCCAAGTAAAGCATTTCCTTGAACGTCTCAACTGATTCAGAAAAATACCCATTTCGCGTATAGCACATGATCATTGAATTCCATGCTACCGAGTCTCTCATAGGCATTGTATCGAATACCCGGCATGCCGAATCAACGAGAGAGCAGTTTGAATACATGGAAAGGAGGGAATTCGCAGTCACGGCATCGACTGAGTGACCAGTTTTGAGGAGGATGCAATGGAGTTGGAAGCCGAAAGGCAGGAATTGAGCAGAAGCAGATGCTTTGAGGAGGGAAGGGAGGTAGGAGGGGTTACCATGGATTCCAGAAGAGTGGAGGTGTTTGTAGAATCTGAGGGCCTCTTCAAAGAGACCATTGGAAACCAGGTGTTTGATTTTTGCGCTTGTGGATGAAAGGGAAGGGGCTGCAGTTCCTGTGAAGGATCTTATAGGTATTTTTTGCATTGCCGTTGAGACCGTTACAAAGGCGGGAAGAGACGGTCCCAATTCCAACTTTTTAATGACCTGGAATCTTGTTTCGTGGGCCACCATGTAGATGGGCGCAGATTAGCTACTGACAGGTTGAGTAGCTAGACTAGCTACTGAAGTGATGTCAGCAAGTTCCGTGGGCCCCACCATAATGTATGTTTTGTATCCACACCTTTCATTCATTTGAAGAGATCATTTGGGTCAATATCCAAAGAAAGAGTTAAATCCAAAGCTCCAGTGTACCCCTCACTGTTTTCTTTACTGGGTTCGCTACATATTTTTATTTGTCTCGTTCTTTTGCTCATATCCTAAAATGATATCTAAAAATGGATGGACGGTGTGGATATAACACATACATCAAACAGGGGCTCACAGAACTTGGTGACGTGACTTCAGCAGCCAACTGGCTACTCAACCTGTCAGTATCTGGATACACCTGAGCTCTGTGGGGCCCACCATATTTTTCAGGTAACATCCACTCCGTCCATGCTATAGGAAGCAGCGGGGATTCCGATGGTTGAAAACTGCTTGGGGCAATGGAAGTTTTGGCTCTAGTTAATATACGTGTTTTCCCTTTGGCCATATATGTTTAACCTAATAGACAAATTGAATGGTAAATAAATATCATGGTAGCATTGGGAAGGTTTCAACAGTGAGTTTCATCGTCTCCACTGCTTCCTGTGATTTGGTACACTTGAGCTTTGGATCCCTCTCATTTTTGGGTGTACTACACTTGATCTAGCAAAATGAATTGATAGCGGCGTGGCTGCAGAGTTTGGACAGGTCTACCAACTCTGCAAGCTCAGTCCATGCAAAGCATATTTGAAAGTGATTTGGTCCAGCATGTAAACTGAGCTCACATAGGACGTGGGCTGGATCAATCAAATCTCACCACATTAGGGCATCACTAAACTCAGTGTTCCCATTTTCCAGATGAATGGTCTAGATTGCAGCACGTGAACTGAATACCTCGAATTCACAGAAAGGCTCCATGGATGGATGTCCATATTACAAACACACAGCAGCATTACATATTCAAATAGCGGGGACCTGATTACAAGTTTCAATACTCATTCTAACTACTTACACAGAATCATTTCATCAGTGACTAAGATTTTAATAGAATGTGGGACCACCAACAGGATTGTACCCTTTCCCTTCCAAAAGTGTTATTCCACGGTTTTTAAGAACCCTCAGCCATGATTCCTGGAACTGCTCTTGAAAGCTTTTTTAGGAAAAACACTAACAAAATCACTTGACTCCTGACCACAAGAGGCCCATGCCTCTGCTCGCCGGCCCGTCTTTCGGACAGCTTTTACAACCGCCTTCCTATCAATGTAACCCAAGACCGTTATCTTGTTCATTATTACATCCATCTCCACGCAAGTAACCCCTGCTGCAAAATCATCAGTTTCCACAAAATAAAAAATAAAAATAAAAAACTTAGGCCCTCTTAGGTCTATGCTTAAAAATGAGTTTTTCTCATTTTAATTAACAGTAATTATATGTCAGAGATTTTCATTTCTAATACATGAAATGCCATCTCTACTATGTTTGGTTGCAGCAGATATCGTGAACTTTCATGATGTTTTATAATTAATTAGTCTAATTTAGTGCAAAATTTATATATTTGGTGCAATCAAACACATATAATTAGTATTAATTAAAATGAAACGAACTCATTTTTAGATATCTACTGATTAGACCTTAACACCATCTGCACATGTATGTTATGGTGTTATTCACTTGTTCTTTTACTTAAAATCCAACAATATCCATGCATATGCAGCATGTTTAAAAGGGATCCGGACCATTAATCTAGTGACCTCTGCCATTGATATGTTGTACTAGCATGATCCTAACCTTCAGCAAGTCTTTTTATTTAGAACGGGGATCATTCATTGGACTTCCAAACTGGTTTGGATGTAGCACATTGGGGCCATAATTAAAGGGGCAGAATGTTGAATGTCTAACAAAGTAATAATACTTCTAATAATAATAATAGAGAGAAATGCTCTAATGCTCTCACAACAGTATAAGTTATACTGCTCCTAGTTGCATCAATTCACTTGGGTAGTCGGATCAATATTAGACCTCAACTGTTCATTGCCATGCAAAAAAATACGGATTGGATCCAAACTGTCATTGAATTTTCCATAGCCATTTGGATGACAAGGTTTTTTTAAAATTATTTATTTAACACACGTACTCACACCCCAGTAGGATTTCACCCCAATGGTTACTTGAACCCATGACTTCATGCCGAAACTCTTGTAAGTCCACGAACAAAGACATGGCATGGTTATACATACCTAACAAAAATAATTCCTCGGAATTATAAGAAATCTACGATGGGGTTAAAATAGACGGATGAAATTGTTGATTGGACCTCTTTTGTGTAAACAACATTGACCGTCCATTCCAAGATTAAAGTTTGTAAAACCCATAAAATGTGGGTTTGACCATGTCCAATGAGCAGAACCAAACAAGGGCCGGGTTCGACTGTCTTAAGTGTCCCAATGCGACTACGTGCACTGTAACTTACAGTGCTTGGAGAAACATAAGCTACGCATGCATGTGGATGGATGTTCACGTACCTTTAAGCTTGCACAACGCCTTACGCACGGACTTCTCACAGGCCTTGCAATGTAGCCGTACCTTCAACTCCACCACCTGCACGTACGCATCTATTGTCATAAATAAATATAACAATATCCTTTTTATGTTTATATGCAATAATGAAAAATTGAAAGAAGAGAAATGAGAGAAGAAGAACACAACCTCCATCAGATTTAAAAGAAAAAGCGAAGATGTTGGCAATGTTTGAGTGTGCTGGTTGGCTTCTATAGTAGTAGTATGAGAGGAGTGGTTGAGGAAAATTCAAATAATAAAATGGGAATGAAATGATGTATTTTCATGATGAAGAATCATAAAGCACTATTCTTTTATCATTTGCATATAAAAATAGCCAGTCAAGAAAAAACACAGCCACGGTCCCTAAAATAAGTATACGGTGGTTTTGATATTCAAATCTGGAGATTTTTAGCTCAGCCCCCATCTGTACTGGGTAACATAATATTAACGGTCTGGATTAATGAAACATGACACCCCACTTGTTATAATGGTGGAGGATTCATTATAATTGTCATTATTACTTGAGTCATGCGATTGACGGAATATTGCAGGGATGATGTATTCATGCATGTGGCTGAGACGACGTACTTAGAACATCAGCAAAATAGATCAGGCCTTGGGCAGTCTGGGCGGATCATTAGCCACCCAACCTACTTGCACCTTTACACTCAGCACACGTGCCAGCCTGGAAAATGTGTGGGACATCTGAGCGGTGCATGAAGTGGTCCACCCACTGGAGAGATGTGCATAAGCAAATATCAGTGCGGTCCATAGACCTGGACCATGGGCATTTTCTACTCCTTATTCTTCTTCTTTTTGTCAATTGATGAGTGGACGGGCCCGATTTCTCTCAATGGTCATTGTTATTATTATTATTTTTTCTAATGTAGAATTTTCAAAAGACCCTGCTCTGCACTAGATATGAAGATCTTAAAATCATAGGTTTAATGCTAAAATCTTCCTCTCCTTATACCCTTTAGAGAAGATAGGACGTGACTCAAGCTTTTCTCATTAGTGTTAGAGTGGAGACCCAGCCCTATTAATATAGGTTAGAGGAGTGAGGGGTTTGAAATCCATCAAAACTCTTCTTCCCAGGGCCTCACACGAATTACCATCATAGTTGTATCACAACTTAGCGGGGCCCGCTAGTGCACCCAATCACATTATTCAATGATTATGACAATTTTGACCATTGATCAATAAGGTCCACCATATAGTTCTTACAGTTATTTCCCCAGTTTCCACAGGGACCACCTTAGATGAACCAAGAACATGTTAGGTTGACAAGTGGAGTGCGTGTGATTATTTCTACTTTAGAAGTTGGACCGCTGAGCACTTTTTCTTATTAGCCACCCACTAGGTGGTAGTCCCTATAACGTCTACATTTGGCGATGTGCGGATGAGTAAAATGGACGGTTGTAAAGAAAAGCTACCAACAGCCTGCCTCATCAGATGGGTCAACCAGGGTTGTCAATGAGCCAAGCTGGATATGTGGTCCAAGGGTCGGCCCAAGCTCATTTATCTATCAACCTGGGCTTTGTCTGTGGAGGTTGAGCTTAGCCCAGCCCGGCCTGTTTTTTAAAATATTTAATAGTTAATTTAGATCAAAATAATTTATTAATACAAATTAATATTCTTCTAAATTACTATTTTAATTTTAATAGCAATTAATATTATCTTACATAATTATTAATAGAAATTAAAATTTTTATTTTTTTTAATGTAACTATTTAAATGTAGAGGTGGTAAATAGGTTACTGGACCTTGCATTGACTGGGTGGAACTTGTCCATCTGCACTATTAGTTTGGGTTGGGGTCGCATTATGAGCTTAAAGAAATTTCTATTAAATAATCTTAGGTGTTGCTAGCCTCACCCATGACGGTGCAGCCCTGACCACAAGGCCCACCTTGATGGATTTATTCTATATTCATGTTGTTGTCCATTTTGTCAAATCATTTTAGAGCACCAGATCAAAGATGAAAAGATCCAAATCTTATGTGGACTGTTTTATAAGGAAACAATGATTATTAAGCGTCTTATCATTAAAACTTTCTAATGCCCATTGTAATATTTGTTTTTCATCCAATCTAATGATAAGGCCATATACATCAAATACAAAAGAAAAAATAAATATAAGCTTGATCCAAAACTTAAACTTATGTGGCTCATTAATGATCAATCATCACTAATTCCTATATGGTATAGTCTACCTAACGATTGAATCTACTTTATTTTTAGATAATTGCCTAAAATGATGTTGAAAAATGGGAGACAACTACTGATCTCGCTGTTGAAGTGACGTTACCAGGTTGTGAGCCCCACTCTGATCCCTGTTTTATACACACTATTTATCCATTTAGAGAGACTATTTTAGGGTACGAGCCAAAAAATGATGCTGAGCTCAAGTGAACCCCACCACATAAAACAATGGGGACAATGGCACTCACATTCGAAACTGTTTTAGGGCTCATTATAATGTTTATTTAATATCCAACCTATCTATAAGTGAAGGGAAAATACAAATATCAGGTTGATTGAAAACTCAAATAGCCTTGGAGAGTTTTAACCAGTAGGTATTCAATCCCCATGATTTTTATTATTATTTTTTTTTTCTTGGGTTCACTTGAGCTTTGGATCTGAGTCATTTATTAGCTCATGCCCTAAAATGATCTCTTCAAATGAATGGATGGATGTAACAAAGATCATGGTGGAGCTTCGCTACTGAACCAATCAGTAGCTAATCCCCGTCCAAAAATGGGTGGACGCGCGTGGGTATAAAATAAATATATAAAGGTGGGCCCTACGGTTAGTGCTGCACCTCTTGGGCGAGGCCAGGGCGGCTCCGGAGTCCGGACAATCCTACCCAACACGCTTCTATACATTGATTTTAAACAGTAGATTTGATCACGCTTCACGGTTGCCTGCTTCCTCTATATTAAGCTTTCGAGATTCACTCGTTGATTTGTGGCACGTGCGAGATCGAGCATGCCCTTGTCTAAAAGTACAACCAGGTTGACTGGTCCGCTCATCTTTTTATTTTGTCGGCATGGATTGGCCCATTCATCAGCTGGACCACACATACATATCAGGTATGGACCGGTAGGCTTTTTATTTTCAAACCACCAAGTCCAGACGCCGATTGGCTGCGACCCACAATGGTTGGAAGGTCCAGGCGGAAGTTAGGTGGGGCCCACAGTTATATATGTTGGTGAGATTCAAAATTAAAGTAGATCCAAAACTCAATTGAGACACATTATATGATAAAAGTGGTGAGAGGATTGCCTACTTGAAAACCTTCCCCGGTCTACTGTCATGTTTATATGCCATCAAAGGTACAAGTATAGGGGAGCGGATTAGTTGAGACCCCTCACGGTGGGGCCCACCATGATGTATGTGACTAAATTTATACTGTTCATCTGTATTGAAAGCTCATTTTAGGGCATGATTAAAAAAATAAATGAAGCAAATTCAAATCTCATTTTAGGAGCTTCAACACCTGGTTGAGGGTTCGAGTACCATAGGTGGTGAAATCCCACCATGGCGTGAGTGTGTGTGTGTGCGTGTGCGTGTGTAAAAATAAAAAATAAAATAAAATCTCTTGATATATGTGTGGTTTGGAAAATAAACATTCCGGTGGCCCACATGAAGTTTTTAATGGTGGGGGATTCAATCACTGCTGTTTCATGTGGTATGGTCCGCATAAGATTTATATATCTCTATTTTTGGAATCATGGCCTAAAATAAGCTTTTAAAAGGGTTGGACGGTGTGGATGTAAGGCACATATATCATTTATATCATTGTAAGCTCCATAGTAAGGGTTCCATCCGCCCTAGGTGGATCCGGGTCTCACCCAATCCGCTTCCTGAGTTCACAAGGTCATTCCCACGATGAACTGAAAACACCAAAATATTAGTCTCGAATGTTTCAACGGTGAGCATTCAATTCCCACTGTTTCCTGTTGTGTGGCCGACTTTACTTTTAGATCTGTTTTAGTTTTTTAGATCATGCCCTAACATGAGGTGGAAAAACGGATGGACGGGGTGGATTTCTCACAAACATAACGGTTGGGGTCGCAGGCAATCCACGTCCGCCAAATCCTATCATGGGTGCGTGTCCACCTGATGAGGGGACTAGCACGATTCTTGAGCAGAGATGTCCATGGGCTCCTCACCTGATGACTGGCGAATCTCGCTAACGTCTGTTGCACCGAATCACCCCTTGCATCCAGCTAGAAAACAGAAATTCTTCATCTCCAAATTTGAAAACAAAAATTCGCCAGAAAAGGTAATCCGTTTCTCATAAAAAATTTTAATTTTTTTTTAATGGAATAAAGAAAAATCGGAGAAATTCTCGATAGAGAAAACTCATTCTTCCAAAACCGTAAATCAAATTTCTCCAATTTCACTGTTATGAAGAGTGCTTTGAATTTATTTCTAATTATAATCTATTCAACTGACTTTAACTTAAAGCATTGCATGTTGGGTTTGGCCTTTTTCAACTTGGGCTATGATACGATGTCTTTTTCTGTTGTGTAGCAAAGGCATAGGATAGTGAGATTGATTTTTATTTCTTTCTTGTGCTAAGACTACTATTGGGGCACTTGGGTTTTTGGTACTTTTTAAGTTACTATCTTCTATTGGGAAGTTGGGATATTGGAATTTCATCAGCTGGTCATCCTTTGTTTGCAGGTTTCTTCAAGCAATCACACGATTATGATTGCATGATATACAGACTCCTTATACAATTACATGGGATGGGAGACCCTTTCTTGCAAATAAACAAGACAAGTCTTTCGTCTGATCAGTGTGATTGGATTGAGTATGTTTTCAATCTTTAGTTGAAAGAATTTATTTACATATCCTGAATTCTTTTATATCAATGAGTTGTGTGGTTTTCACTTTCAGAGAACAAGATACGCTCAAGAGGAGAGTAGTTGCGGAAGATGATTTTACATGGTCTATATCCTTGGAAGAATCAGTCAAAGGAGAGAAACTACGATATGTTGGAGGGGTTGATTTGAGCTTCTCAAAGGACGACCCTTGTATGGCGTGTGGTGCACTTGTAATATTGGACCTGGATAGCCTCAATGTTGTCCATGATGATTTCAGTGTTGTCCAACTTCAAGTTCCATATATACCTGGCTTCCTTGCCTTCAGAGAGGTCCAAGCTTCCGACTTCTATTTAGTATACTTGAATAGAAAGTTGTTTTCTGGAATATTGAGCAGCATCAAGTTGTTTGATTCCCATAAGAATCTCGTGAAGAGTTTCAATTTTGTATTATTGATGTATCGTTGATATTGTTTATAGTGTTTGTTTTGTGGTTTTGATGAATGCTCTTGCTCCCATTTTCTTAGGCTCCAGTTCTTTTAGGCCTGTTGGAAAAGATGAAGCGAGATTCTCATCCTTTCTATCCCCAGGTGATTCCTTGTTTTTAACAGGACGTACCTATTGATTTTAATTAGCCATTTGAAGTTGTGAATTCGGATATCTAGTGTAGTTATATTCTATGTTATTGGGAATTTGGGACCAGCTCTTTGATTGTCATGTCTGGAATTCTAGCTATACTCTTCTTCGTACCTTGATGGGGAGAAGCTTCACATTAGCCATCATAGTCAACGGATCGAGATTGGTGCATGAGAAAGGGAGAGTTTGTATTTAATGCCTTTGTTCAAAGGAAATTTTGTTACATGATGGATACATCTTCACTGTATCATGAAAAGCCACATGCCTGGAAATTTATCTTTTAGATTTTTTTTGGATCGTGATTTTACCTATCTGGTAGCTGCCTAAAATACGGCTCTTTTGTGAATGTCAACAGCTATTGATGGTTGATGGGAATGGATTACTGCATCCTCGAGGCAAGTTTTCTTGGAATAAATATATTCTAAAATCCATTTATAATATATATGCATGCAAAGTGTTCTCTCAAACAAGAACTAGGCAAAATTATTGATCTTTAGGAAGTACTGTGTTTGCCCTTGTGTTCAACAGATGACTAATTTATCTTTGATTTCTCAGTTTAAAGACTCTCATTTGGATTAGGGAGCTGTAGACACCCCACTTAATCTGTCGTCTACATTACCTAATCAACTTGAGCTGAGCAGCAATGGATTTGATCTATGGCTCTGATTTTGCAGGAATTAAATTCTACAGGATCAGACTTTTGTGAACATCCAAATCCCAACATAAATCCCCCACTTACTACCCAATTTATTTTAAATCAAGACCCTAGGAAGCTCCAGGAATTTAAATTGAGTTGTGATCATAGGGCCCTAAACTTATCAAAGAGTGGCCCATATTTCAAAAAGGAAAAAATAAAAATAAAAAATCAAGCCGGTGGAAATATAATTTCCTCGTTTCTGCTATCAGGGTGGATATCATATTTCAGCCCTCCAAAAAGTTGGTTCCGCGACCCATGGAAATATTATTTCCTCATTTTCAGCAATGGTCTTTTTGAAATCTGCACCATTTTAGTCATTATAACTCACTTCCTAAAGAACTAATGTAATCTTCTCATTCTCTTCAATCCTATTAGGAACTGCCACTTGTTGTCTTCTTTCCCTGAAGAACCCAAAATCTTTAGCATCCCTATTTCCAACCAGAAAACAACTCCCACTCAAGGCTACCTGCCATAACAGAGAAAATCGAGGGGTCTAAAATAAAGAGAGTAGTAGAGAAAAGGGAGAATGGTAGTAGGATTTAAGACCTCAATCTCTTAGGGTTTTGAGCAATGGCTCCGGTAACTGCAAAAGGGAGTTCTCCCTTGCTTTCTGAGGCTACTATGTTCAGCCCAATCAAGGGGGGAAGGTCAAGAACCCCTCTGTTGTAGAGCTTAAGACACTGAAGATGACAGAGTTGACCAACTGCATCGCTGCATCCTATCTGCTTAGTTTACTATTTCACTTGCATTTTTATCTCCTTTTTCTATAATCCAATACTCCTATTCTAGGAAATTCATTCTCCCACTAAGTAGAAAATGCATTTACCGTGGTGGAGAAGGGTGCCTAGGCCCTAGTACCTTCCTTCCCTATCACCGAGGCCCTTATTCAGAGTTCTTAGGACGCCAGACCACAATATTTGGAGTTGTTCAAATTCAATTGAAAATCACTCAAAATCATCTGATTTCATTGTCCTCTAGGCTCCCTTGGAATTTGAGAATTCTTGGCTAATGGCAACTCCTCTTCTTCTATTTGCCGAAATTTTCTCACAGACTTGCCAGTCTGTTTCAGAAACATATTCATATTTCAACTAAAATTGAGTTCAAAACTGTTGATTGGATTACAGTGACATTCTCTTAGGTTACAACAGTGCATGCACTAGGAGGCCGGTTCTGATTTTGTTTTAGTCACCTTGGAGTTTTGATGGTACTTATCTCTCTCCCCCTCGGATTAGGAAAGGTGTTCATATTTCAACTAGAGTGGAGCCCAAAATTGTTAAGTGGGATCACACTGACATTCTCCTTGTTTACAGACTGCATGCTCAAGGAGACCAGTTCTGATTTTGTTTGAGTCTCATTGGACTTTTGACAGTTCTAGTCTCTCTCTGTCCTCCTATGGCTCCATTGTCATCCAATCCATCGCAGCTCAACCAATGGCGAATGAAATATAATTTAGAGTTTGCTAGGACACAACTTGGAAACTCTGATAGCAAGTAGTATGGGAGACAAATTGCATCTAGATTGTGTTGTTATTTAACTTTTGTGGTGATTGATTTTCTGTTGTTTTTGCCGCTTTGTGGGTCATCTGGTCTGATGGAAACAACTGTTGCTTTGAAGATAAGAACGGTTATATTAGTGGGGTTCTTTGTAAAATGTTTCAGTTCATCAAGGAGTGGGCTCCTTGATTCTTGTGGGTTGGGTTTTGAGCTTTGTTGCTTCTGTGTATTCGTTTTTATTTGTTCTTCTGTTTGTGTGTTTTTCTTTTTTCTTTTGGCTGTTGCCTAATAATATTCATCATCTTTCAAAAAAAAAAAAAAAAATTGCTCCATGCTTCATGATGGGAAGTACTAACATAGAAACCATTGTAGGTTGTGGTTTAGCTTGTCATCTTGGTGTTATGGCCAATCTTCCAACCATTGGGATAGGCAAGAATGTGAGTTATACTTTTATTATTTTCGTGTTCAATTGATAAACACAAACATGGACACATTATGTATGCATATATTATCGGTTTAGGATTGCAGATGATTATCATCAATTGTTAGCATACTTTCAATCTTCTCTAATTGCCCTAAATGCCTCCTTCATGCTGTCTGACGTTAGCCATGCCGTATATCCTTCCTCTTCCAGTAATAATGACCAGAAGTTGAAATATGTTAATAACATGGAAATAACAACAAAAACAAAGAGACTTTGGGTTAAGGACACCCAGAAGTACAGGTTCAAGCATTGCTGTAGACACTCCACAACTTGTGAGTATATCCCTCATTATTTTATTTTATTAGTGAGATCTGTATTTAAAAAGAGGGGGCAAAAAAGAAAAAAAAAATGCACAACAACTGGGACAATTACTACACGGATGATGTACAGATGACTACAAGCCAACATTATTGGGCATATGGAAGCCTATACATGATGAGGCCTTCTATCCACCATCTGAGATCCAAAAAAAAATTCCGGGTAACCCCTCCTTGGCCAGGTTGCCCTATCATTTGCAGAGTGACTGACGTGTGAGAATTCAATTATCAACATAGCGGAAGCGTGATTCTTCGAGGATGTTGGCCAATCTCCATGGAGCCTCACCCTCCTTAGCCCATGCAATCATGTTCATAATTAACAGCATCAAACCTTGCTGCTCCGCCCATTCTTAAGCCATGAAGAAAGAGCCATGCCCTCTGTGAGGTATGAATCCCCAAAGCCCGTTGGCCCTGAGAACTCCATCACGACATCCCCTTTGCTATTTCTGAAGGAACTGCCCACTCCAGCAGTTTCCATTAGTTATGGTCAGCTAGCAGTACTTCCAAGTTAATACTCAGTCCCTGGTTCAATGGGAGGGTCCTTTCCTATTTATATCCATTGCCAAGCATGTCAAAGTTTCCATGCACAATTAATCTCTGTTTTCTTAGTGGGAGGGAGGGAGGGAGGGAGGGAGGGGAGGAGATTTTGACAATTTTTCAAGAAGATCAGCAAAATACCATTTGCTAATGAAATTTGGCTTCTCGAAGGCATTATTTGTCTATTTTTCTGTTATGTTTCGACTCATCGTGACCATGTCTAGACTGTGGAAACATGTCTGTGTCAAAGTAGTTTGAGAAATATTGTAATCAAAGAAATTGTTAACGTTTTTAACCCTCTAGGAGTTAATATAATTTAATTCATTTCTATAACATTGACAAATCGCATGTTTCTTCAGTTGTTATGGACATTAATCGTGCCATTGTCTGTGTTACAAAATGGGTGTTGTGCATTTTTATTTTATTTTTATCATTTCCCTTTCATGAAGTCATTACAAAGTTATAATTTAATTTCTGTCAGCTGCATCATGTGGATGGTCTTACTCAATCTGGAGTGAAACAACTTCTGGAAGCAAAAGAAAATTGTGCCAAGGATCTGATCACTTTGATTGGGAACTCTGGGCGCATATGGGGAGTCGTAAGAGAATTCAGCTTAGGCTGGTTAACTCTACAGCATATGGTTTTGTTTTGAATTGCAAAATTTTGTGCAGGCAATGCAATCTACTCAAGGTTCTTCAAAACCAATATTTATATCGATTGGACATCGTATATCTCTCGATGCAGCTGTCAAGGTTGTTAAAATGTGCTGTAAATACCGTGTACCGGAGCCAATCCGGCAAGTAAGGTTTATTGCTTTCTTTTGACATAACACACAAGTCTGTCCTAATTCAGTTGGAACTTTTTCAAATTCTAGTTTAGTGATTGAGGGCCTTTTGGAAGTACCTGCAAATTGGGATTGGTTCTGCTTAGAGAACCAATCCACTGTGTATTTGCAGCAGCTCAAATAATGCAAACAGCAGGTGGGTCTTATTTTTCCCTTCCACCCAAAATGGGTGTTTATTCTTGTCAGTGCTCTCATCAATGAGAAATTGATTGGAGGCTTCTTTTCGGAACGATCTGCTTATTTTAATCGCCCCATTTAATGTGGAATTTGAGGATTTGATTTTCCAGGAGGCAAATGAAATAGCTGAAACTCTTCCTAAAGACGGAGTGACTAGAGAGCATCAGTCATTGCCTGCTCTTAGTATTCTATTTTCAATCTTTTCTTCTCAACAAATTCATTTGACCTTACTGTTCCGAATGTGTGTTGTGTATAGAATGCCCCCCTTGATGATTTAAAACTCGGCTGCTATGGCATTGGCCATAAATGAGAATGCTTACCTAGTTTGCTTGCATTTTTTGTCACTCATAAACATTAAAATCAGATGCATTAAGTTGATTTTATTGATAGCAAATGATGAGGAAGTATATGAATTTTCTTCCTGTGGCCTTCCTTGGCCTTCTTTTTACATTTTGAAAATGCAGGCTGATATAAGGTCAAAAAGATACCTCCAGAACCATTCCGAGATCATTAAAACAATGCGTGTGCAGTAACTGGTAGGCTGATCTCCCTTCCTTTACTAGTGTTTTCTTTCTCACATGCAATCTACCAGAGGTGATGCATACTAGGATGACTGACACTGAATTTTTTATTTTTTATTTTGGTATGTTCGCAGGTACTGCTTTGGTTAGCTTCGTTATGGCTTACATTACTGAACATGAAATGCAAATTTATTGACCGGAACCCAAGACTTCTGCCTCCACTACAATGGTTGCCCACCATCATCAATGTCGGGTCTTCTATTTTATTTTATCAAATATGGAAGCTGTTCTATCTTGGCATTTGCTTTTTTTATTCTGATAATGTGTGTTTATACTTCTTGCCAAGACGAGAGCGCTGGCAGACTTGACTTATGTTAAACATTGGAATATTATAAGTTAAAAGTTGTATTACTTTTACTGTAAAGATCTTTTGTCTTTCTTTTTTGTTTGTTTTGTTTTTGTTTTTGATAAATACTGTAAAGATAGCTTTTGGAATTCATTGGTTGTATTTAATTATTGTTAGTGATATTTTTGTGAATGAGCTTCTTTTTGGCCCACCGTCTTGAGGTCATGATGACTATCCATGCATCCATATGAAGGCCTGGCCCCACATCATAACCAGCACATGGTGGTTATTATATATTTTCATGGAAGCAGTTTATACCATTTTCAGAGGGTTCTTGCATCCTGGAGAGCAATATGCAACCCAGAGCAAGAAATCTCTTTCACCTGACTTGAAGTATTTGAGAATGACACATTCAACCAAGAAGAGCCTGCCAGAGAAGCCCATTTGATAGCATTTGTAGAATCAACTTCAGCTATTGAGTGCTTTTGAGAATGTGCTACTTCAGAATCAATCCCAAGCATGAGTCTCTGCCTCTGTAGATCCGACCATGTACACATGTAGAGAGGGGTGAATCTCCCTTATACCTTTTGTACATGAGCCACTGGGAGAGAGATGACCCTTGTATTGATTCTCGTTTTAGTGAAGAAAAGAAAAAAGCTCTTGTTGTGCCCCGTCAACATAGGCAAATTGTCAAACCACTTAAATCTCCATGCATGTTATCTCTTGTTATTATTTTTCTGTTTTCTTTTGTGATTTTGCTTTTCTTGCATCAACTGTGTGCAAGTGTCTTTCTGCAAAACCATGGATTGAGAATGATAATAATGTTGTTGTCCTTAAAAACACCTCCAATCTAGAGGAATAACATGAGTGTTAAACAATGCTGAGCCCAAGAAATTATAAAGTACCTTTGGGCTTTCAGATTCAACAAATGCGGCCCATGATTCAATGATCCACATGTTGAGATGATGGGATACATTGTCAACAGCTCATGCAACCAAAAAAAAAAAAAGAAAAAAAAAGAAAAAAAAAGAAAGAAAGAAAGATTGGAAGTTCCTTTTCGATGGAACATTTGACCTTTCATGGGTGAACCATTGCTGTGCTTGCTTTATTAACCATTTCTATATTGGCCACCGATTCAAAGTTTTAGAATTCTTAATGTTCACAAATACAGTGGGGCCTATAAAATAAACAGTTTGAAAAATGGATCCCACTTGTACAAAATGTAGGCATGTTTGACCTTTATGCTTGGCAGAGCAAAGTGCTTTTTTGCTTGACCTGGCAACCTGACTAGTGAAACTGCACTGTTGGGGGGGATTCAAACCATTCAGCTAGTGAAACCCCATCATGGGTGGGCCATGCCCCAAGAAATCATGCTGTTTAAATAATTAGAGCATCCAAACGGAGGATTTCTGCGTAATGTGGACTGTTGCCTGCATTGTCGCTGGCGGCCTACCATTTAAAAGCCTCTATTTTACCATGTGGGTTGCCAGATCAGGACAGTTAATCCATGGTGGGGACAACAGGATGGTCATTCCAGATAATTGATATCCAGCTGGGGAGGTGGTGCATTTGTGATCTAACAGGCAGGGGGATTCTGTCAATAGATGGCGCGAATATTGAAAATAAATAAATAATAATAATAATAATGAGAAGGTTATCTTGCATCTCTAATAATCAATAGAATAAAAATACCATTTGATGGTTGAGAGAATTTATATGAATAAATCTATCGGTCCATTGGAACAACCCTCACTCAAATTCCATAACCAGCATATTCTAATAAAATTTTAAAACAAAAAACAAGGCTACCACCAAGGCAACGGCCAATGTTCCAGGACACCTGAATCTACAGCTACCACTGGTAATGGCTGGCTCAATCATGATACCAAACCTGCAATTCCCAGTTGAGGGGTCGGTCCTTGTTACCATTGAAATGTTTGGGAACTTGCACGCGGTGTCAATCTGATTAAACTTCTGATAGTAACTATTAAATGCATATGAGATGTTACCGCGTGCGTCCAAGTCCGCACATGATGTCCCGTACCCAAGATTGGTGCAATCAGCATTCTCACAAGCATACTGCATGCTTGGTGCCACTTGTGGGTCATCGATGCTTGCTGATGGCGAAAGCACACACCACCTTGAGCTCAAGTAGTTTACATTCTTCACTGAAACTAAGGCCCCCGAGTTTGTTGTTCCTAGATTTAACGGATACTTTGACATCCCGTCGTAGAAAAATAACCCCCAATGTCGTTCGAAGTTCCCCGGTGCAATGCTCTTCTCATCCTCATCAATCAAGCTAAATAGGTAGGCATCGACAGGCCCCGGTCTCATTGGGGTCCCCTTCCCAGTTGCGATGTGGGTCATGAAACCTTGGTTGAATCGCTGCGCGTAGTTCAAGTTTGCATTCTTGTCTCCATCCGTGGGCCACCCGATTTCCCCGATGATGATGGGTAAGTTCCCATAGCCATTCTTTTGTAGGGCCCATATGAGGGTGTCATGGTTTGCATCGAACACATTGTTGTAGATGGTCCCACCATCATTCACGGGCGATGATGCGCCATCAAAGAAGGCATAGCTGGTGGGGAAGTCCGAGTCAAGGTAGAGGCTTAAGAAGGGATAGATGTTGACAGTGAAGGGGGCTGCATTGTCACTGAGGAACTTGATTATGGTGAGCATGAGGTCATGTATGTCAGAACGGAAGTCACCGCCGGATGGGAGGCCATTCAGTGACTCATAGACATCGGCATTGAGGGGGATGGTCACCTTCACCTGGCTGCTAAGACCAGCTTTTATGAGGGCTCCTTGTACATTTTGAAGAGCTGGGAAGGTTGTCTTAAGGAAGCTTCCATTGTAGGTTGCTAAGAAGGGCTCATTTCCAACAGCTACATACCTTTGAAAAGACAAGGTTGATAGTGTGAGAAGAAGATATTCACCTACTCAAAAAGGAAAATAAAAAACATCATGAAAATTTCAAATCTACAGGTTTCACTTTCTTTTTCTTTCTTCTTCTTTATTTTTTTTTTCTTTCCTTTGTTTATGTTTCCTCTTGTTTTAAAACCTTTGCACAAATGGTCAAAGGAGTCTAATGTTCAAATTCCGCAAAACAACTGCTTTGTTTATGTTTCCTCTTGTTTTTCAACCCTCTTGTTCATGATCCTTTTGTCTTCTTTTATCTTTAACAGTGATGGTAAAAGAATTAGCATGTTCAGCTTGGGACAAGGACTGGTTTATCCCTGTTATTTCCACAAGAACAGAACTAAGTGCTAATACATTATTTCTTGGGTAATTGGCTGTACTGTTCATCGTGGCAATACTGAATGCATTTAAGGGTTAAATTAGTAACTTCTTTTTGTAATTTTTCTCTACAAAAGTTGCCAGACAATGAAGAACCAAGAATTGATAGCAAAGATCAGGTTATTTGTAACTAAATCGACAGATAGCTCATGAAAGAGTACGAAGATGTTATAACAAGGGGGATTATAGAAACTCATTCCTGCAGTATCAGTAATCCAAGAAGACTAAGCTATTTTACGACCAGAACCTAGAAGCCCTAGAACTCCCCAAATCCAAAAGCAGGGCCAGTATCTCGAGCTGACGAATCCTTTTGACTTATGTGACAGAAGCCTTCTAGCACTTTTCTTTTTCTAAATTGAGTCAGTAAGAATCCTAGTGAGCCTCTCCATGGCCTGTCCAATCCCGGGTAAAAGAGGAAGTTGATGCCCGATAGGCAGCTTATCTCAAACTTTCGCACATCTAAAATTTAAAAGCTGACCCCTAAATGCTGGGAGAAAGGCTAAATATGAGGATGTATAGAAAATTTGACCCGTATATACACCTTACAGTTTCCTTAGCATGTTAGGCATTTTTTCTATTTTCCCTTATTATTATTATTATTAGGCAATTTATTATTTCAGTTACTATATGTTATATATTATAATATGTCAATATGGACGATAGTGATGATGATGATACCAATATGGATATGCCGGGTGTATTGATGACTTTCAGCATGCCTGACACTTGATATATTTTTGTCCAATATAAACAAATTGAGACTCCGTTTTCAACTGTAGCTAGGAGTAGGACTACAAAGACGTTTGTTGGCGCCGAATCTAGGTTGATGAAACCAAAACTTAGAAGGGAGTCCCTATGTACAAAGGAAAGAAGGTCTCTTGTAGTTTCTAGTTACCAAAAGTGCTGGAAGGGTGAGCAAATTTAGCAGCAAATGTCATATTGTTTGGAATCATGATGGAAGTTATCACATAAGTTTGACACTGGCTACCAACCCGACACAACCATCCTCCTTTATCCAAGCTTGGGACTAGCAACTCCCACAGGTACAATGTAAGAGACTATTGCATAGATTGATTAGAATCAAGCACTATCTAATAGTCTTAGCCAAAATGCTGTCTAATAAACTATTATATTGGTTGATTACAATCAAATTTAGCAGAAAAAAATCATTGAACCAAAATGATCACAGGATCTTAGCAACCCAAAATGAAGATTCATGCTAAGATAGTCTAAGCACCTTCGTCCAAGGCCCTGTATAAAATCTCGCATGAAAATAAGGTCTGTGAGGGAAAGCATCAATACCAATTTGCTATAGCAAAAAGAAGAAGAAGAAGAAGAAAAGAAGACCAGCTGATCCTTTGATAGTATCGATTTCTAGGTGTGTTTGCGCATGCACACACACACACACACACTAGTCGAGGAGAATAGGATTTTTCTTTCCACATAGAATATAGGAACTTTGGTATATAAAATTATGGAATTAAGTGGATATGACAAAACAAAAGAGAGTCAACATAGCTTGCAGATAGGGCACCAAATGAAAAGGGCAAGGGAAATTGATTATATAAATTTTGGTTTATAGGAAAGGACAAAAACAGAAACGTGATTGGATAGTGGTAGACAGATTTAAAGGATAAAGTTGTAGATGTTAAAAGAGTAGACGATAGGCTTTTACTAATAAGGTGTGTGCGGAGAAAGGAAATAATCAAAGTCATTAGAGCATAGCATCAAAAGACTATCCCGGGAGAATAGGGATGGAATAGCACAAGAATTCCAAATGGAGTGGATATTTATAGGAATGGACTTAAATGGTTACATAGGAAAAGATAGCAGAGGATATAAAAGGCTAAATGAAGGATATGATTTTTGAAATAGAAATAAGATGGGGAGGTTGTCCTGGATTTTTCTACGGCAACTGATCTTCTTCTCTCTTTTTTTTGAACAATGATGAGATTTCATATATAAAAAGGCCAAAGCCAATATATTCTATACAAAAATACAACTGCAACAATAGTAATGCCCCCCATAGGACATGAAAAGGAGATTGTGAAATCTACGCTTCCGCCCACTCCTTCATATTAAGAATTGCCCGACTAAAGACTTGCAATGCTCCACTCATTTTATTTCTAAAGCATCGCTCATTTCCTGCCCACCATAAAGCCTATAGACTCACTAAAAATCTAATCGCCACATCCTTTTCTCTTCTTTCCCTATCCCCCCGCTGTGCCAAGCAATGAGAAATTCCTCTATCGTATTCGGAAACACTCATAGCAACCTGAAAATTTGGAGAAAATGATTCCAAACCTCCCTAGAAAATACACGGTGAATGAACAAGTGATCCATAGATTCCGCATCTTTGAAGCACATCAAGCAAATGTTTGGGAGAATCTTGATAGTAAAAGAGATGGAAAGTTTATAACCTTCAAAATTTGATCGTATACAAGCCAGATAGATTTCTTTCTACTTAGGAAGACGCACCAATCAATACGCAAAGATGACAACGTTATGATAAGAGAGTTTAATCACACAATATAGGCTAATGGTTGTGGATATTTACATCAAGGGATAAAAGAGAGTGAGTCAAACTAATAGGCATTGAAGAACAAAATGGTGGAATTTAATGGAGAAAAGTATTGTTATTTAGGAATAAATTGATGAAAGAAGGATAGTGTAATGTTGACGAAGAAGTTAATGCTATATGGAATGAGATGAGAATGGCTTATTTTGGTTCACTAAGTTGTTCAACAAAGTTGTAAGAATGAAGAAAATGCCAAGCAATTGGATGCAAGCACATTGGTACCTGTTTACAAGAATAAAGGAGACATACATAGTCGCATGGACTATCACTGGATTAAACTTATGGGTGCTATGAAACTTTGGGAGAAAGTGATTGAGCAAGGCTAAGGCACGGAAAAATGTATCAGAAAATCAGTTCTGTTTGATGCTGGGGAGGCAATCATGAAGGTTATTTTCTTAATTAGGCGATTGGTGGAGAAGTTCAGTGAGAGGAGAAAGGACTTCCACAAAGTCTTTGTTGACTTCGAGAAAGCATATGATATGGTCCATAGAGAAATAATCCAGTGGATGTTGCAAAAGAAAGGATTCTCAAGAGGAAGGACATGTAATATGGAGCGGTAACAATGTGAGAACCACGTGTGGAGAGACAAGTGAGCTTCCAATTACAGTAGGCCTACACTGGGGGTCGGTGTTGATTCCATATCTTTTTCAGTTGGTTATGGACGAGTTAACTATGCATTTACAGGAAGATGTTGTGGTTTTGATTGATGAGACAAGGGAGTACATGCAAAGTTAGAATGATGAAGGGATGCCTTTTCTTTTAAAGATACTATGAAGGTATACTTTATAATCTAAAAGTTTTAAAATGAGTAAAACAAAGACTGTACGGATTGCAGTTTTGGTAAAAAGTACCCCAAATGACCTTTCAGTATCTTGGGTGAATAATTCATGAGAACAATGAGCTTGAGAATTGATTTTTCTCTTGGAACTAGAGCTAGGTGGAAGTAGAGATGTGCCTCTAGAGTTTGATGTGATCACCACATAACAATCAAACTGAAGGGAAGATTTTATGAGAAAACTATAAGACCAACTATGCTTTATGGGATAGAATGTTGGGCAATCAAGGAACAATATGTTCCTGGTACTAGTGTAGCTCAAATAAGGATGTTGTGATAGATGTGGCAAATGTTGGGAAGGATAGAATCATAAATTAATCCATTCAAGGGAACTTAGGAGTAGCTCCAAAAGGTAATAAAATGAGGGAAAGTGAACTCAAATGGTTTGGCCATGTGTATTGGAGACCGAGAATTGCACTGCACCGGTTAGGAGTGAGTTGGTTCAAGTTAAAGACTATAATAGGGAAATGGGAAGGCCGAAAAATATGTGGGTGTAGGTAGTAAGAAAAGATTTGATGACCTGTGCTTTAATTGAGAATATGGTCTTTGATATAAATGGCATTATGGGATTTGTGTAGCTGACCCCAATTAGTAAGGGCTTAGATGATGAAGAATGACTATCTAGGATAAGAGACCAACTCACATCATAAGAATGGATGATAAGGTAGCTAGAGTTGAAGGTAGGGGAATTATCTATGCAGCTTTAACAGCCTTCTATCATGGCTACCTCATTCAGAAATTGGATCCTATTCATAGGGTCGTGCGGCTGAACTCAACAATTTTATTCGTTCAAATCAACAGATGAAGCGGATCGAGTCAATTCATGTTCGGCTCTGATTTTGTCATCAAAACAAATTCAGTTCTGTGAAAAAAATAGTTCTACTCTAATCTATCATTAGCTTGAGATATATCGTACTCTATACAGTAAAAATATGATTCTACATACATCTGTGTCTTTGCAGCAACTAGGTGGTTAAGTGATAATCGTATACAATTTTATAACGCATCACAAGTTAAAGGAACGAAACAAGCCCACAAATTGACAGAACTAATGTCATGAATTGCAAGAAACTATAATGACCAAACCATACCTACCCTATAAATTGGGTTCACTGAGCACCTTGTGAATTACAAACTGCAAAGCCAATCAGTATCAAAATATGAATCGGGCAACATTAACTGTTTGTAACATAACGATTATTGTGCTCTAATTTATCATCTAATAAATATGAAAGATGAAAGGTATCACTGGTAAAAGGGGTGAAAGATAGACTAGTGAAAGACGAAGAAAAAAAACTATGTTAATTTTGCATTATCACGGTAGTGTTACTTTGTTCTGCATGAAATATTTAGGATTTATGGTCTTCAGTTTTTATTTTATAAGCACAAAATCACAAAGGAGGAATTCTCCATTCACATCTAGCTCTTTGCAACATGGACACCTAATCAACATGCAGTTCCCACTTGTTCACATGGGGGTAACGTTGTTGAATTTGAATAGCAAAAGAAAAGGGTACGTTGATTACTCTGGTAAAAGAAATTGATATGACAAATTGAGTTTCTTATAATCCTCAGGCACTGAGAATAGGAATCCTATTGATGCACCTTCCTTTCTCCCAAATCAAGAGGAAAGCCCAATCCATAAATCAGGCTCAAGCCTGGAAATTTAGCCCATTATTTCCAGCCCAACTGCATTTAAGTATCTTTATAACGTATGGCTTTGGGATCATGTGGTATGCAAAGACATGAAAGAAATTTTGAGATCCATGTATGCCTTGGGAAGGTCTTTTTTATGATTTTTAAAGTTGTGTTTTGTTTTTAGAAATTTATAGTATGTATTGAGAGTCATGGTTGTTCTTAAATGTGGTTAAGAGGGGTTGGTGTGACTGGTCTATATGAGGAACTATTTTGCAATAAGAAGAAAATCCATTTTTTGAGTTATTAAAAAATATTATTTTCCGCAAATTTCCAGCAGAAGAAAAGAGTTGAGTGAATCCTCTTTGGTTGTGAGTGTGTCCAACACATACCTGTCGAGTGATTCCCAGTTTGTCCGTACCGCTTTGTGATTGTAGAAATTTTCAGTTTGGACATGTTTGTTGCTTACAACTTTTTTAGTTTTTCTAGTTAATGAAGGATTTTTATAATTTTTCTAATAATCCATCATCAAATCTATTTTCATCCTACAGAATTCTGTTCCATTCTGAGTTCCAGAAAAATTGTTAAAATTCTTGAAGTACCAGCTGCATGAAACTAACAATTTTCTGGACAGTTCCAAAACGACCTCAAATCAGTCTCATTTGAGTTTGGATTTTATATTCTCTTTATTTTTCCTGAAACTAGACTCATCAAGGTTATTTTGGCTACTGAATCACCTCAATAAGAGTTGAATTCAAGAAGATATACTATTTTGAATTTAGTGTATTTAAGATGTCCATTGTAGTCCATTGTTAACATATTGGGCTGCATCACCAATTTTATTGATTCAGGTTGAAAAGGCAACTAATTAAAAAAACAAAAAAAAAAAAAAAAAACTGGCAATCACATCGTATGCATCCATCCCTTTCCTTCAGGGCACACTACGAAAAGTTTAAAGACCAACTACCAACTGGCAGGAAACCATCACAATCAAAATAGCAGCTGCAAAGAAACCAATTTCCGTTGTCTTGACAAGAAAAATTCCAGGGGTTGGCCTTTGCTTTTAAGAGATCCAGGACCACTTTCATTGCAATGGACCACTGCATCCATGTTACCCAGTGATATCTAACAATAAGATAGATCATGGGCTCAATAGTCATGAAGCCACAGCTTATAGGCTGACAATGTGCAATGGCCATAAAAGAACCAAAATCCATTTCTAAGTGAATCAAATATGATTTTTTGTTTCTTGTTATTTGAATGGAATTGCAGGATTTGAATTAGTTCCCAGGCTTTGTAACAGAGACCCAAGTGACATAACCTTTCATTCAATTCAAAGAAATTAAAAGGGCGATGCAGAAATTTCACCTGATGTTGACGCCATTGTTGGAGACATGTGCAGAGACGTTCTTCGACACCCATTCCTCAGCTGCCTTCACACTGCCCGCAAGAGTGGCCAGCATGTCGTTCGGGATCCCCACCATCACCTCAATCCCAGACTTTCCAAGGGCACTCAAAGTGCTTGAATCTGCATCAAACAGCTTCACCTTCTGAAAACCATTATCCCTCAGCAGCCTCACTACTATGTCATGTGGGAGAGGGTGGCTGGTTTGCGTCCCCCAGTTAGTACCAATACTCCTCACTGGGACTACCAAACAAAACCAGGAAACCACCCCAAAAACCACAGAAAACCACCCCATCATCCCCTTAGATCCACCTCTCAAGACTTCAAAACACCTCCAGATTGTGAAGCCCAAATCAGTAGTGAAGTGGGAAAGTAGATCAGCTTTGATTGAAGAGGGGAACCCACCAATGTCTTCAGATTACCCCCAACAGAGAGTAAAAGTCCAAAAAAAATCAACCTTGGAATAGATGAGTCTCCTTAGATTGAGCGTCCTTCAGGATGGTGCAAGAAAACATGAAAAGCAGAAAAAAAACCAAAAAGTCTCAATGTAAAAGCTCTAGTTAGATTCTCCTATAAAGTCCAAAACCAGCTTATAGACTAAAAACCCATATAAAAAAACTGCAATGGGTTTATTTCAATAGTTTAGATAGTGCAAGCAAATCCATATAAGAGGTAAAAGACGAGCAGAGCTTGGCTGATGCAAAAGACAATAAAAAGAAAGTAAAAAAGAAAACTAAAAACAAAAAAGAAAGAAAGAAAGACGTTAGATAGTGAAAAAGGATGAAAAACTGAAAATATCAACACCCAAAATCATACAAAACAATCCACAGTCACTTGGATTTGTTCTGCATCTCCAAAAGTGCATAAAGAAAACACACACACACAAGAACGATGAAAGAAGATGCTACAAAAACTTGGGTTTTTCTCAAGCTCTTGAGATGGGCCAAGCAGCAGGTGAGACCAGCAAAACAAAAGGTGGAAATGGATTTAAAATATACTTTTGTATTACAGCACCAAATACATGAAAGAAATGAAAAAGAAAACCTCAAAATAAAAAAAATAAAAAATAAAATAAAAAAGGTGAAAGTTAGATTTTGAGGGAATGAAGCTAAGGATCTTCTTTTGGAGCTGAGAGAGATAGCTCAAGAATTTCATAATGCGTAGAAGAATTTAAATTAAAAAAATCAAATACAGATTTTTATTATAAATGCTAAGATTTATACTTTTTTTTTTTGTCCGGGAGTGCAACTTCTAGAGGAACGTACGACGTCTTAACAGCAATGGAATTTGAATGCTGCTTAGTTCTTTGATACTCTGGCAGAGTTCGGCAGATGATACACACGCACTGAGAAATTGTGCACGTGACATGAACTTGCTTGAAAACAAAGATTCCAAACTATTTTTAACCAAAGATAAGATCTATTAATTTATCTAACTCTCAGATAACATGGATATTTATTGGACAGTTAAATGGAAAAATCGAGTGATCTTATTTCAACAAACAGATGTTGAAGAATCAGCAATGAAAATTATTCATCCAAACTAATTTTAGTAATTTATCCTATTTTTCACAATTTAGACGGTTTAATTTGAGTTTATTTGTTCCACATATTCCAATATCTGAGTGCATGTACATCAAGTTTATATGCGGCCAGAGTATCAAAATTTCCCCACTGCTTCACCGTTAAACCCGGGATTCCTTACGTGGAAAGAACGAACGCGTAAAGCTGTGTTACCGTGCTGTGGTCCGCGGTCACTGAAATGAATTCGTACTCCGCTCATTGGTTTATAAGTATAGATGATCTAAACCGTCAAATAGATAGGACCCACAATAAAAGGCCATTAGAAGATTATAAATTCTTATAAAATGTTCTTGATATTCCACAAATGAATAGCTAAGATTAAAGGATGACGAACGGTTTACATTCAAGTCCATTGTTTTTCAATGATTAGGATCATCTTTACTGAAAAAAGAGGGCTGCCCGTGAACTATCCATGGTGGGGACCACTTTCTAAAGTGGATCTTACAGTGATGAACATGGCCCAGATGGTAGAGTATGATTTCACTTGAGTTGTCCCTGCCTAACTGCCTTTTTTAGTTAACCCGTCTGAGTCAGCACCATACCCTTTTCACGTGCGAATGCATGATGCTATGGACGGAATAAATCTAGCAACATTGGTAGCCCGCAGCACCACCCAAAATGGTGTATCCACTCTAATCCCCACCCTTGTCCTGCCATGATGATCCAAACCGTTCATCCATTGAGCTCGCTTCGTGGGACATGTTAACAAGTTGCTGGGTGATTTTTTGTTAGTCCTTACATCTCAGACATGGTTATTTCTATGTGATCCGTCTATTTCTGGTGCCATGGATTATCGGATGGTTAGGATCGTATGTTTGGTATATGAATGATAGGTCAGGGTGAATGAACAGATTTGATCAGTATGTACTGTGGAGATTATAGTGTAGCCAGGAATCATATGAAAATCTAAATAAGTAAATGATGGGAACTTTTTATCAGATCATCTTTGCTAGAGATAACATTGTTAAATGAGGGTGATCGAATATCGTTGACAAACGATGCAGTGGAATGCAAAAATTATTAAAGGAAAGTTGTTAGATACTCTTACACAGTGTGACAGTTGATACGCAGACGTAATTCTGATGTCATCAACCCATGACAGTCTGCCGGAGTGCCAAAGGTAGGTAGAACGCAGACTTCCCTGAAAATGGTAGTCCGCCAGTTGGGCCATGTGAACATTTGTGAAAATTATTTTAAGAGGGAGGCTTCAGTCTCCGGGCTGGCTGCTGAGGGTCCTCTTTTTTATGTTGATCTAGTGCTATGAACCGTAGGTTTTAAAACTTAAAACTGTGTACATAAAATGGCTCGTGTCGTTTGAGGTAGAGGTGGAACCGGCTTCTTGAACTGTTCCTATCACTTACACAAATGCCCCCAGCTGGCCAGCCGTCTGGTAGCTTAAGTGTCCTCCATATTTGACGCAGGGATGAACATGATAAGGCCGATCATCATCTTCTTCAAAGATAACTAATCTGAATTCATGGAGCCTTAGGACTTTTGGTGGAGACTTCTCAAGTCCATGAGAAAAAAGTAAGAAAATAAAAATAGCATTCATGAATTTAGTGCATTGATTGAATGATGAATAAAGATGTTTAAAACTCTTTAAATAGGAATACCAAGCAATGGAGAGAAATTAGAAGCAAACTATAACTAAAATTTACAGAAATCACAACTTACTATAAATAGTAAATTATTATTTTTAGAAGATCATGATGTCTACTAGCATACAAGGTTTTTGGCCAAAAATAGTGTCCTATTTGGTTTCATCAAGCTCTTCTCCTAATTATTCTAAGCTCTTTTTACGTTGGGCGCAACTCTTAAAGCCCAACGAATGAAGAGTTGTAATCAATCTAAAACTTACTATTTATAAGAAAAACATAATTAAAAATAGAAAAACTACCGTTAATCTGGGAATATTTCACAAATTCGGCTTGCGTAATTTGGTGTAGCAAGGTTGGGTAGCTAAAGTAGCTTATTCTATCCCAAAATTATATGTTTTATGCTCAATAACTCATTCTGAATTGCAAGATATGGCCAATCTAAGGTTTGACAGTCTAGATCACTTTTGTCGTCGACTGAGCCTTTTCTGATCCATCTTGGCCATGAAACTGTCGGTGACCCACTCCACATTAATATTGCTAAGAAGATAGATTTAATCCACAGCTCAAGTGGTAAACTAAGTGAAAATAACCTAATTTCAAAACTAAGGTCTTAGAACCAGAAAAGGATCTATCTAATGGTGTAGATTTAGGCAGGTGACCACGTCCTGACCATGGGGGCCCACCTTAATGTATTTGTTATATATTCATGTTGTCCATCAATTTTTTCAGCCAATCATAAAACATGAGTCCAAAAAAATAAAGCAGATGCAAATCCATGATGGAATATATCATAAGAAATAGTGGTCGGCTATTAAAATCTTTTTGTGTGCCGCAAACGTTTTGGATCAAGCTGGTATTTATATTTTTCTTTCATCTTGGTTTATTCGATTTAATTAATAAGTTACATGACAGGTTCATATTAGTTTTAACAGTAAGCATCTAATTATAATTGTTTCCTTTTGTATTATTGGCTTAAGATTTTGATTTGTTTTATTTTTTAGCTACATTTTAAAACGAGGTAATAAAACAGAATATAAAGCTTAAATATAAAGGTAGGACTCACGGTTACAACCTGGTGAGGTTCATAACTAAATCTGCGCAGCTATCTAGGAAAATGTGGATTACTCTTCGATTCGAAGTCATTTCAGGAGAGGTAGGACCTTTTTTTTTTATCATTTATTTATTTACACACACACTCATATGCTATAGTGGGCTTTGACCACATATGGATAGTCAAACCCTTTACCTGGTGTTGAAACTCCTGAGAGGTAGGACCTGCCACCCACACAAGCAGATTGGGCACTACCTCTACCAATCCCTGGCTAAGAATGGAGGCTCTAAGGGTCCACCCCACCATCATGTATGGGTATTGTCCATGCCGTTCATTCTTTTTTTTTTCATCTCATTTTAGGGTACAAGCCCAAAAATGAGGCAGAACCCAGGCTCAAGTGGACCGCAAGGTGGAGATTAAACACTTCCCATTGAATACTTTTTTTGAGGGCCATGGAACTTTTTGGATCCATCTGATATTTATGTTTTGCTTTAGTCCATGTCTATATAACCTTATAAACAGGTTAGATAGCAATTAACCATCATGGTGGGCCATAAGAAGGTTTCAACTTTGGGTATCATTATAACATTGATTCAATGGTGTGGTTCACTTGAGCCTGGGATCTACGTCTTTTTGGGGCTTCTATCCTAAAATGATACAGCAATATGGATACAGATGGTGTGTATAAAATCCATACGTCATGATGCTTCCTCAAAGGCCCTATCTGTTCCTAGTCAGGAAAGGGGTAAGTACCCAATAATCGTCCTCCCATCACCCACACAAATGCCTTGGCCGGCTAGCCGACTTGGGCCTACTAAAATATTCCACAGGCTATTGCGAAAGCTGATTTTAGGATTTTGGAAAGCGGGTTGCATGCACCGACTATGCAAGGAGTACATGCTGTCGGAAGCTAGGTGGGGCCATTGTGATGTGAGATCCGTAATGAGGCAGATTCAAAACTCAAATGACCATACAACGGGAAACAATAGAGATCAAACACCTACTGTTTAAACATTCACGCAGCGACGTAGGTATTGAATCGGGTTAAAATTTTTGTGTTTTCAATTGACCCAAGTGGGAATGACATTAGAATGATTTATATGGCATGTAAACGTTACAATGGACCCTAGAAAGATTTTAATGGTAAGCATTTTTCTTCCATGGTTTCCTGTTGTGTGGCCCATTAAAGTTTTTGATCTACTTTATTTTTTATTTCATGTATTCAAATGAAGTAGCAGAATGGATGGACATGATAGATTTCTCACAAACATTACAGTCAGCCCAATCTATGTTGAGAATGGCATGCAATTAAGGTGCCACTTAAAATTGGGTGTATCTATAGTAAAGATGGTGGTTGTTGGTGTTATAGTGTATGCGGGACCGGCACTTAGATCTTCTTCTTTTTTCTTTATTTTTTTAATTTTATTTACACACCCCCCACATAGAGGTGTACACGAGTTGAACCGAGTCGAGCGGCCACTTGCTCACCCCAGCTTAAACTCAGCTCGGCTCGGTCCTCGAGTCTGATAGACCAGCTCAGCTCGATTCAGTCAGTAGCTCGGGCCAATTCGAGCCAAGATCGAGCAGAGTTTACCTTTGCGACATTTTCACAAATACATGATCCGCACCTTCAAAATCTCATTGTATATAAAACAGCAACAATGGGTTTATAGGTATTTTATTAAACACCTTGTAAGCAATATAAAAATCAAGAAAAAAAAAAGTATTTGTTTCATATATGTACCTTCTTTGCCACCGGCCATCAGGCCATTTTATCAAACACTTTGTGAGCTACATCAATATCAAAGTAATCGAGTCATTGAACTGAATTTATTTGAGTTCGATTCAAGTTGGGTTTGATTCAAGTTGAGTCAAGCTCGAGCTTAAAAAATCAGCTCTCCTTGGCTTAAATTCAGTTTCGAACTGAGTTGAATCGCGCCTTTTCAAGTTGAGTCAAGCGAGCTACTAAGCTAACTCCACTTGCGTACAACCCTGCCCCCACACACTCATCCACAGTGAGATTTCACCACCTATCAATACCCGAAACCTTGATGGGGTGTTGAAACTCCTAAGACTGTACCACTGGATTTCACCACCTATGGATACTCAATCCCCTTGACTTGACACTTAGATCTTCTATGTAATTTATTCTTGTAGTTGTCGGACCAATATAAGTTATATATTAATAAAATTAAGGTTAGAGAGCTCGCAAAGAAAGCTTTTCAATTTTCCAAATCATTATACCACATGATTAGGAAGATCTAAATCTCATGTGAACCTCACCACAGTGGAAATAGTTGTGATTAAACAGTGACCCTTGAAAAGTTCCTAGGGGTCACAAAAGTTTTGGATGACTTCGTACAGTCCTGCATCATCTAATCAACAGGTTGATGACACATAAACATTACATGGAATCTTAGAAAGTTTTTAATGGTCGGCGTTCAATTACTAATATTTTCCTATTGTGTGGTTAACTTGAGATATGAATATGACTCATTTTTTAGCCTCATGCCCTGAAATGACAAGTAAAAATAGATGGATGGCATGGATAAAATTTACATACCTCGTTGCATGCCGCACATAATACCGTTGACTTGTAGTTGACTTGATTAGCGGCAACAACTTCTTGGGATTAATGGCAGCATCCGCGTGCCAACTTCGTGGGCGCGGATGGGCTACTGATAGGTTGAGTAGCGGGACTGGTATTGAAGTGGCGTCACCCACTTCTGTGAGCCTATCATGATATATAGTTTGTATCCACGCGGTTCATCCATATGGAGAGATTATTTTAGAGTAAGATTCAAAGAATGAGTCACCTCCAAAGCTCTAGTAGACCCCGCTACAGAAAACAGTGAAAAGAGTAACATCACCACTAACAATTTTTGAAGGCCACAAAAGTTTTAGATCAAGCTAATATATGTGTTTTCCTTTATTTAGGTCTTTGTTAACTTTTTGAACAGGTTGGATTTTCAAAAATAACATCTTGGTGGGGTTTAGGAAGGTTTCAACGGTAGGCATCAATTTTTCCCCTGTTTTCTTTAGTGGGGTCCACTAAAACATTGGATCGGACTTGTTCTCTTGTTCATGCCTTAAAATAATATACCCAAATGAATAGACACTACGAATACAACACATACATCATAGTAGGTCCACATGACTAAGTTACGTCACTTCAGTAGCTAGTCCCGCTACTGCACCTGTCAGTAACTAATCCGCGTCCCGCGTTCACCTGCGGCTCAATACTTTTCCCTTTGCGGCGACAACTTCCGAGGAGACCGCTTTCTAACTGTTTCCGGGGATTTGGCAAACCAAGTCAAACGCTTTTGCCGAATGCTGGGTCCCGCATTACAGCTACCATGCACACGCTGGTATCATGCCGGTCCATCATCTATGTACCGAAAATTATTATTGCAGGGTTGTTGAGTTGCACATGTCCCTGTGATCAAACTGAATGAGACCCATCATGATGTATATACTGTTTTCACACTGTTCATCCATTTTATCAACTTATAATAAGAAATGAACCTAAAATTGCTGGCTTATTTGATGAAAAGGCTACTGTTAGAAATTTATTTGTGTCATAGAAGCTTTGATTTTAGTTGATATTTGTATTCTCTCTTCATTTAGACCTTATAAGCAACTTGAATGGCAAATAAAAATCAGCATAATTAGTGGGGTGATTCATTTAAGCTTTGTGTATGCTTTTATTTTAAACTCATGATTTAATATGAAATGACAGGATGGATGGATGCTGTGGATAAAACACATACATGAAGGTGGCCTCGCAGAGTCCCATCACCAAGGACATCGGTAGTATTGCTTCGCCATCTAATGGTGGGAATGTGGCATCAAGTAGTAGCTGTGATGTGGGCCCCGCAGTTACCGGCATCTGATTCCTCGAGACATCTGGTCCGGTCACGTGTCCCTTTACCAACGTCCAAATTTACGGCGCAATGTCGAATTATTTCACCATTTTTTTTAACTATATACCTACACACACACGTTAGCAGCTATCTTTGACAAGTTCTAGAAAAGTGAACGTGCTCATCCATCTGGACCGTCCAATCAATGGATCATCTCATCAATCAAATCAGATGATTTTAAATGTACAAACAGTTATTTGCTTGGAAGGATTTTGGTAACCAATGGGATGGTCGCTGATAATGAGAAAAGGACACCGATTGTTGACCGCTAGGATGGACCACCTCACCCAAGAAGTGCAAGTAAAGCTATTTGTGACCTTTGGATTGGTCCAGATTCTTGCTATGGCCCAGTCAAGGAGCCGATGAATGGATCAGACGACCCAGATTCCATGGACAAGTCCATGACTGTGAGGTTCTTATGTTGCAGTAGAACATGAAGGTTGATTGGTACAAGAGAATCCATGCCATACATTGAAAATGAGCTGTCCTTGGGACACTGAAAGCAATGCCTTCTTTTTTTTCTGTGTTTTTTTTTTTTTTTTTTTTTTAGCTTGTTAGCACACCCCACTGTCATTTGGCAGTTAGCCACCCCCGCTAAGGAATTGATACTAAGACCTCGTGAGTAAATGCCTACCCTAAGTACTGGACTCGGGCATCTAACTCAGCTGAGTCAGCACATTGATTTGGTTAGACTGGTCCGCTGCAGCCATTCAAAATTGGGGCCTAACCAGCCCATGCTCACAGTCTTCCTTTTTTCATTTTTCTCTCTGCGGTAATGCTTATAACTTAAGCGGTCACTTCAAAATGAGTTTATCTGTTGTGGTTAATCCTAATTATGCATTTTTATGGGTCATGTTTCTTTTTTAGGAATGATTAAAAACAAAAAGTATTCGCTAATTCTTACTTATTTGCAAATACTTACATAATTATATAATTGTTAATTTATTATTAATATGTTTCTAAGAGTAATTTACCTTTATTGTAAATACCAACAGTCTGTTAATTTTTCATAACATTTGTTAGCAACCATTAGAAAATGACATTTGCTCACGCCAAACATACTATAAAATTTAATATAAACCCTCCGTGTCTTTTCATATGGAATATAACATACAATAATTTAAAATATATATTTTTTTAAAAGATGCAAATGAGAGAGAGAGAGAGAGAGAGAGAGAGAGAGAGAGATTTTACTAGTTTAGGAATGGTTTCATCGTTCTTTTTAAATTATGCCAAAAAGGTAAATAATGGAAAATAAATTAGCCCAGTAAGGTAATATACCTTAATGATATATTTACTTACAGGCATATTATTCTAATGCTTTTATTTACAAAAACCCTTAAAATAATCTCGATAACCAATAATCATTGTTTTGATACATAATCATTACGTGGGCCACAATTGCAAAAATAAATAAACAATTAAGAGATATTGACTAATAGGTATGTGTGGCCCACCTGATGATGGGAGTCGCCTATTGTTTAGATTTGGCACGCCAAGTGGTATTGCATGATGAATGGCTATTATTATCTTGTCCTCACATTCCTCATTCCTCGCATCCAATTTCAATCAGTATAGTGCACCTTCAAAGTGTCTCCACACCCTAAACCTGCAGTAGGTGGCTGGAACAGGCTGTTAATAAAAGAAAACAAAGCAACGGACCACATTGAACTCTTGAAAAGACGTAGACTGTATATATGGATGTTCCGATGTGTGACGGTGCATCCATCCAAATGTATACAAGTCCCATCTTGTCAATGGTTTGGATCATTTAATAATGGATTCCACCTGTACAGGTTAAAAACCTAGAAACAGAGACCACCGAGACTCTGCTATTCCGCTATGGTATGTGTTTTATAAACTATGTTTATCCTTTTTTGCCAGGTCATTTTAGGGCGTTTTTGGTTTGTGGAATTGAATAATATTGAATTGTATTAGATGGAATTAGCATCATTATTGCACAATTATTACATGTATGGAAATACCATGGTATTGCTAGCTATCCAATTCCATGTTTGGGATAAAAAATTTGTCACGAGAAAAATATCGGATTAAACAAAATCATGTTTGGTGGATTGTGGAATTGTAATCAACAGATCAAAATCACAATGGACGTCGGTCACTTGTACACATATATAACCAGAATGTTCATGTGATGTATATGAATGTCACGTATAAATGGTGTATATGAATGGATGGTATTGATAAACGCATGGTGATTTTCAAAATCCACAGAATTCTTACATGGGACGGATGCAATTCCATCCCACCCAATCCCATCCTTTCCAAATGTTGGATGGAATTGCACAGGACTAAATGCAATTCTATCTTACCTAATCCCATCTAATACCCTATGCCAATTACCTCCCTGGGGAGCTTAAAATGGTCGCATATCCAATGCTTAATTGGTATATACTACACATTGGTAGCGAGGATTGAACTCTTACTATTAAAAACTTTAAAAGACTAGAAATTTTTGATCTAGCTTATATTTATGTTTTCACTTTATCTGGGTCCTTGTGATCTTATGGACCAGTTGGACGGCAAATAAAAATCATGGTGGGCCCTTAGGAAGGTTTCAATGGAGGACAATATTATTTCCATTAATTGTTTCATGTGGTTTGGTTCACTTGAGCTTTGGATATGCTTCAATTTTGGGTTACTTTCCCTTTGATGAAAAAGTTGTCGTGGGCATATGCTAAGCCTCATAAATCTTTACGCTTCATATATCATTTTAATTGGGAGTATACATTTCTTTTGAATCACACACAAAATAAACAAAAAAGATGCAACAACCTAAAGATTTATGTAGTTCTCTTTTGGTAGATTCACATATTACCACTAATCCACCATACTCGAAAACAAAAAATAAAAAAGCAATACATATCCGATGATTAGGCTCTCAACATTCTAACAATTTTTACTTTAGATTTTAAATTTTTTGTTTGGTTCTTATATATATATATATATATATATATATATATATAGAGAGAGAGAGAGAGAGAGAGAGAGAGAGGCCTGATCACTTATGCGTGTGAGCACCTTTGCACACGTGTCATGGGTGTCGAATCTGAATGGTCCATAAGATGCAGAATCGTATGAAACCTTAGGGGGTCAATTTTCGCCCTGATCTACGATTTTGGTGGACCATAACAAAGAGAAATTCAAATCTAGGAAAAAAATTGTTTGCATTTTTCATGGCGCACTGAAGTTTTGGCTCAAAGTAAAAATTGGTACCAAGGGATTTCAAGAGGTTCTGCTTCATATGGACTGTTCAGATTTTCGAGACTTACCATATATGATGAGTTCTCAAAAAAGTTCATGTGTAGTCGCGCGAGTTCATAGGAACTTCCCATGAGGTCGAGCTATGTGGGTCCCACCATGATGTATCTTGAGCATCAATATTGTGCATTTGATGGGTCCCCTTTAAATTATGGGCTATCCCAAAAATCAACCGTATACAGAACTCAGGTGGGCCATACCATCTAAAATCATGTGAAGACATACTTAAAACATATAAAATCACTTGGTGGGGCCCACATGAAATTCATATGCTCTGAAACTTGGTCTAACCCCTCATCCAAGTGGGACACACATAATGGATGGGCTGGATTTGTGAACCACATCTTAGTGGGCCTAACAAATGATTATGAATGTTTTAATGGAGGATAAACCCTTTCAACTTTGGTATGTGATGTGGCCGACACAAGTCACGGATTGAATTGATTTTAAGCCATAGGCCCACTATGGAATGGTGCATCTGACTAATGGAATAGATGTTCGACACGCATCATGGTGAGGCCCACACAACTCGACCTCATGGGAAGTTCCCATGAGCCCGACTGCATAGAACCTTTTCCCATATATGTGTGTGTGTGTGTGTGCGTGCGTGTGTGTGTGAGAGAGAGAGAGAGAGAGAGCGAGAGAGGGAGGGAGAGAGAGAGAGAGAGAGAGAGAGAGAGAGAGAGTTTTTCTACAACAAACTTAACTTGAACAATGAGCTAGCAAGGCCTTTAATTTCTTGGGTGAAATTTGGAGTTACTATTTTGAAGACTTGGCTATGGGCATTGGGCAATGACTCTGTTGATTGTAATTTCCTCTCTCAACCCAAAACCATTAAAAAAGTAAAATTGACTATGGATCATAAATTCATGGGTTACTATTGATTCTGCGGTTATGGTAGGCCAATATGGCATATGCTCATTTACAGTGTGATTGGCTGCAATAGTGTTTTGCTGTACTGGAGTGTGGTACGTTCCCGATCATGGATAAGCAAGAGGCGTGTAAAGTCGCTTTTCAAAAAACAATCCAGATACCTTTTTTGAAAGTGCTTTTAAGATGCTACAAGGCATACCATAATTGGCTGCACCACGTCAACGGCATGGCATGCTGTCCTATGACATGTATTTGCCAGCTACCTGAGGTTAGGAGCTTCTTATTATCCGAAACTAACCAAAACCATCTTGGGGTCCACTAGATGTCTCTGTGTCATACAATTAGTTCTTAATTCCCACGAATATTGAGTAGAAAACACAAAAATACTAGCCCGATACAGAATTTCCATAGCCCCGCGAATGTTTCAACAGTTGCATTCAATCCCCACTCTTTCTTGTGATGGGCCCACTTGAGTTTTGGATCTGTCTCATTTTATGTGTCATCTTAACATGAGTCCCCACCCCCCCCCCCCCCCTACAAAAAAAAAAAAAAAAAAAAAAAACATAACTTTTAACTGCAGGCATTTTGCATCTGCTATATTGTATGATGGAAATTTTATAAAAGAAAAAAGAAACGACTGCCTTATTAGTATGGAACGTGTTGAATTTCTCACAAACATCAGGTCACAAGCAATCCCTGTTTGCTTTATTACATGATATTTTTCCTATCAAAGTTTTCAAAAAACTACCTCAATGATATGTTGTAATTATCAGTCCATTGCCTTTTATTACATTTCCTTAACAACTAATTGGGTCGGCATGCAAGCAAATGGGTTAGTTGCCCAAGTAGGGTCCATTATGATGTTTATATAAAATCTATCCTGACCACCAGGCAGCACATCACCTCATGTTAGGCTAAGTGACAAATCATCCCATCTATGATTAAGATGGACCTCATGATTGAAAATCACATAAATAGCAACCATCGTCCTCCAATTTGTTTGTGTTGATATGACCCACCTGAATCACAGATGGGCCTGATATTTAGGCCTTTGGCTTAACTTTTTGTGTGTTATCTAATGGTTGGAGTAGATTTCATGCAATTATCATGATGGGCCCAATAAAAATCAAGGGCGGACGTAACTCTCTCAACTGTTTTCTTTGGTGTGGCCCACCTAAATCACAAGTCTGCAAATTTTTAGTTATAGGACTAAATTAGGATTATGCATCTAATGGTCAAAGTAAGTTTTGTTAAAATTGTAACACTAAAATTACTATTGGGTTTATCACTTTTTTGAGTTTGTATGACCCATATTTCACATGCTAATAAGGCTCAAGTATTAGTGGATCATTGGAGGGGTATTTTTAACATTTTCCTCATAAAATGATGAGTTTTAAAGTGTTATGTTGAAGTTAAGAGTGAGTTGTAATTTTTTGTTGGTTTTTTCACAACCTGAGAGAGAGAGAGAGAGAGAGATAAATTTTTGCTATAAATTTTCTCCCTCTTTATAATCTTATTTGAATGATGGATTGATTGTCGTTTTGTGCCATAGTTTTTTTCTGTAAAGGTTTTTCACGTAAAATTTGTGTGTTCTCTATGTGTTTGTTTGAAATTTTATTTTCTCTTGTTTGTTTTAGTCTAGCTTAAGAAGTTTACACGAAACCGATTCTCCAACAAGTGGTATCAGTGCAAAGTTAGTTAGTTAGTTTGGATTTAAGATATGGTGTCAAAGGAATCGAATGTAAAGTTTGAAACAGAAATTCATGGATAAAAATAATTTTGAACTATGGAGATTGAAGATGAAAGCTCTCTAACTTCAGCAAGAGTTGCGATATACACTCATTAGGAAAGCACATCGTCCAGAATCTGTAAATGAAAAAGATTGGGATAAACTTAATCAAATGGCAATTAATACAATTCAATTATTTTTTGCCAATGAAGTCTTTTACAATGCCATAAACGAGACAACTATTATACATTTATGTACAAAGTTGAAAAGTATTACATGACAAAATCTATCACCAATCATTTATTTATGAAGATTTAATTTTATATTTTAAAAATGATAAAAGAGACGGAACTATTTGAACATATTAACATGTTCAAAAAATTGGTTTGCAAGTTGATGAGTGTTGAAGTGAGGACCAATGAGGAAGACAAAGTCATAATTTTGTCTACGTCTTTTCCAAATCTTTTGAGTATCTGGTTGATGCTCTTTGTCATAATAGGGATACTTTGGACATCGAGACTGTTATCGCAGTCCTTTGGCCGAAGCAGTTGCGATAGCAGAGCAGTGGTGAATATACCTCTACAAATGCATTGTTTGCTTATGGAAGATTATTTGAGTGAGAGAAGGAAAAACCGTGATTTATATCTATAACACCCTGAAAATTGAGGGTCGAGCACAAGCTCACCTCTCGAGTTCCAACGCATCACTTATGTAATATAGATAATGATGATTGAATATTATCCGTATTAGTGCATTAAACATGAATGAGATTATACCAAAACAACATATTATACTCCAAAGACGATTAGATTACAAAAGCGGAAGATCGTGATGGACATATAAATGGGAACCGTCTGTTCATGTTGTATACCCAAGGACTTATAATACTCATAAAAGTCACCAATGTATTCACCAACATTGTCAGTGCAGATGCACTTGAATGATCTACCTGTCTCTCTCTCAATCATAACATGAAACAATTTAAACGCACCAATGACCTCGTCCTTGAATTTCAAAGCATACACCTAAACTCTCCTAAATGCATCATCTATAAAAGTGACAAAATACAATGCCCCACCCAAGGTTTTTATCTTTATAGGACCACAGACATCAGAATAAACCAAATCTAATGCATGCACTTAATTAACATGAGAAGCAAATTTAACGAATGAAACTCTATGTTGTTTCCTTGATAAACAATCAAGACGGGTTTTGAGAGGTGTACCTGTCACGTCTGGAAGGAGCTGCTTCCTCGCTAGTGGCTGAAGCCCTTTTTCACTCATGTGACCTAGACGCCTGTATCACATGTCAATAGCTGAATCTTCCGTTGCGTTCAATTCATCCTTACACACATTGACATTTGCCCTGTAAAGGGTGCAACATTTCTTTCCTCTAGTTGTGATCAACGAACTCTTGATGAGCTTTCAGTGCCCACCAACAAATTGGCTTTCATAGCCATCATCATCCAACCTTTCCGTCGACATTAAGTTGAGGCGAAGGTCCGAAATATGCCTAACATCCCTGAAAACCAATGTGCAGCACACATCTGTCTTCACACAAATATCACCGACCCCTACGATCTTCAATATGTCAGAATTTTCCATCTTTATGGTCCCATGGTCTCCTGACATGTAACTTGTGAAGAAGTCCTTGCGTGGAGTCGCATGAAAAGAAGCTCCTAAGTCAATCACCCAATCGGTGTTCTGACTCGTAGCCGTGAGACAAATATCGTGATCTACTGAAAGAATAATAACAATGTCGCCATCTTAAGCGACCGCAGTGGAATCTGATTCATCTTCCTTCTCACTTCCTTTTCCTTTCTTTTCGTTATTTTTACTATGACACTCATGCTTATAGTGACCCTTCTTGCTATAATTACAGCATTCAACATCCTTCCTGGTACTTGACTTACCTCTTGATTTATCTCGAGCCTTCCCACCATTCTTGTTCTTTTCTCTTTCCTATTCGTGTGTCATAAGGGTCTCTTGCTGAGTAGACCCCTGAGACTTCCTCATTGTCTCCTCATTTAAGAGACAACTGGTTACTTGTTCCATGAATATCTTTCCGTCTAGCGCAGAGTTGCTTACGGACACCACCAATATCTTCTAATTGTCAGACAATAAACTAAGCAATAACAAAGCTTGTAATTCATCATCCAGGACCATCTTCATAGCGGAGAGCTGATTCACTATATTGCTGACCTCATTCATGTACTCGACCACAGAACCACCATCTTTAAACTTGAGATTCACAAGTCGTCTTATTAAAAAAATCTTATTACCGGCTATCTTCCTCTCATACAACCCTTCCAATTTTAGTCATAGGCTAGCGGCTGAGGTTTTCGTAGACACATGGTGGACACACAGAGTCATTCAGCCATTGTCTAATAAATCCCACCGCCTTCCGGTCCAACTTCTTCCAATCATCATCAGACATATCCTTTGATTTTGTTGATATGCCTAAAATTGGATAATATAGGTCATTGCAATAAAGCAAGTCCTCCATCTTAGCCTTCTATATGGTTCAGTTAGAACCATTGAGGCTGATCATTCTTGATGAGCCACCTTCCATAATTCAAAAACTGATCTTATCTGTTCAATGAACTTAGCTTTGATACCACTTTGTTGGGGCCTTGCATAAAACCTTAGGATCTAACCTCCTGAAATAAACCAGAATTATGAAATAATAATGCAATGAAGTAAATCAAAACATAAACCATACAACACTAGAGATTTTTACGTGGAAAACCCTCAAAGAGGTAAAAACTACGGGACCTCGTCCAGATCAATAATCCACTATAAAACAGAACGTTACAATCGGTCACAAGCACACACCACTTGGATCAAACCTTCTTCACTCACGTAGGAGCGGATAAATAATAAGAGAATAAAAGAAAAATGGAGAGATCTCATTGATTACGAGGACGTAGAAGCGCTGAGACGTGTATTGCGAAGTATATCACCTCTACGAGCAGAATCTCCCTTCCACAAGCTTTATATCTTTTTTTTTCTCTCTTTCACCTTTGATAGCCCTAAAATCTCTTAGAGTATCTTTAGGAAATCCTAGAAAATCCTGGAATACACCCCAATCCCACATATACCCCTTTATATAGGAATAAAAAGAGGTGGAATCAAAATAGGTAGCAAAATCCGCAAAATCTGTGTTTTCGCAATCGCATATGCGGATCTCTTCGATGATATCAACGGACTCTTGATGATAACCGTCGATATCATATAACGTCCTTTGATGATATCGAAACAGGACCAAAACTGTCCAACAACCAGGGGTGAAAATTCCGACAATTATCGATGTCATCGAGCCATTCTCGATGACAACCTCGATATTATCTAAAGTCCATCGATGATATCGATAGAACTAAAAAATTGTCCAGCGACCAGCGGTGAAAAATTCAGTAATTATTGATAATATCGAAACTGGTTCGATTTCATCGAACCCAGCAATGAAGAGAAAATCCCCATCAATATGCTTTTACAACTTGCCAAAAAAATGAAGTAAATCTAAATATCAGGTGGACCACACCATATGAAATTTGTTTATTGAATGCCACGTGACATGTTGATAAGGTCATGAACATGTATGAAAGGAAATTACAATTAATAACTTTATCTAAAACTATTGTGGCCCCATATATTTGTATGGTGAAAAACTCGGTGTTTTTTGCCATCTAATTTGTAGAAAAGGTCACACAAACATGGATGGTGGAAAAACACAAATAGCAGTTTGATCTGAAACTTATTTGGCTGCCAACAAATTTTAATAGTAAAAACTCGAGGGCTGACTCCACATTAATGTTTACTTTCCATCCAACCTTTTGGTATAGGCACATTTCTACCTGAATGAAGATAACACCAATGCCAGCTTGATCCAGTACTTTTGTTGCCTTCAAAAAGTTTTTAAGCGTGGGAATTCAATACCTATCGTGTGATCCACCTGAGATACTGATCCATCTCATTTTTTTGGGACCATGTCCTAAAATGGTTTGAAAAGCGGATGGACGGCGTGGATATATAATACATATATCGAGGTGGGCCTCATGGTCACGGTCTCACGCGCTAAGCTGTTACCCCCCCTCAGCTAATCCCCGCTCTGTCCCTGCGCACGATAGAGGCTGTGCGCGTCGCGTGACCCTACGGGTGCGCAGTAAACCCGACAGCCCATAGCATTCTCGCTGTGGAAACAAGAATCCGCAACTAAAACCCACCATTAGAAGAAACGCCCCCATACGGCTCACGTTAGTAAGGGGGCGATTCTCTCTCTTTCTCCCTCTGAGCTTTGATCTCTACGATAGAATCTCATTCCCTCATTGGAATAGCGATGGATCGAATATTGAAATCTCGTCAGTCAATTTCACTTCGTCGAACCATCTCTTCTCAGTTACTGATCGGCGTGATCTTGGTGGTAAGCAGTTCATGAATCTATTAAGCTCTTTCCAGTCCAATACCCAAAAGCCTTTTTTTTTTTTTTTTCCTTTTTGTTTTTATTTGTAAATACAGTTCCTTTGTATCTGGAAACATTGGAAATGTAGATATAGAGTAGAAATTTCAGCTTATATCTTTCGTTTGTTGTGGAAGAGATGGAGAAGGAAGCACGCATGCTTGTTTGATAGTAAGGAAATGTCCAAATTGCAGTTAAGTTTGGAAGAAGCCCTCACATCTCGGTCCAACTTGAAAATAACCCAAGGGGTCGTTTGGATGGTGGTAAATGGTTTACGTTGTAAATGATTTACTAGTAAATCACTTAAAGGCTGTAAATGATTTACAGCCTGTCTGTTTGGCTTTGAGTTAGTAAATCATTTACAGTGTTTGGATAGCCTGTAAATGGTAAATGAAATCTGCTTTATATGCTTTCATTCTAAAAAAATTAAATAGAGCCGTTGCCATCTCCTCATTTACTAGTAAATAAAAACTCACCTTTTTGCTGGTAAATGAGAAGGGGGCTTTGCTAGTAAATAATTTACAACTTGTAAATGATTTACTAGCAAATTAGAGCATCCAAACATAAGCAGCAAATGATTTCCTAGTAAATCATTTACGCTAGAACTAATAGAGCATGGTGAATTAATCCCTTTATCTCATAGCCCAGGCCCTAAATCCATGGGTTAGGTCCTCGGTCGAACCCTCATCGTGGGTCCTAAATCTATGGGTTTTGCCTTACACGAGCCACCCGCCTCATATGGGCCCCAAATCCATAGGTTCCGTGGGCCACCCACCCCAAGCGTGTCCCTGCATCCCACAAGCCACCCCACTCAAGCCCGGTGTGAAAATGCTCCCGCATTAATGACCCTCGGTGAGGAGTCCCGCTCTAATACCAGTTTGATGCAGGACAATTAACCACTTGCTCTAAAAGCTCGAACTGATAGAGCATGACTAATTAATCCCTTTATCTCATAGCTTGGGCCCCGACTCCATGGTTTAGGTCCTTCGCCGAACCCTCATTGTGGGCCCCAAATCCATGGGTTCCACCTTACACAAATCACTCGCCTCACATGGCCCCCAAATCCATGGGTTCTATGGGCCGCCTACTTTGAGTGTGCCCCAGCATCCCATAGGCCACCCCACTTGAGCCTAGTGTGAAGATGCCCTCGCATTATACTTGCTCCATTTACCACCATCCAAATGACCCCTAATTGAAATTTGGAGTTGAGTTCCTTGATGTGAATGCTAACGAAATTGCGTCTTTCACTTCATTAAACTAATCTTTATTGAATTCGATCCAGTAGTGTGTCGGAATGGAGCCTAACAGTTCACTGTTTGTATCAATTTCTTCTTTCTTCGCAATTCTTGGTGAACTATTCACTATCCTCAAGCAATAGAGTTCAATTTTTTCCTTGTATGGACCTGTTTTCGAGATGATGGGAATTTATAATCGATCAAACAAAAAAGTGGGAATTTATCAATCTGAGAGATAATTCTTCGTTGGAACAGCTGACTCTGATAGGTATCAAGAGGAATTGATAGTGGAAGGTAGAAATTAGCATGTGTGGAGGGCATTTAAAGAGAAATAAATCTTCAATAAAGTGTCATGCATTTAAGAGGAGATGCTTGAGGGTGAAATTTCCAACTTTGCTTCTGGTTCAAAATGCATAATGCTTCCTTGAAGCTTGTTTTCTCTCTTCAAAAGTTCCTTGTGCACTCCATTTCTCAAGGAATTAAAAAACAATTGCTTTTTATCAATAGTTCATTTGGATTATTGCACAAAATTTAGTTGTTCCAATGGAAAGAGGAGATATGGTGCAATAAAATTTCTTTTAATCTTTTAAAATAATGTAGAGAGGAAATATACAATGCTCGAGGGGATTTTTCTTCGATCCAATCTGCAACAAAACGTGAATTTGGAGGTTGAAGTTGAATTTGGAGAGATCCGCCAACCAATCCTTTTCATTTTTGATGAACCCTAGCTCAATTTGGTCTTGATGATTGCACTGTATTACTCTTGGAAAGAGTTCAGGATAGTGCAATTAAGATAGAGATCCAGATTTCTACAGTTTTGCTATAGGTGACCATAATAACGACAAAATGTCAAAGTGTTAGTTGTATACTGCCAGTTGAAATTGAGTTGGTGTTAAGAAACCCATAGAAAGCATAGAGTTCAATCTTATTCTGTTAACTTTTTGACGACTTTGTGTATTGTGGACCCAATGGGTTGTGTCAAGCTATTCACTGAATAATGACATTTAAATTACTCGTGTATATTTAACTTATAATAAAAAAGAAAAGAAAAGAAAAGCTGGTGCATCTTTCTCCTGGCTATAAGTGGTTGAGGTTAACTTCTTTCAGTTGGCCTTATCTAATCCTAAAGACACAAGCTCTGTGGAAAATGGTAAGAACAAGTCACCATTTGGCATTTTTCGGCGAGATTGTTATTTGGTGATTCTTTGGGTTGTTGCAACGAATGATGTCTGATTAGTTAGGAGGTACAAAATCTATCCATGCTCAACTGCTAAGTGAATGGTACGATAGCATGCTTTTGCAGAGATTAGCCTTCATACTAATTGCTTGTTATTCTTTTCAGTTCCTAGCATCTGGGTCATATGGATCTCCCATTGGAAGCCATAAAAGTGGGAAATCATCTGTATTTTCCTTGTTTAACCTCAGAGGAAATAGTAGATTCTGGAGTGAATCTGTAATTCGTGGGGGTAAGGATATTCCTTGGATTCATGACATTTTTTGACATCCTTTTTTTATTTAATTATTATTTTCTTGTTGTGTGGTTATTATTTTTCAAATGGAGACCATGTTGCATATTTACATGAATTCTTTTCTTTACCCTGCATTTTTCCTTCCATGTTACCAGGGCAGGTTCATATGGCTGCATTGTGTGAATATTTTTCTTTTATCACAGTGTGTGATGGGTGCTTTTGACTTTTTTTCTTGTTGACTGAGGCTTGCTGATTTCCAGATTTTGATGATTTGCGAAGTTCAGTATCTTCTAGCTCTGGCAAGATGGGTGTGCTCAACTACACCAAGGCAGGTAGTTGCAAATGCATTTTATGTCGAAAAATTTCCCACATTTTAAAATTAGTTCCCATTTGTATGTACAAATTCTATTGGATGGGTTTCTGAATGGCTATAACAAATGCTTTCACAACATCAACTTCCATTGTGAAGTCATATTTGTGCACTGTCTCTGCAGATTATCTTCTGCTGAACACCTGAAAATCTTGTATCAGAGTTTGGCATCTAGGCCATTCTCTAATTGCTGTTTTTGTGCTTATAGCGCATTTATTGTATTGCTTTTGCACTTGGACATGGGCACATGTTTTAGGGTGTCAAACATGAGGTTTTTGATGTGTCAACCTTTGAAGACATGATTTTGATATGCCCTTTCAGACTCGTAGAAACATATAGAAATCTTCACATACAACTAGTTCAACCTCTAAGTTATGGTCTAACTAGCGGATAAGTGCCCATATGTCATGTGTACATCATCCGACCCATCCAAAAGAGTGGCTGTGCCATGACCACTGCCTGTTGGAAAATCTGTCCGATCTATTCATTAGGTGGACCAAACCAGTGCTTTGGATTGGAATGGCCAGCTGTCCATTGCTTTCTACACTTTAGCCCACCGAAAGAGTGGATCTTTTTTTTTTTTTGCACCAGGTGTTCTTCATGGTGGGGCCAACCTTTCAGACAGGGTTGGCTGTTAAACACCCGGCAGGCTGCCACCTATCTGCCAGTTGGAAGATAACTCATTGTCCAAGCAGTTGCATGAGAGCATTTTGCAAATGCACGCACACAAATACAAAAGGCATGCAAGAACATCAAAATTATTATGCAGTCCCTATTACATGCACATTGTCTGGGGGTAGTTTTGGGTAAGATGATTCCTCATCATCCTGTCCTTCTTGTTTGGCTTGTGTTGTGTCTCTCATCACTCATAGACTCACACACGCATGTAAGTATGGTGCATTATCTACTGTAAAATGTTTTCACCACGGTTATGGTTCGAACTAGTGTCGTGGGCCCTAGAGTAATGTGTTGATGGCATCCACTCTAACCATCGTGCATGCCCTTCGATGTTTTGCAATGGGCCCAAAAATCAGGCCAATCCATGACTCCGGTGGGCCACACAAGTAGGAACAGTCGGGAGGAGGGGAGGGGGATGCCCACTATTGATTTGCATTTGACCCCATTGAAGTTTCAGAATAGATTGATTTTTGAAGTTTGCCATCATCTAGGGCAGTTGTTTGACATATACACAATATGGCAGGCCCTCTATAGCCATCAAGGGTAAGCATCCCTTCTCAACCCTTCCTGCATGTGTGGCCCACCCAAATCATGGATTGCCTGATTTTTGTTACCATGACTAAACATGGGAGGGCATGCATGATGGTCAGAGTGGATCTCATCAACACATCATGGCAGTGCCTGCAAAAATTGGGGTGAAAATGTTTGTGCTTGATAATTACACTATATATATGTTACCATTCAAAATAGGCAATTATACATGCATAGAATTTTTTTAATACAACTTTTTCACAGATGTACATCTTGCTAAAAGATACAATTGATCTAGTGCATGGGAACATATCCATACACAGCTGCATTTGAGCAGTGTGCAGTCCAATCTCTGGACAGTCAATTACTTCAATCTGCTCTCTTCATAGGTCACATTGGAAAAGTTACAATTAGGGATCCTAGAAATTTCACCAATGCCATTTTAAATGGATGGCCATGTTATGCATCTGGCTCCCCTGGTGAAAACTGACAACCGAATCAAATGTGAAGAGTTTCAAATCTGTACATTACTTTTTTGAAGCTCAAAACCAGCCAAAAGAATGCCACGTGCTAGATAATTGATCCCATAATGAGCGATAAAGCAACAAATACTAGATAATCAAGCAACTAATGCTAAATTAAGAAGGAACATGTGCTAAGGAAAGAAAGAAAGAAAGAAAGAAAGAAAGAAAAAAGAAGAAAGAAAAGGGAAAAAGAAACCTCTTACTCATTCGAAATTCCGTCATAATTTCCCACATGAATGGCTGGCTGTTTATATATATTCATCTTTGATTAATGCTAAAAGCATAGGAAGTAATTCTAATGGTTAATTAATGGGAAAACTTAAACAAAATCATATTGGTTGAAACACATCATCATAATCAATCCTAGCTTATCCTTCAAAAAGAAAGAAAGAAAAAAAGAAAAACAAATCAATCCTTGCTTCCTTTTGCCATTACCATAGCTAGTCCTGAATTCCTATTGATGCATACAACCCAAGATAGACTAATCAGAATTAGATTCAAGTAACAGAATAAAAACATAAGCAAACTGAACCTTTTTTTTTTGAAGTAATTCTATTGGTTAATTTGAGCCATTGATGTTGTTGAGATCTTAAGTGGATGGATGGTCTAGATCTTTTATCTGGGCGGTCGGATCTGTAATGGTTGTCTAAATCTTCAACTTGGATGGTTGTATAGTTAATCAAGATGGGCATGATCTAGGCTTGGTTTCATTTCAGGGCTGAATCTTCAATTAATGTGGTTGTATGCTCGATGCATCTTTTGATTGATTATGCATGCCCTTTGGTGCATCAGTTTGAATCACACAGTTTTAAAGAATTGCTTTGGTCAGAGGATGCTGACCATCCGCCTTGAAAAAGCTTCAATTCAATGATTCTAGCCATACTATAAATGGCATTCCAAATGAATGGCTATGATCATTTGCAAAATAGGTCCACCAACAACCTTGAGACAATCTTTTAATCCCCCCCCCCCCCCCCCCCCCCCCCCCCCGTGGATTACTTTTGGTTGAATCACTTTGGTCAGGTGATGCTAACCATTTGGTCTATGGCTTGTTTGTATCAATAGGGCAATGTGTGGATGTTTATGATCATAAGGCTGGTGAATTTGCACAATGGCCCAGGAATACTTTGTAATGACTGAACACCATTTTTACTGCTCAATAAAAGAAAAAGAAAAAAAAGGAAGGCTGAATGACATTTATAATATCTAACACTAAAATTAAAAGGTTTCAGTTGCATACGCTCGTACGCTCTTAGTGCTGTTTTGAGTAATTCTGAGCATAGAATGTCTCACTAATTGCATACCCTTTAAAGCTCAACCTAGTTATTCATTTCATATGAAACTGCAACCAGTCATAACATGGGATCTGGCAGGGCATGAAGTCTTTCTGATGCTTATTGACTTGTTATCATCGTTTTATATTAGTTAATGTGTCTTATGAAATTTCTTAGGCAATATTGCAAACTATCTGAAGCTTTCAGAAGTCGATTCTATGTACCTTCCGGTTCCTGTGAATTTCATTTTCATAGGATTTGAAGGAAAAGGGAACCATGGTAAACATCCATCTTTTCAGCATTTACATTTTCCATTGGCATGACCTTCTATAGTGTTTCACGAAACAATACTAATTGTATCTTTATGCTTTTTGTTTGGGCTGTCCTCTTAGCCTTCAAGCTTGCTTCTGAAGAACTCGAACGGTGGTTTACGAAAATTGATCACATTTTCGAACATACACGAATTCCACATATTGGAGAGGCTCTCACCCAATTTTACAAGATTAGCATTGATAAAGCGCAACGCCACCATCTCCCTCTTATCAGTCACATAAATTACAAGTGAGGAACCTCTGATCTCAGGCTCTACCTTTTCTATTGTATATCGAAATGTCATGTTCTGCCAATAATGATGATATTTCTATTTCATATGCGTATAGAACCATTTCTAGGGAACAAGTTGGTGCTTTATTTGACTGGTGCAATGTGCAGTTTTTCTGTCCATGCTATACAGATGGGGGAAAAGGTTGCCTCTGTCTTTGAGCATGCCATAAAGGTCCTATCCCGTAAGGATGATGTATCTAATACCAGGTAATATATGCGTGCTCTGTCTCAATCATGAATTGCACAATGAAATCTATTATAGTAGTATGAACTGGTTAAGCTTTCAGCTGTATGGATTGTGGTGATCTAATATGTTGATTCTGTTTGAGGTAAACTGATGCTATAACATAAACTGACACAATAATGGTAACTAATGTATATTCTGTTTCAGGTAAAATCAGTTTTCAGTTTTATGGTTGGTCTGCTCGTTTGTAGATCAATCAATGGAAGCTTTTCTGATTATGAAACTTTTATACGTCCTGCAGATATTCATTCTTCAATTGAAACTTTTATGAGTAACCTGCATATCTGATTTGTACGAGTTGTTTCTTTTGTCAATAATGCACAGTGACAGTGAAGATGTTCTCTGGCAAGTTGACATGGATAGGATGGATTTTCTTTTTACAAGTCTTGTTGACTACCTTGAACTTGAGAATGCGTACAATATTTTCATCTTGAATCCCAAGCATGACATAAAAAGACCTAAATATGGTTACCGGTGAGTGCATGATTTTGTTTTTAGATCTTAGCTAATAAGTTGTTTTGATTTTTACAACCAATGTGGCTATTTCCAACACAATGAAAATGGCCTTTTGGTAATATTCTGCAGATCCAATGCAGTTTGGCTGTATTCCTTAATCATTTTTGTATTTTAGAGTATTTCCTCAGTTTCATTTGCCGAACCTCTTCTTTTACAGGAGAGGCTTATCTGAATCAGAAATAGATTTTCTTAAGGAGGTACTATTCAGCTTAGTTTTTTGGCTGTGTTCCTTTATATATATCTGAATCAGAAATATATATTTTTTAGCATGTTTTTAAGATTTGAGTAATGAATTCATGCTTGGAATATGGGTTAACTGTTTCAGTTTTCTAGAATTCTGGTGAAAAATTTCAGCACGTCCATTTTGTGTCATACTCCAGATTACTCTGGAGAGAAGAATTGTGTATTTATTTTACAGAAATTTAATTTCTCAGATTCCTAACCTGGTCATCTTTATTAAATGCTGCATGACTGAAAATTACATGTGGAACTCTTCTTGAGGTGTTCTTTTGACCCCATCTTTTCTTTAATTTTCCTACCTTTGGAGGGAGAGATGGCCTCTCCACATGACAGCATTTGGAAAGCACAAATCCCAATTAGGCTAGCAGTGGTTTATTGGAATAGTGAAGTAGTGGATAAAATCCTTACAGAATCTCTTTTCCATTGCAACCAAAGTTTCCCTTGCATTTGCTTTATTTTAGGAATTGAGGGAAACAATGGATTATCCTTTTGACATTGCAATGTGAGAAGGACTTATTGAAATATATTTATCCATCATTTTGGGCTCCATGGAGGTTCTAAAAGATTTTGGCACAAGCAATGGGTTGAGGGTTGGTGGGTCCATTCTCTTGAAGAGGAAAGTTATCTTGAAGAGTTGTATAGTTTTCATTATTTTTGGGGATTTGAACTGAATTGTCAACTTTGACAGAGAATAGCAGACACAATAAGAAGTTTTTTGGTTCATTGGGCTTAGAAAGAATTTCAGTGTCTTTGGTATATGATTTTTTGAAATCAAGAAGAGGTGGTGATAACAGATAGTGGAAAGAAAAGAAGACAGAGCTGGTCATGCGTTGGAAGACACCACCTTTTGGAACACGGAAAGTCAATTGTGATGGCAGCTTGATTGGTCTATCTAGTATTGGTTTACAAGGGAGAGATCAAAATGCTCCTTTCAAGGTTTGTGTATGAATTGGATTGGATGAGGTCCTTTAATGAGGTGGATATTTGGGCCCTTGTGGATGCATTAGGAAATTTTTACGCTTTGTTTTTTTCGAACTTTGATCTGCAAGAAAAGAAACATTCCTAAAAGTGATGCTAACCCATGATGCAAGCACTCTGCTCTGTTTTTGTAGATTTTGGTTGGTTGAATTGGAATGGATGTTTTAGACAAATCTCTTAATTGATGGTCCCAATCAGTGTTGTCATATGCAATTGCATATGCCATTTTCAGAGGATGGACTGCATGTGCCATAGTGGCATATGCGGTTTTTGGACCATTGGGCTTTATATGGTTCAATAGAGAAGTAATTGTCCACATAAGCCATGATTATGCGGTTATTAGAGCTGGGCATAGAATGAGTGGATTCGACTCGTTCAAACTCGACTCGACTCGACCCGAACTAAGTGGGTGAGTTGATCCGAACTGAGTAGACTTCGCTCATTCCGAACTCAAACCGAGTCGAGTTCGAGTCACCCAGTAACTTGACTTGACTCGACCCGAAATTCGACTCGTTCAGACTCAACTCGATTCGAAACCCGACTCGGGTTCAGGTTATGTGTGTGTGTAAAACCTAATTATCTAACCTGCCCTACCCATCACACGCCCGCACCCGACCCGATCTCCCTCCCTCCCTCCTCTCTCCTGAGCCCGACAACCACCCACCAGGGCCACCACCACCAGTCACCAGGCCACCCTCCTCTCTCCCTTCACTCATTCGCTCATATCCCAAGCTTGGCAATAGCTCGTTTGGATGGACTGCACCCACCTGACCACCCAACTTTGCCTCTAATCAAGGTAATTTACTAATTGCTATAGTTTTTCATTTATTATTATTATTATTATTATTATTTTGTTAGGGGGTGGAGTTTGTGAAATTGGGGTCGGGTAGGGTAGGGTTGAAATCGGGTGCGTCCGGGTTGATTGTGGTGTGTCTGGGCTAGCTCGGGTCCGGTGCAGTCGGGGTATGGACCGTGTGATGCATTCGGGTTGGATCGGGTGTAGTCGAGTTGGCTGTGGTGTGTCCGGGCTGAGCCATTTCTAAACCCTAAACCAATACACTAAACCCAAACCCTAAACCCTAAACCCTAAACCTAAACCCTAAAAAGCTAAACCCTAAACCCTAAAACCTAAACCCTATACTGTAAACCCTAAACCCCAAACCTAATCCCTAAACCCTAAAACCTAAACCCTGAAACCCAAACCTAATCCCTAAACCTTAAATCTAAAACCTAAACAATTAATGTGTTTTTTTTTTTTTGAATTATGGATTACATTGCTTATTGCTTAACTTATTATCATGTATTCGACAATTAGCTAATGTCATTTATTTTTGTGAACTAGACAATTAGTTGCCGATTTGAGGATTTCTATGTGGCCAAACATAGATTTAGTGTATTTTTGGTGGCATATAAATCGCTCAAATTGTCCCATTTTGGATAGTTCAAGATTAGATAGTATGCTTTCATATAACCTAAATGCCCTTGTTTGTTCTACTCTCCATGTCTCCATTTCTTCCTGGATATGTTTCTTCATTTTTATTTCTCATGTCAAATATCTTCACATTGCTTAAATATTTGGCATGGGGATGAAATGGAATATCAACTTATCTACAGAAACATGGGGATATACTGTTGGAATTTCGGCGTGTGCGTTTAAATGCAAATATGAAAGTATTATAATTTATTTAACCTTGTATGGGTGACTAATTTAGGATTTAGTATATACCTTTAAGGTATTATAGTGCTAGTCCGATTTAGTATCTTTCAATTAGTAGATGATCAGTGAGGAAATTCCTAATACCCTCGACGATTTGTCAGTCACTTTGCCAATGATCTTGGATGAAGGATTAGGTCTACAAGATAAAGAGGTACCCATTGAGACTAGTACCTCCCATAGTTTAGTAAAAGGAAAAAAGGATCAGTAGCGTGTGAATATTTTAAAGAAGTAACACTAAAGAACAACACAATGAAGATACAATGCAAGTATTGTAAGGCTCAATATGCTATACCTTGTCCACCTATAAGTATAACATGGACCATGTGAATGAGTTGATGGGTAAATTTATTATTGCAAATGAAAAACAAGTTCAGAATCTAGATGGTAGAGAGTCCATCTTTTGTCGAATTAGCTAGAGGCCTTAACCCTAGATATGAGGTCTCCCGTACAATAATCAAGATAGTGTGCATGAAGATGTATGCAAGTGAGAAGGCCGAGTTGAAAGGACAGTTGGCATCGGTTTACCGAATAAGCCTGACATCAGATTTGTGGACGACATCCAATGAACAAAAGGGATATCTATCATTAATTGCCCACTATGTTGATGCTGAATGGAGGCTCTGCAAAAAAGTTGTAAACTTCCGTTATCTTGGGCTTGCTCACACTAGCTTGATGATTTCAGACAGTATTTACAAATGCCTTGTGGGGTGGGGCATTGAGAAGAAAATATACTTGATAGCTTTAGACAATGCCTCTACAAATGATAGCGTGATAACAAATTTGCGAAACTAGTTTAGGGTCATTGGTGACTTGTATTTCGATGGAAAATATTTCATATTAGGTGTTGTGCCCACTTCCTAAACTTATTGTACAAGACGAGCTTAAAACAATTGAGCCAACGATCGAGAACATAAGAGAGTGTGAAGTACATGCAGGGGTCACCTTTACAATTAAATACATGGAATGAGATCATGAAACGGTTGAATTTGTCATCTCAGAGAACGATGGAATTGGATGTCATGACACATTGGAATTCAACTTATGAAATGTTGGATTCATCGTTAGCTTTCAGAGGGAAAAAAAACTCAAATCAACCCAACTTAGTCCTTGTGGCTGTGTCGGACTTGACCCGGGTTAGTCTAGGCCAGACCTGGACTTGGATCGGGTCAGGCATGCTGGACTCAGCAACGAGTCGGGTCGAGTTCAGGTGAGGTCTATTTCAAAACCAGGTCGGGTCGGGTCGGGTCAACCCTAACTCGGTTCGACTTGACTCAATGTCCAGCTCTAGCAGTTATGCAATGGCATAATGTGATTTTCTTTTTTAGTTCTTTCCATTTCTCTCCCTTTTTACCCATCAATTTTCTTTACTCCATTGCTCTCTTACTCTCTATCCCAAGTCTCACTGTAATAGAAATATGCAATCTCTTAGCTCTCTCTCTAACACATTCTCTCACTCTAATAATTTCACTCTCTTAGATCTCTTACTCTCCTCTCTTTGAGTACTTGTTAGTTGACTTATTATAAGCCTATTAATCTAATAGATGTAATAACTATAACAAAATTTTATTGAAATTGGTAATAAAAAAACAATTCCCTATACTCGTAGTATTTTTTACATATTTTTTCATAATCTTTTAATAATTTTTTTTCTTCAGATTTTTTAATTTTCTTTTTTAAAAAAATGTTCATGGGGCTCTGCAACTACATAGGCGATTATGCAATCACATATACGTACAACCCCACCTGGGTGGCACGGAATCACTTATAACGTTCGACAATATTCGTCTCAATTAGGTTTTATTTCTTGCAAATTGGCAAAACTAAATGAGGGTCTTGTTCTTGTTTTCTGCAGTGTTTACTGTATCGGTATCGCGTTATGTATTACACCCTTAGGATACAGATACGTATTGGTTATCGCATGGGATATATCATTTGTATTAGGGAATTTATCGCACTTTTTGGGAAACATGAGGAAACATTGAGAAATTGGTCATTTTTTTCATGAAACTTTAGGGATTGTTAAGAAAGACATTAATACACACTTTTAAATCATAAAATCACAAAAATAAGTGCACATAATAAGTTTCCTTTGTATAAGGTCCTAAGTTATTTGTTGTCTGACTATGCAAGTATATTCATATAATTTATAAATGTAAGAAGATGTACGGAAACACAAGCAATACATTGAAAAACAAAAGAAGAATGAAACTAGAATTATTTTTTAATATATATATTTTTGAAACTATATGAATTAGTGGATCAGGCTTCATACATCTTTAATTTCATGTTAGGACAATAAGATTGCAACCAATTTGGGAGAAATTGCAGAAATTTTGATTTTTTTGCAAATTTTCCCATATCAGACCACCTACCCCCAAATTCTAAAATTAGAGTGTATGTGATGATGATTTCATCAAACACTTACATACTCTGAAATTGGACCCAATTGACCACTGATAGAGGTGGAATTTTGAAAAAATTATTTTAAAATTATTTTAAGTTATTTTTAATTAAAAACTATTTTTTTTTTTCCCAAAAATTCTCTAAAACTACATGAATCAGTAGATCATGCCTCGTACATGTTTGATTTTGTGTTTGGAAACTAAGACTGCAGCCAATTTGTGAGAAATTGCAGAATTTTTGGTTTTTTCCTAATTTCACCCAAATTGGACCACCTACTCTCAAATCTCGAAATCAAAGGTTCAAATTCTTGATTTTCTGTGCAAAAAATGAATAATCAAGTATTTCTAACCTTTTGGCACTGATTTAATATGATTAAGAAAAAGGGATAAAAATGCGTAAATACTCACTGAATTGAAACCAACCCCAAACCCTCCTTGATCTTGATTCTGGCTTGAAAACTTTGTTTTTCTCCAAAAAGATTGAAGAGGATGCAGCGAAATTCACTCTAGAGGTGTTTAAAAGAGCGAAGAGAAAAGGAAAATGAAGAAATTTGAAGTACTTTGAGTTTTTTCTTAACACAACGCCGCACTTTGACCGTATTGAGACATATAGGAAAACCACAAAAGAGAATGTGCATATATTTTGTGATATATCGCGATATCTGTGATATTGCGCGATACATACTGTGATACATTCGATTTTTGATGCCCCAATAGGGTTTTGTATCATTGAGCTGCGATGCCGATAATATTGGCCGATATTATTGACACCGCAAATGGTGGTTTGACGTAGTTTCCCTTATATAGAGTTACAACCTTCTTGGACTTGGAGACATGAAAAGAATCAACTCAAGTTTTTTTGGTTAAAAAATGCTACTACATGGGCTTCTTATTAGGATTAAGAGCCATGGAGATTTGGTCTCAAAATTATGTTTCTTGTCATACTTTTATTGAGGCAAATTGGATTGCTTGTTGCTCAATGTAGGAATTCAGTGGTCTTTAATAAGCATTGATTTTTTCATTGCTACTACCATGATGTATTTTTACTTATTTGACATTTCAATAAAAGTTTCCTGGGATTTTACATAATACATGTCATCATCATCAATCATAGCCTTGTCTGAGCTATTTGGGGGTTGGCCTTAGGAATCCTTCCTCACCAAACATTCCTTTTCGAGGCATTATCGCCAGCAAACACCCTAAGGGCCTGTTTGGATGAGCGATTACCACAGTAATGTGCTGCTGTGTGCTGTAAATGAGTAATGATTATCATTAACATAGTATTTGGAAGTAAAGCAGTACCCAATACCACTCTTGCAACTCCAACTCCGGCCTTGGGTATGCATGTAAAGTACTCACCGTGGATAGATACATGTGGATGTAAATCCTTTAATATGTGTTATATCCACATCGACCATCCATCTTGCGATATCATTTTAGAGCATGACCCCAAAAATGAAGAAGGTCCAAAGCTTAGGTGGACTACACCACAGCAAGTAGTGGGGCAACGGCGCCTGCCATTGAAACCTTCCTAGCTGTTCATAAGGTTGCATAGACCTTGATGAAGGGAAAACACAAATATCAGCATCATCCAATACTTCTTTGGACCGTAAGAAGTTTTCAAGGGCAGGCGTTCAATCCCCACTGCTTCTGTGGCGTGGTCCATTTCTGCATTAATCTGCCTCGTTTTTTGTTCCATTCCATAAAATGATCTCGCAAGATGGATGGACAGTGTCGATATAACACATACATTATGGTGGGGTCCACAGAACTATACCACATCAAAATCTCTGCTAATTCCAGAGGATTACTGTGACTTGACAGCTATTTATATCCAATCAATGGAAAGTGTAATGATGTGAGTTTTACACTGCATTACTGTGTAATCAAGGGATCCAAACAGGCCATAAGAATTCTTTATATGCAGTCCTATCTAAGGCCCTGTGTGTGCATTCCGAACAAAAATATGTAAATACGCAATCATCATTTTCATCGTCAATCGTCATAGTTATCATAGCTTTGTCCCTGCTATTTGGTGTCAGCTTTAGGGTTATGTTTTTCTAATCGTAAAATTCAAAACAAACTTCTCACGATTACATGGGAAGAGTTCAACAATCTGTTGCTATTTGACGTGAATCCTCCTCTAGTGGGCTTGGGACCGGCTAGTGTATTGCTACTTGTGGGCATTAGGTTTCCTACCTCAACTTGCTTGCCTGACAATTGACAATCTCATTAAACTTTGTCATATTCACGTACCTCTCTACACACAGTGAAAAAGATAGTTCTTGACCTATCTAGCTATCACTACAGTGAGAATGTGGTGATTAGGAGTTGGGACTTGAACCAGCTGTTTAGTGGACAAAGGATTAAGAGCATGTTCTTCGACAAACTTCAACCCTCCTGCTGCTAATTATAAATATGGCCTTCTGGTGCTTTGCTTTTTCTCTGTAGACTGCTTGTTGTAGTAGCTGCAGCATGCCTTTTCTTTCTTATTCAAAACTGTCACTCACAGAAACTTTTGTTTACAGAACACAGACTTGCGAGCCAAACTTCTCCGATCAGAAAGCACCGCACAAGGAAAGCTTGGTAAACAAAATATCCTCGTCTCCTCTGTCATTCTTTAACCAATACTGGTACTGGTCTATTGGTTTCCAACTAAGGATTTACACTATCAAGCCAGATGAACAATTGTTTTCTGCAATTTTTTTTTACTTCCAGAAATTGATAAGAGCAAGAGACCTTTGTATTCTAAGCATCCCATGATGAAATTTTCTTGGACAATGGCTGAGGACATTGATACAGTAAGTTCTACTTGGCTTTTGGATCACTGACAGATGGAATGGATCATTTTCATGAGGTTGTAGTTTAGTCGTTTCTCTGTGGCTCCCTTTTGTTCTCTTGAGATTTTTCTTGTTGGGGGAAAAAAGAAAATTATCAAATGTCGCACACTTCAATTATTTTCAAGTGGAAGAACTGTGTTAGCCATTTAAATAGTAGTTACAGCATGTTTATGAAAATGCAATATTTGTTGCACAATGAATGGTGTCTTTTGGAGTAAGAAACCTTGCATGGTTTTATACTATGTTATAATTTTATGGACTTGTATTCAGGTCGAGTGGTCAAATATCTGTTTAGATGCCTTGAATGGTGTTGAGCAGTTATATCAGGGAAAGGATACAGCTGAGATCATTTACAGCAAAGCTGAACAGGTACACTTTAATAGTCGGGTTGAATTGCTAACCTTGCGAGACTTGACCAAGCTTCTTTCTAAATTAGAACTTGCTTAATCATTTATAATTTTCTTGTTGTTTCTAGATGTTGCATGGGAAGAATGATGATATGAAGCTCCTCTTGGAAAAGGAGTTAAAAACTGGGGAATTAGCTGGTCTTCATGCGGAATGTCTCACAGACATATGGATAGGGAGAGACAGGTTCTTCCCCACCCCCCACCCCCCTCCCCCGCAGCTGTGTGTATGTATTAATGTTCATAGATGCATGCATGCCTGCATCTGTGTGCATCATGAACTGTTGTTTATTAGTCATATCTGCAGATTCTTCGACTTTGTCTTTTTTGCTTTTATCAATCAAGTTGTTAATTATCAAAATGTGAGAAAATCTACATTTTGGAGGACTATTTATTGTATATATTCTGTATCAGGTGGGCATTTATTGATTTGAGCGCAGGCCCTTTTTCTTGGGGTCCAGCTGTAGGTGGAGAGGGCGTGCGCACAGAACTTAGTTTACCAAATGTTGGGAAAACCATTGGTGCAATTGCAGGTACTACTGCTCGGTGAACTTCTATAATTAGTCATGCATTTTCTATGACTTTCAGAGTTATGTGAAAGCACGAGTCCAGAGCATTTTGTAGATGTTACTGCAGTGGCATCTGCTGAGGTGTATTTTTTTTTTTAAAATTTTTTTTAGAGGCATCTTCTGAGTTCTGATAATTTGTTACCATTTGGGTGTTAAACTTTTCAAAAGTTGAATTATGTCATTGTTAGCATGTAGTATTGCTTGGATGAAGCAGGCTGCTGTTATATATATATATATATATAAAACATTTTGAGTTCAAAGTGTGTAAACATGTGTCTTTTAACACCTGAAGTTTCACTGAAAAATTCGACTTTTCCCTAATGTTTCCCTCAGCGATACATTCCCTGGTTATGGATACATGTTCAGTATCCCAAGTCATCGATACATGTAACAATAATGATGCTCTGAACATGGGAACAAGGAAGTTTAACATCTTCAAACATTCTAGGTGTGTGCTCATTCCAATTTCCAAATGCCCTATATAATTGCATCTGGGATCATTTTCCAAAGAACTTCCCTCTTGGCCCAAACGGTCTAAGCAACCAACCCAAGCATGCATCACCTCTGGAATTCTGGAATGACACAAGCAACATCAAAGAGCTGAAAGAACGAGCACTAGATTTTTTATGCAAACTCACGTGCAAGAATAAATGATTCACTGATTCCTCAGCTCTCCAACATAAATAATAAACTCCAGGGAGCATTTCTCAAAGAAAGAGGAACTATAAAAAAAAAAAGAAGAAAAGAAGAAAAAGCAAAAAAGAAACACCAGGGAGCACCATATTTTATTTCTTCATTTTTCTTGAGGATCTTATTTGGGACTACCGTCCTATAGAGAGCTTCCACCCGAGGAGGTACGTGTGAACCCCACACATTTGAACAAGGTGCCTACTTGGATTTGATTTGGAAAGGGCTTTTAATAACTCTTTTTGTAGAGAACTTCCTTTCTGGTAGTAAAATACTGTATTTATATATCTTATCACGTTTGTGTTTGTTAACCTTTTGTAACAAAAACTACCTCACCTTGTACCAGAGGTTTTTGGGAGATTTCTCCTTAGGGCGTGTTTGATTTTTCAAAGCATGTGTAAATACCCTTGAAATGGGTAATTATTACCATTTCATCCGTTTGGAAATCCATCGAACTTTCTACCTTGGAAATCGGTTCAAAAAGCTAGTTTAAATTTGTGGACCCCAAGGTGATGTATATGATATATCCATTCCGTTCATCTGTTTTATAACAATATTTTTAGGCATGAGCCGAAAAATGAGGTAGATCCAATACTCAAATGGCCCACACCAAAATAAACAGTGGCCCCTAAAATTTTTTAATGGTAAGTGTTGGATTCCTTTTTTCCTGTGGCGTGGTCCACTTGAGCTTTGGATATGCCTCATTTTCTGGCTCATGCCATAAATTCATTAGGCATAATAGATGAACGGTGTGGATAAGCGATGCATCATGGTGGGACCCACAAATATGTTGTGGCGTTCTCGATTTTTGCGTTGAAAAAGCATGTGGTCAAATCAAACATTGGAAAGAGTGAGGTAAATACAGGGAAAATAATCATTACATATTTGCACGGTATTTACCGGTGAATTGAAAAATCAAACAAGCCCTTATCTTTCTAGTTCATTTCTGCTCCATGTAATTGGCGCGTTCATCTCATGACCTTCAAAAGTTGGAAGAAATAGTGGGCTGTGAATGGAAAAGGCCTCAGTTTTATAGTTATTGCTGGTCCCAAGAATCCACAAAAGAGCTTCCAAATGATTGTGTAGAAGAAAATTTACCTTGCCACAGTATCTATAATTGTATTTAGCAAATCCTACAGCTTGTATATAGGGATGAGTGGTGTTTTCATTGACCTGTGTGGTGCTTGATATTCCCTTCAGTGCTCTGACCCTCTTGGCAATTTTACTAATTTCAAGTTTCTATTGCTTGCAGAAATGACAGAAGATGAAGCCGAAAATCGACTGCAAGAAGCAATTCAGGAAAAGTTTTCAGTATTTGGCGATGTATGTCCTCGTGTTCTGTTTTACACCTAACCATATTGAATTTCATGTAACATTCCCGAGGCTGGAATTTCTCTGAATTTTTAACTTTAAAATTCCACTTTCATGAAACACTTCACTGGGAGCATCAAGTCAACTGTGCTTGAAAATGCGGTTACACTAACCTGGAATCTAAATAGTCTAAATTTGGATAGCAACCCTTGATAGTGGAGACAAAAATGAATTTTAATTCTTAGTTCTCAATCCTCCAGACCGGCGTGTATGAAAATGCAACCCTGCAAATTAGAATGAAGCCCCTTCCATCGAACTTGATTTCTTTTAGAGATATATTCCTTGCTCTTGCAGGCAGACCTCAAAGACATCAAATTGCCCTAAAACTTCTCTTAATATTGTCAAGCACACCTTTCACCTTCAGATTTTTATTCTGGTTTTGCTTCTAAAATGCCAAGTTAGAGAGGCAACTGTTAGATCTCTTTGCCATATGCTTTTGCCTTAATGTTTCTCATTCCCTATGACCATTTTTTGGTCCAAGCTCCTAAACTCCCAGATGCGAGTACTGCATTCCTAATCAAGCCCTAGAAGTGGGGCTGGCAATTGCGGGGTTGACCGGCAGGTTAACTAACCTGACCTGCCTGAGAGATGGGCTAAGGTTGAGTTCATCGGGTTGAAGTTCTGAATATTGGTATTGGATATTGTAATGGCCGGCCTAAAAAATGATATGATACATGGTATATCAGATCCTTTACAAGTTATAATATGGAAAATGATGAGATTAAAGTTGGGGAGTTTTCATGCTCATCTCAAGGTTTTGAATAATGGTATTGGTGGTTGTATCGGCTGGGCCTAAAAACGATATGCATTGGACTGTATCGAACCCGTATCAGCTGGTGTTGTTTTTTTTTTTTTTTTCCTTACAATTTTTTAGTACAAAAAATTAAAAAAGACAGTAAATAGGAAAAAGCTGTAAAACATCCAAATCTATCTTTTATGTTTTTAAGATGTATCATCTGACCATTCTTTAATAAGAATGTTGTTTATCAGCTCGACCTGCTGAAAGTCAATCAAATAGGTCATAATCAAACGCAAATCAAGGTCAATCAAATAGGTCATAATCAAACACAAATCAAGCATGATTTGATGGATTTTTGCCCATCACATATGATTACAGCAAAAATAACATGAAACAAATGAAAAAGGTGATGATTTACCCTTTCTTCAGATATTTTCCAAAATGGTCAACCTATTCAATTCATTGAATCCCACTCAAATCTTATATTTCGATCCTCAAAATAGACTTAGATTTATCTAAAATTAGTTTAAGTTTACTTCATAGTTAAAATGAAGAAAGAAGTGGAAGAAACAGTGGGGCCTCTGGCATATCGCCCATGTCAGCTGTATCAGCCCTGTAATCATGCCAACATGGGCTGATACAGCCCATTATTCTTAACGGATTGGTTCATTGCTGTAACATGTAACGGTGGTGACCCATGTAGTTACATAATGGCTGATATGGCTGTAACATAACTGATATTAAAAAACACTGTACTCATGGACTTTTCTCTGTATTCGTCTCCTTTCCCTCCCCCCCCCCCCCCCAAAAAAAAAAAAAAAAAAAAAAACACCATTACTTGATACATTGTTTTGAATAACCTTTTCCAAGGACAAGTTCTTTGGATTGAATTGATTTCTGAAATGTAGTGTGTATGGAGATTATGTTATGAGATTTTTTATTTTTATTTTTTGACTTGTTTCCTTTTTGTTACAGAGCACAAAGTTCCTCTTTTACCTGATTATACTAAATATGCATTGAAATTTTGCAGCAAGACCATCAAGCCATTGATATCCTTTTAGCTGAGATTGATATATATGAGCTTTTTGCATTCAAACACTGCAAAGGAAGAAAAGTTAAGCTTGCCCTATGTGAAGGTAATCTGTTAGCTGGTTTTCTTTGGAAGTTCAGTTTATAGCCTCTGTCATGGAACTTGGAAGAAACCTTTACCTTAGTAGATGTCACATTATTTCGAGAAGTTTGGAGGTTATTTTTCCTCTGTTCATCTTTGGATGCATGTTGTATGGATGTATTTATGTACACTTTCTTCAATGAACGATGTATTTATGTATTAATCACCACCAGTGGATAGGTCATGTGCAATGCATGTGGAGGGAGAGGTTGCGGTTTGCAAGTGTTCAAGAGAGGGTAGGAGAAGCGATTTTAGAAAGTGGGTTACTCCTGTGATGGTTCACCACCATTTTGAAAATGGTGGTGACTCATCTTCACATGTGGCATTCATGTATGTCTATCTAGGCCATCCAAACTCTGAGAAATATTGTGGGTGGCTCATATCTCTCAACAACACTGATCAAGACATCTTAGCCATCCAATTTATGACCATCATGAGGATGGTTAAAAGTAAATTAGTGCATGGTCTGAACACCAAGTGCAAAGTAGATTGTTACAATCATCTTCTTAGTCTAAGTTTTTGGCAATGCTACATCTAGAGTTAGTTCAGAGATCTGGATGGTCCGGGTTGCTAGAAACTATGTCGTGTGTACAGTTAAAGAGTCATCACCACTTCATATAATGGCGGTGAACCATCACAGAGTCTAACCCAACAAACGTACATCTCCTGGCAGACGACTTCACCTCTTAATTACCTGAATGGCCTTTATTTTGGTTTAAAACCGTTTCCACGGCCTTCAATAGTGCATAGTTTTATCAATTGTAAAATCTAATAATGGCATCCAAATAGTCCTTGGCTTCCCTTGTTATGTATGGTTGAGATGTGTGTATGGGCATTGATGCATGTAGCATACATTTGAGTAAATATCCACGTGTCAACAGTAGATAATTTCCTAAGAGCCTCTTAGAGTCTCCATTGAAGAATATTTGTAGGTCAATGCTGTGTTGTGGAGAAAATAGTTTTGTTTCTTGCAACGTTTCTTGTCAACCATGTTTATGACATCATATGCCTCCCAATATGTATGATTCCAGAGCTTGATGAGAGGATGCGGGATTTGAAAAATGAGCTGCAGGCTTTTGACAGTGAGGAATCAGATGAAAGCCATAAGGTGAAGGCCATAGATGCATTGAAGCGAATGGAGAACTGGAATTTGTTTAGCGATACATATGAGGTGTGCCTAATCAAGTCCTACTTATCAACAGTTTCTCTTTGGCATACACTTGCAAAATACACTCCACTATCCTACCGAATTTTCTTGCTGCACCTATTTCATTCCAGAGAACAGCGTCTGACCGTCAACTGTATATGGTCACTACAGTCTGATCATATTGCACAAAAAAAGTGTCTTCCATTTTGATTGCTTTTATACTTGTGCAGGATTTCCAAAATTATACAGTTGCACGTGATTCTTTCCTTGCTCATCTCGGCGCTACCTTGTGGGGTTCTATGAGACACATTATTTCACCTTCGGTTGCTGATGGAGCTTTTCATTACTATGAAAAGATATCCTATCAGTTATTTTTTATCACGCAGGAGGTATGCTATTACTTCAGAAGTTTGAAAGCTTTTTTTTTTTTTTTTCTTCCCCAATATTAGGAGATGTCTTTACTAGGGTTTTTAACTGTTGCAGAAAGTCAAGCATGCTAAAAATGTACCTGTTGAACTCAAGGCTCTCATGGATGGCCTTTCATCCTTGTTGGTACCTTCTCAGAAAGTCATGTTTAGTACGCACATGTACGTACTTTTTGTTGCTACATGTGTCTTCTAATTTCTTCTTAATCTCCTTAAACCAAGTCGGTGGTGTTTTCTTTTATTTATTTATTTATTTTTTAATTTATAAATCTGTTGAATTATTGTGAAGTTCCCTTTTCCATGTTATTGTGATTTGAGTTTGACACTGCAACTGGATCCTTGGGTATTGAGCTTGTTGTAGAACATTCTATCATTTATCAATGGGAAAGTGGAAAAGGAAATGTGAAAGGGAAGGGACGTGTTTTCATCTATGCTTGTCTTCATTTGAATTGATGCTGTTATTTGTAGGTTGACACTTTCGGAGGATCCTGCTTTGGCAATGGCTTTTTCAGTTTCACGTCGTGCAGCAGCTGTCCCACTATTGTTAGTCAATGGAACATATAGGTCTACAGTTCGTGCGTATCTTGACTCCTCCATTCTCCAGCATCAGTTGCAGAGGTTGAGTGATCACGATTCACTTAAAGGTACTTGTATTCTGAGTTGGCAACGTAGAAATCTTAGAACAACATAAATATGTTTGACCACTTATTATGTAACTACCACACCAGGCAAATTCATGGAACAGGTCTACAGGTTGCTCTCTATGCTTATAATGGAATTGTGCTTATTTTTTCCTCAATGATGCAGGGGCACATTTACATAGCAGGTCTACACTGGAAGTTCCCATATTTTGGTTTATACACGGTGACCCGCTATTTGTGGACAAACATTATCAGGCAAAAGCTCTTTCTGACATGGTCATTGTTGTTCAGTCGGGCCCATCATCTTGGGAAAGCCATCTGCAGTGCAATGGGCGGTCACTCTTGTGGGATTTGAGGTTGCATTCTTAAGCCTCTAATGCCAAGTATTTATAGTGTATAAAAGAAAAAAATAACATAGATTAGGTTTTCACAGGAGGCCTATAAAGGCTGCCTTAGCTGCTACTGCTGAACATCTTGCTGGTGTGCTTCCTCTTCACCTGGTCTACAGTCAAGCTCATGAAACTGCAGTAGAGGTATGCAGAGTACTATTCTGGATTGTATGCTAAGTTTTTGCTACCGAGGGGATGTTTGTTTGCACGCCATTTACAGATGGTAATCCAGTTTGTATATTTAAATTGGATTTGCAGATTGTTTTTTTTTTTTTTTTTTTTGCACCGATTTACATGCATAAATGTTTTCATGCCATTTACAGATGTCAATCCAGTGTGTATATCTAAATTGGATTTGCACATTGTTTTTTTGCACCAATGTACATGCGTAAATGTTTTTACGCCTACCATTCACGTATTATGTAGATGGCCAAAGATTTTCACAAATGAGCAAACAGTTATGTAAATAGCCCCCTTTGGTTTTACCACCTCAATATGGACCGTTGATTTCCCAAAGGTGGGACCCACATTATAGACGGTCCACATAAATGCTTTGACCTCACTAGTATACTCAGCATGGGTTGTCTATTTCCAAACCAATAATCCGATTGTTAGGCTCATGTGATCAAAGTGATTTGAGAGGGATAAGCAATCAAATGTGGGCCTTGCGTGATGGAGGGTCCACATCAATGCCTAGACCTCTCTAGTATACTCAACATGGGCTTTCTGTTTCCCAAACCACTAATCCTATGGTTAGGACCATCTGATCAAAGTGATTTGAAAGAGGTGGGCAATCAAAAGTTGGGACCACATGATGACCGTCTCCATCAATGCTTAGACCTCTTTAGTATACTCAATATGGACTGCACATTTCCAAACCACTAATCTGATTGTCAGGCTCATCTGATCAAAGTGATTTGAGTAGGATGTACAATCAAAGGTGGGCCCCACATGATGGACAGTCCAATCAGTACCTAGATCTCTCTAGTATACTCAGTGAGGACCGTACATTTTCCAGATCACTAATTCGATGGTTAGGCTCATCCGATTGAATTTATTTGAGAACTTATGGGGTGTAAGCAATGTTGTCAAAACTGTTATCATTGCACAAATCGTAATGAAGGTTGAATTGTATCGTAAATCGTAAGATGTTTTATGATTTTCTTAAAAAAAGAACAAAATATGCAAAACATAAACAAATCTGAAAGAATAAAAATAAAAACTCATCAATCATCCATTTCCCATCTATTTGCATCATTATAGCTCCATATCATGATGGTGTTAGGTGATTCTTGTCTTTCCTTTATTTTTTGTCGTTCAAGAAATTTACCTTAAAAAACACACAAGAATCCTTTAATAATTTATATTCCTTTTTACCTTTCTTGAGCATAGAATCGCATTGGAAAATTGGCTTTCGGATATGTAGACTGATGAAAAAGGATAATTTTATTTTGAACCCATCACTACCACAATATATATAGGTCAATATGCCCTCCTCTCTGGACGACCTATTTTGCCATTGGCATGGAGAGTTTGGATGTGTGTTAGGAAAGAGAAAGTGGCGGTCTATCTTCTTTGTGGTTCTCTGGGCGGTGCGGGCTAAACGCAATAATCGTTGTTTAAGGAACCTCTCTTCTTCGGTAGCTGCCATGTTCTCAAGATTTTTTATTTTATTTATTTATTTTTTTTTTGTTTTATTTAGGGATTGGGCCCCTTAAGGCCGGGGTGGTTTTTGTTTTGTTGGAGAGTATGGATAGTTTCTTGTCTTCTTCCCTTTTCTCCTTTGGGTTTCCCCGGTTTCTTTTGTTGCTTTTTTGTTTTGCTTCTGTAGCCTTGGCGTTTCGGCTCTTTAATAAAATTTCTTCTCTCTCTCTCTCTCTCTCTCTCTCTTTATATATATATATATATATATATATATATATATATATAGGTCAGCATGATCATCACCGTCTATAAAAACATTCCAGATAAGTCATGCATTAATTTGGTGTTCTGATCTCGTAAGAAGTAAGAAATCATAAGAAAATGCCAAACAATTTAACATTGAAAAGAATATCCATCATGTAATCTCTTATAGAGAACATAATAAAATAATTGACCTGTTCTAAATGATTCTTAAAGCCCCCACCAATTTAAAAACATAAAATGAAAGCATGTAAAGATTAAAACATAAGAGAACAAGTACAATTTTGAATCGTGAATTGGGATTTTAATTGTAAATCATAGGATTCAAAATATTGAATCGTAGGATTAATCTAAAAAGGGATTCAAGGTGGTATTCAAATAATTTTTCTTAAGATTCGACTCAATTTGTAAATTGTAGGATTTTGACTTCATTGGGTGTAAGGAAGGATATATGCTAGAATCTTTGAAGATGCAAAGTCATCGGTTGAAGTCAGAAGGAAAATACTATACATGATTTTAGGTTGGGCATTTGCAAGGTAGGTAGGTACTCCAAGGATTTTTAAAGGTGGAACTTGTGGGAAATTGGGAAGTCTGGTAGCAAATTCTGCCGATTTTATGAGATGCAAGTTTTTTGTAAGTCTTTTATTAGATTAGCCCGACTCAAAGGCGATGATTGAGTTACTTAAATTATTGTTTGATCTTGATGTGATGCTTTTATTTATATTAATGAGTTGTCAGTTATCAAAAATCAAAGTGATTTGCTAGGGATGGGCAATCAAAGGTGGCCCCAGATGATGCTTGGTCAACATTAATGCTTTGACCTCTCATTTTACTCAATAGGTACCGTTTATTTCCCAAATCACTAATTCAATGGTTATGATCATCCGGTCAAAGTGATTTGAGAGGGACGGGCAATCAAGGGTGGGCCCCACGTGATGGACTGTCAACATCAATGCTTCAACCTCTAGTATACTCACTATGGACTGGTCATTTCCCAAACCACCAACCAATGGTTATGATCATCCAATCAAGGTGATTGAGAGGTATGAGAAATCAAAGGTAAGCACCACATGATGGATGACCCACCTCTATGCTTAGACTACTATATTTTACTTAACATGAACCATCCATTTCGCAAACCTTTGATCCAATGGTTAGGATCACCTCATTGAATTGATTTGAGAGGGATTGACAATCAAAGGTGGGCCCGACATGATGGACCGTCCACATCAATGCTTCAACCTCTCTAGTATACTCAATATGGGCCTTCCATTTACCAAACCAATAATCTAATGGTTACGATAATCCAATTAAAGTGATTTTACTTGTGTTGATGTGGTTGGGAGTGTTCGTAGTATTGGTATCATTACATGTATTGCTGGTTGGGGGTACAGAAACATGTATCGATATCACCATCATCATCATTGATACATGGAAATGTATCACTGACTGAGGGAAACGTTGGGGAAACATGAGCAAATGGTGGTATTTCTCAGTGAAACTTCAGAAGATGTTGAAATGCACATATTTGCTTATTTAAGAATCAAATAATTGTAAAAAAGACGCATACATAATAATAAGTTTTTCTTTTTTGGACTCTAAAATCATGTAATGCTGACTCTGGGAAATATTAGAGAAACATGTTGAAAATGGTGGAATTTTTCAATGATTCTTTGGGAGATGTTAAAATACACATTTGCATATTAAAGAGTCAAATAATAGCGAAGAGACACATTTGCATATTTAGGAATCAAATAATAAGTTTCTCGTTAATGGGGCCTAAAAGCATGTATCATTGGGGAAACATTGGGAAAACATGTGGAAAATGGTGGATCCATCCTACTATCCATCCATGCATGCATGCACATACGTACAAACACACATACATGATCCATCCATCCAACCATCTATTCATGCATCCATCCATATATCCGTTCATGCATGCATACATATATACACATACAAACATGCATTTCATCATAAAAGTATGTGCCCATAAAATAAATTGAAATGATATTTTTTTAATAAACAGATTTTTGGTGACATTGACACATTTGCAATATTATTGAAATATTGCTGATACACTAACAATACAAGCAACACCCGGAATTTATACAGTCGAAAATATTGGCAATACAGGAGACTTGGAATTTACACTATCGAAAATATTGGTGATACATTGGTGATACGTAGTGATATATCACCGATATGTAGAATTTCTGATACTATTAGTGTTATCGGTATCGCCGAGCTTTTATTTATATTAGATTAGCCCGACTCAAAGGTGATGATTGAGTTACTTAAATTATGGTTTGATCTTGATGTGATGCTTTTATTTATATTAATGAGTTGTCAGTTATCAAAAATCAAAGTGATTTGCTAGGGATGGGCAATCAAAGGTGGCCCCAGATGATGCTTGGTCAACATTAATGCTTTGACCTCTCATTTTACTCAATAGGTACCGTTTTTTTCCCAAATCACTAATTCAATGGTTATGATCATCCGGTCAAAGTAATTTGAGAGGGACGGGCAATCAAGGGTGGGCCCCACGTGATGGACTGTCAACATCAATGCTTCAACCTCTAGTATACTCACTATGGACTGGTCATTTCCCAAACCACCAACCAATGGTTATGATCATCCAATCAAGGTGATTGAGAGGTATGAGCAATCAAAGGTAAGCACCACATGATGGATGGCCCACCTCTATGCTTAGACTACTATATTTTACTTAACATGAACCATCCATTTCGCAAACCATTGATCCAATGGTTAGGATCACCCCATTGAATTGATTTGAGAGGGATTGACAATCAAAGGTGGGCCCGACATGATGGACCGTCCACATCAATGCTTCAACCTCTCTAGTATACTCAATATGGGCCTTCCATTTACCAAACCAATAATCTAATGGTTATGATAATCCAATTAAAGTGATTTTACTTGTGTTGATGTGGTTGGGAGTGTTCGTAGTATTGGTATCATTACATGTATTGCTGGTTGGGGGTACAGAAACATGTATCGATATCACCATCATCATCATTGATACATGGAAATGTATCATTGACCGAGGGAAACGTTGGGGAAACATGAGCAAATGGTGGAATTTCTCAGTGAAACTTCAGAAGATGTTGAAATGCACATATTTGCTTATTTAAGAATCAAATAATTGTAAAAAAGACGCATACATAATAAGTTTTTCTTTTTTGGACTCTAAAATCATGTAATGCTGACTCTGGGAAATATTAGAGAAACATGTTGAAAATGGTGGAATTTTTCAATGATTCTTTGGGAGATGTTAAAATACACATTTGCATATTAAAGAGTCAAATAATAGCGAAAAGACACATTTGCATATTTAGGAATCAAATAATAAGTTTCTCGTTAATGGAGCCTAAAAGCATGTATCATTGGGGAAACATTGGGAAAACATGTGGAAAATGGTGGATCCATCCTACTATCCATCCATGCATGCATGCACATACGTACAAACACACATACATGATCCATCCATCCAACCATCCATTCATGCATCCATCCATATATCCGTTCATGCATGCATACATATATACACATACAAACATGCATTTCATCATACAAGTATGTGCCCATAAAATAAATTGAAATGATATTTTTTTAATAAACAGATTTTTGGTGACATTGACACATTTGCAATATTATCGAAATATTGCTGATACACTAGCAATACAAGCAACACCCGGAATTTACATAGTCGAAAATATTGGCAATACAAGAGACTTGGAATTTACACTATCGAAAATATTGGCGATACATTAGTGATATGAAGTGATATATCGCCGATATGTAGAATTTCTGATACTATTAGTGTTATCGGTATCGCCGAGCTAGAGATATGGATAATATCGGGGATATTTTGATTGGGACAATTGTTATGCCCCATGTGCATTGATGCTGTTGGATAGTGGGCCCATCATGCAACCAATTCTCACATGTTGGGCCATATTAACGAGTCACGGTTGGCCATTCACACTTGTTTTTGGGGGGGAACCAATTTGGGAAAGTGACTTGAATATGTAAATTGGATCAAAATCACAAATGTGGTAAATTGCTTACAAATGTAGATGGATTCCTATGTATATAATTTACTATGTGAAGCATTTAAGCATTTAAATTGTTTGTGGACAAACATGCCCGTAGGTAATAGAAATTATCCAATAAGTGTTAAAACTTGTATAAGTGGACTAGAACCCAACTATTGGGATGTTCCATGGTTTCTAACTTCTTGAAGCTTACAACTTGCAAAATGTGGCTAATGAAGAGAAGATTACAATGTATTGCACTTTCTAAGTGGGTTTACTTCAATTTCTAACAGTATTGGAAGTATTTGCATGTCTTTGTTTCCTTCTCACTAAATTTACAACGTTGCTGCTATGCAACTACAAAGAATTACAAATATGAAAGGAGTGTTCTGCGTTGTTGAGCTTGTGTCGTGCGGAACTTGAGGATGAAATCAGACAGACTATCAGCATAGATGTGATTTTGTTATGCTTTTCTCATCAAAGTGTGTATTTGTGGATGAGATTGAGCGGGAGAAGATTTGAATTGTTGAATGACGTCAGCGGTAGGAGGAAATGACATTCGAAAAGTGGGCTGGCTGCATGGTGGTGCTGGTCATGCGGCCAGAGCTGGTCACATGGTGATGCTGGCACAAATTGTTTTTAGATTGAGGCACCTCGCAATTGATTTCCACTGCTTTTCCTAGTACTTTGAGGCATTTATGCAATGTATAGGCATCAATATTGGCCTTATGTTTGTGGATTTGGGGCTGTAGAAGTGACTTTGTTGCCCAAAGATGGTGTCAGCTCATTGGAGACTCCATAAGCACTATGTGAGAGGAGTCCAATGTTGAAGTCTTCATGTGATTTATGTTCTTGATAGGTTGTGATCATGGTGTACTGTAAACCGTTAGATTGACCACAAGAGCTGCGTAGCCTTTGGAACGGTCACATTTGATCCTGAATTGATCTTTGGCAATCTTGCTGCAGAGTAATCTAGGATGATCTGAACCCTCTAGACGGTTTGAATTGGTTCTGATAATGGATTTGAACACTTTTTATTGTCAGCATGGTATGCACATCTAGAATGCTCGTTTTTATTGCATCGTCTAGGCAGGATTTATCTGAAGAAATATAGAGATTATAGAGGCATTCTACTTATTTTATTTAACTTCTGATTGGCAAAGTAGCTTCATCGTATGGACCTCATTTTATAGTTCCATATCCAAGTATGAGTGCCACTTCAATAACATCCATTGATTTTGTTTTTGAATGAACAAATCTGGTTGTCTTCACTGAGTTCTTTAACAATCAGATTCCTGATCAATTGTAACATTATATTAATTTAGCAAGTGACATCCTCACAGGTTGCCAAGTTAGTTTTTGGAAAGAAAAAGTGATATTTCAGGCATCTCAGAAGCCATTCCATATCTATGTGGTCATTCTTAACAAATTATTGAATGTTCCCTAGCCCTACTAATCCTACACCTAATTCCTGATATGTTAGATTAGCTTAATTTAATTCAGTTTTACAATTAACTTTTTTGCTAAGTCCTATTTGTTTTGTCATTTGAATAGGACTGGATATGGTCGGCTGGTTGCAATCCTTTGTCTATAACTTCTCAAGGCTGGCTTGTTTCAAAGTTCCAATCAGATACAATAGCTCGGAGCTACATAACCACAGCACTTGAGGAGTCAATACAACTTGTTAATGCAGCTGTTCGTCTTCTAGTCATGGAGCGCACTAGTATCCTGACCTATAACTTCATACTTCGGTAGTTAGTAGAAGTGAAATGCACAGCTGACCTTGATATCCTCATCCTTCTTTTTTTGGTTTATATTTAATGGAAACTGGGTTATATCCGTTTTGCATCTCTTTTGAAACTGGACTACCGACTTTTACAATGTAGATGCTCTCTTTTCCATGTTTTGATATCATCTGGCCAACAAAGAAAAGTGCTCTTTCCTGGTTATTCTTGCCTTGTAACAGTTCTGTAAGTAGGCAATACCAATGTCTTTATCGAGAAAAGCTGCATAGGTTTTTTTCAATTTACTGCAGTGGTTTAATAAATGCTCCATAGGCAGTAATAAAATAGCAAACAACTTGCTCTTGGTTGTTGTTGTTTTTGGACGATAGTTTGATCATCCTATAAAGTCCTTAGTTTTGATTTTGATACCCCCCCCCCCCCCCCCAAAAAAAAAAAAAAAAAAAAAAAAAAAGAAGAAGAAGAAGCTAGCATCACTTTTACCGATAACAATAGAAGTGTTATTTTGTGGCCCCTTCGGACGCTCTGTGTTGCAGCCGATGCCAGTTCTAATGATTCCATCGGCTATTGCTGGAAATTAAAACATTTCCCTAAAAAAAGGGGATTGGCATTTTTTTTTTTAAAGGGAAAAATAACTGTCGTGAGCATAGTTGTCAAAATGCTATGGTTTATTTTTTAATTTGAATCTTAGACAAGTGATTCGAATCCCTTTTTGGATGAATCTTATGATTTTGTGATTTATGATTCATAGTGTACTTGTTCTCTTCTTCTTCTTCTTCTTCTTCTTCTTCTTTTGTTTTTTTATTTTTTAAATATATATATTTATATTTATTTGGCTTCTATTTATATTCTTAAATTGGTGGGGGCTTTAAGGATCTTTTAAAACTAGTCTTTTAAGAAAAAAAATAAATTTCTTTATAAGAGGCTGAATGATTGATCTCCTATTCAACCTTAAATTGTGGAGCTTTTTATTTTATTTTAGAGATGATTTCTTACCTCCTAACTGGTCAAGACACCAAATTGATCTATGATTTATCTGGAATGTTTTTATGGATGGTTGTGATCAATTTGACTTGTATGTATTGTGGTAACTTGTAATGGTAGTTAGGATTTGAGTCCAACTTAAAGACATACTTTTCGTTTGTAAGTATCTTCAATTCAAGTTGTATTTCTAAGGTTTCATTATGTGATTTGAAATTCAAATTGTTTATTTGATTCTTTAATCTTTACATAATAGTAAAAACTTACTATTTTTTAAAAAGGCCTGATAGGAACTTCCACTTTAAAATATGGCAACATTTATGCTTTAGAGGGAACATTATTTTGAAGTCCATTTAATTGGTGGCTGTACCTTTTAGGTTTAAGTTGATTGTTAATCATATGGTATATCTATATGAGATTTTAATTGATGATTTGGCACAATTTTGGAAAACTTTTTTTTTTTTTTTTTTTTTTTAAAATTTATTTTTCCGGTCATTATTAGGACTTTTTGGAAAATCTTTTTAGCTTATCATCTCATTCTCTTGATAATGGTACTCTTTAATTTGTTGTGAAGTTTTTCAACTTAAAGTTTAGATAATGACTTTATCGAAACCTGTGAAGTAATAAAATGACCACATTTAACTTGATTTCTATTAAAATAATGTCAAAAAATAGTGCAGTAGTAATAGATTCTACAATTATGTACAAATTATGATGCGGAATATGATAAAATAATGAATACTTGATCATATCCTTTTTTTTTTTTTTAGTTTGTATAAATATGATTTCAGATTTTTCTATATCTGCAAAAGATTATAAAAATCTTATGGTTTAATGATTTGTGATTTACATTTTCAATCCTCTTGCTATTTTGTGATCCGACTCGACTTTCAAAACATTGCTCACAAGTGGACATGTTGCACCCATGTGGCAAGCAACAATGTAATCCTAACCATTCATGAGGTTGGTCCTACCTGTGCAATCCTTTGATTGAAAAATCAGTATAATCCACTAACTGACCATGTTTACTTCGAATATGGACTGTGTATCCTTTCCAGCTAGTTAACTTCTAAATGGACAACTTCCAACTGACAGGAACCTTATGGAAATCAGGAAGCGTAGTTTAAATAATTGGAGGGATTATATTAAACAGAAAAGGGAAAGGCACATAAACAACAGCTGAAAGTTCCAACTCATCTTATCTGTGTCACCTGAATGCTCCCTTAGTGTTTCTTCCAGACCATAACATGGAAGTGTGTTTCCATGTCCAGACACAGAACAATGTTTTGGAACAATATCATACTGCCAATACAGCTGCAGAATCTGAAATTTCATTCAATAGGCTTAACAAAACCCAGCTGCACAGACCTTCAAGCTCTTCAAATCCAAGGAGCATGAGTTGGTGAATGGATACAATTCAGTCGTTAGTATGTGGAGAAGAGTAAGTAATCTTCTTTGTTGCTTCTTAATTGCTTCTTAATCCTGATATTCTTCGCCAATTAATTTCATTTGCCCTCGTTGCAGATTTCAATTATTTCTGGGGACTTGCGTTATGCTGATGCCATGAATTTGCTGTCCTTCCTTGAGGAGTCATCCAAAGGGTTAGACTAGAACCTCTCACCCTTTATTTTGATATTATCTTAATGACTATGAAATTACGAAAATCTCCTCAAAAATGGGCAAATTGATGAAACTGCTCCAAACTTTAAAAAATAAAAAATAAAAAAGAAGATGAGATTTTGATGGTTATTACTAGAGGTGTACATGAGTCGAACAGAGTCGAGCTGGGCACAACTCAACTCGGCTTGGTCTCTTGCTGACCCCAGCTCGAACTCGGCTCGGCTCGGTCCTCGAGCTTGACTGGCCAGCTCAGCTTGGTTCGGTCAGCAGCTTGGGCTAGTTCGAGTCGAGTTTGATTCAAGATCGAGTCGAGTTCGCCGATGCAGCATTTTCACAAACACATGGACTGCACCTTCAAAAACTCACTGTATGTAAAACAATAGCAATGGTTTTACAAGTATTTCATCAAACACCTTCTAAGCAGCATCAAAATCAAGAAAAAAAGGGTATTGTTTCATATCATACCTTCCTTGCCATCGGCCACACTTTGTTGAGTTATTTCATCAAACACTTGGTGAGCAACATCAATATCAAAGTAACCGAGTCACCGTACTAGTTCGTTCCAAGTTCGATTTGAGTTGGGTTCGATCCGAGTCGAGTCGAGCTCGGGCAAGCTCGAACTGGGTTCGAAATTTTTTCAAGCTCAAAAAATCAGCTCGACTCGGCTCGAACTCAGTTTCGAACCGAGTCGAATTGAGCTTTTTCGAGTTGAGTCGAGCGAGCTAACTCGGTTCGTGTACAACCCTAGTTATTACTGAAGTTACAATTGCTAGGATTCGAGTCTAAGATAATCCCTAGATTTGATGGTTAAGGCCTAAATGGTAGTCTTAAACCAGCTAACTCGAAATCGACACATATACAAACATTAGATTCTAGCTTGATGGGATTCTTTTTGTTTTTCTTATCGGTCTGAAATTGTATGTGGTGTAGGATACCTTGACCATGCATGAAAGCTTGGCGGAGCTATAGAATGGTGGCTATATCTTAGAGGGAGGGTGATTAGGACCAAATAAAATTTATCAATTAACACACAATTGCTTACTTAAACTAATATGCCAATTTGAACTAAGTACGACAATTAACTATATGGCTTCCAAGACAATAGAGGGTCCAATCATATAGACTACAATAGATATGCTATTCAAGCAACTAGTCTATATATAATAGTGTACATGTGCGTGTGAGATGTGCCAGCTATTAATTCCTAGCATTCATATAATCATGCATACATATAATTCACTAATCAATTACATAAGCATATTTAAACAAATGCTCAAATGACAATCGCAAACACAAGCATGTATGGTGGTTCGGTTTCCCTATGTCACTTTCAATGGACATACTCAACTCATTAGTGTACCGGATTTCACTATCGGAGGTTTTAAATCAAGTTCACCTCTAACTTACACAAGCGGATACTCCCATTGATGCCTACACAAGGACTTACCATGTACATACCTGTGTTAGTGGCCTACACAAGGACTTACCCATGAACACACTTGTGCTGCCTACACAACACATGTACTCACTCGTGTTGGTGGTGAAATGGTCGTATATAAGAATCTACACGAGTTTGGGTTACAAACTCTACACTCAATCCTAAACAAGGAAGGTGTGTGGGGACACTTATAATTGACAACTTGTCAAATTGAGCCCATTTTGTAAAGCCTTCTCTGGTTGCTTGATTGATGCTCTCCTATGCTTCAATCATCTCCTCTTTTGCTCCCCTGATCGTTGATGCCAGTGATTGTCAATGCTTCAGCTCTAAGATCAAACACCTTACATTTAATGCTCTATTGAGGTGACCAATGTGATGAGAGTTTGGTAGAATCTCCTACACTTAATGCAAAGCTGACCTCTTAGGGGATTCTCCTTGATAGACACTCCAGAGGTTAATAAACATTAGGATTTGCCAATAGAATCAGTGTCTAAACTTTTAAGAAGGCTTAGAATTTGATATTCTTGTAGAGGAGCTTAGAATGCTCATTAGAATGAATAATCATTAAGAAGAGAGCATGGATCTCATTGGGATAGCATAGGAGGTTTGGTAGAGCTTGGGATGCACTAGGTCTTGAAAATGCTACAATCCATCAATTGCCCAAAGATTCGAGTGCAATATATATAGCAAAAAGGATCCAACAGACCTCTCAAGCCTAGCCCTTAATCGATCGAGCTATGTTGAAAATGGTCCAGTGAACTTGCTGGACTGTTATGGTCATGTTTGATTGATCGAGCTCGATTGCTCACAAGGAATCGAAGATTCCTCGATCGATCGAGCTTGTGCCTTGAGCGCTCGAGCTAAATCATATTTAGGCCAGTGCTTGTTGGATTTTTTGGCCATATTTAGTCAATTGACTCGATCGATCGAGCTTTGCTCGAGCACAACAAAGAGACTACTGGTTTGGGCAGTTTGATTTCTAGCAGCTCATGACCTCTATAGCCTATCTTATCATGTTTCAATAAGGCTCCTAAAGCTAATGGATGATCAACCAAGGTTTACCTATTAAAGCATGATCATCTAAAGGTTCAAGGGTTGTTTTGGGTCAAGGTTAGGGTCACCAAGGCACCTTATTTACCTATTCTTTGCTTCTTGATGCTCGACGTCCTCTTGTGTCTTTGGTCTTTAGCTTCTAAGGGTTCAATTGACTATATGACATATGGACTTATGTGATTGACAAACAAGGTGTGCAAATCAATGCACTTGCACTTTCTTTAGAACAGTTTCCAGGCTTATGTCAAAATTTTCACTTGTTTTGCTTTACGAGTGCTTAATCAAATTTTATATAATGGATGGGCTTTGGTTGCCCAGATTTAAAAGGGGGAAAAAAGAAAAAAGAAAAGAAAAGAAAAAGAAAAGAGAAGAAGATTCAAAAACCAATCCATTTAGTTTTATTTGAAATTTGATTAATGATTGAATCATCCTAGGACTTTATCCAGCTATGGTCCATTTAGAAATTATTTGTTCAATTTCTGGCCATGACTGCCATTAAAGTTATAAACAGATCTCTTCTAGATTGGGCATGCCTCTCAATAGAGAATTTTGATAAACTTAGGAATGGGCCCAACCATTTAAAAATAAGACTTCAATGAGGCCTGGTTTCAACTAATGCCGGGCTGGGAGCTGAAACCCAATGGGCTCACCCGACTCATCATCGGCCCAAAAAACAAAGACGATCTTAGCTTTTCTTTTTAATGAATGACAACCTTAGGGTTGGCTTGCTTTTGTTTTGGGAAGATATACTCCAAAACAAACATATTTTGACCTGGCATAAGGGCACCGTCTGCAATGGACAATGCTTGTGCTCATCTTCACTTACCTCCACATTATCATCATTGTCACCATCATTGCATTGTCTGAGCTATTTAGTTGGCTACACATCTTGTTTCGGCAACAATTCAATAGGGCATGTCCTCAGTAAGTGAAGAAGCCTTCTCTTCCCTTCTACCCACCTTGATCAAAGCCCTGTTAGGCTTTCCTCTCATCCTCTTTTAGGCCCTTCCACCTTAATGTAGTTACGATCCTTGCTGTAGCAGTCTCTAGTCTTTGTTGCACATTTGGCCAAACTATTTCACCCTGCTCTCCATAATTTCCTCTCCTAATTAGGACTACTCCTAGGCATGGTTTTGAATATCCATTTTGTTATGGCCTTGTCTGTCGTTACGTAACAGTATTGGTCACCACTGTTGCACGTAATGAGGGAGAATCTATCATCAATGCCGTATCCTTAGTCCCTCCTAATTGGGGTCAGCTACACAAATCCTATTATGTTGTTGCCATGATTCAAGGTAAAAGTTGTGACAAAAGTTTCATGTTGTCTGCCAAACTAACGCAACCCTCCTTATCCGGGCTTGGGATTGGCAATGAGAGCACAAAACTCCTCTATTACATAGGTTGATTAAAATCAACGAGTATTGGGGGTCTCTTCTCTTGGCTCAGTGCTAGACACTGTGTGCCTCATATCTAAGGTCAAGGGTTTGAGAACCCATGCATGCATGGGGTGGTAGTGTGTGTGTTTCATGTTGTTTGCCAACCTAACGCAACTCTCCTTATCAGGGCTTGGGATTGGCAATGAGAGCACAAAACTCCTCTATTACATAGGTTGATTAAAATCAATGAGTCTTGGGGGTCTCTTCTCTTGGCTTAGTTGTAGACATTGTGTGTCTCATATTTGAGGTCAAGGGTTCAAGAACCCACGTGTGCGTGGGGGTGGTAGTGTGTGTTTCTCAACTTTTAAAAAAAATAAAAAATCAACGAGTATTGGGCTTGGGACCGGCAATGAGAGTACAAAACCTCCCATAAAACTCTGTTTTGCGAACTGATCAGTTGAGAAAAAAATGGTCATATCGGCCGACACAAGCCATATGCCCTGTATCTGCACCGACACATGGTCGTTACGGCTAACACATGATGATGTGACCATAGGGCCCATTTTGAATTTATATATATATATATATATATATATTCTCACATTTTTCCACTTCTTTCTTCATTTTAACCATGAAGGGAACTTAAATACTGATCTTAGACTGTAGGCCTATTTTGTGGATCAGAACATAAGATTTGTTTTACTTATGCTTTGTTTCCTTCTCTGCCTTCGTTTTGAAGCAGAAGGGACCATTTTTAGAAATATTGGAATAAGGGGTAGACGATCTCTTTTTTCTTTTTTCCTTTTTTTTTTTTTTTCCTTCTTTTTATTGTGTTAAATTATGCTTGGTTTTTGTTTGATTAGTATCTGTTTGGTTGACTTTCAGCAGCTCAAGCTGGTAGACATATTTCTTATCAAAGAATGGTCTGATAAACCATTGAATACATGTTACAAACAGAAATAAAAGAGAGGGAGGGAGGGAGGGAGATCTTATAACTCATTGGCAGATTTCTTTTTTGTGATGTATCCTTGTAAAAAGCTAATTTCACATCTTGAATGCAACGTGCGGAAATCTCTCAAGAATCTGTGACCCTGCTCTGGTTTAGGCTGCACTGCTGCATATTGAAGTAGCTGCGCTCTGAATCTCCGATGAAAAATTCTAGCATATGGAGCTCCGAATGGAATGGAATATGGATGTGTCACCTGGATTTTGGCTAGGATTTTTACAGCGATGAGATTATATTGGAAGAAGTATTAGTTCGACACAATCCAATCACTGCATGGAATGGAATATGGATGTGGCACCTGGATTTTGGCTAGGATTTTTCCACTGATGAGATTATGTTGGAAGAAGTATTAGTTCGACACAATCCAATCACTGCGTGGAATGGAATATGGACTTTTCAGCATAGCATATTTGATGGTGTTGCATCTGACATACCATGGTTCTTGTGTATGCTATGTGAATTCAACACTGCTGGTTAAATTGGTGAACCTATAGCGTAGATTTGAGGGAATTATTTAATTATTTATATTTTTGGTATAGTTACTCATCATTACGTGCTCATTCATGACGCAGATATCATCATTACATGCTCATTCATGACGTAGATAATGATTGTCAATGTATATGACTGGAAAATTTGCAATGGTTAGGATTGTCAATGGCCGGGCCAGTGATTGTCCTTTTCTGGGGTTTTGAACTGTTTGGGTTGGGCATGTTGGTCTGGGCTGGTTAAAAATTTTCATTTTGCACAGCCCGCGTGCAGTCCATTGACAACCCTTGCATTGGTTGCTTGGTATGGTTCATGCCAATCGGTTTGCCATGCGTTCACTGTTGTGTTAATTTGCAGTTGCACACATATTGCTATTGGAGCTAGCTGATATTGTCTAGTGTGCCGTTTATGTTGATTTAATGTCACTTGCAGATTTATGAATTCCGTAAATGCTACGATTTCTGCACTCCATCCAATCCACTGCACACGAGAAAGGAAAGTCGACATTGAGGTTGACATGACGACGATCCCTGCATTTTTGGTTGTTTTTGTGGTTCTGTGGTTCGTGCTGAGACCGAGGCGACCCAAGCCCAAGATTAATTAAGTGGAGCTGCTGGAAGGAATGAGCTGTATACTTTTCTCAAATGCCTTGGTTGAGATGTCTTTCTTTCCTTTTCTTCCTATTGAGGTTCTGCTGCAGCTTTTGCACTTTGTGTGTCACGGAGGAATGGAAATGGAAAAAAAAGAGTGGTGAAATGGCCTGCAACCCTTTACAGTTGGAGTTGGATGCACCTTGCAGTGACCATTGTAACTGTCATAGTAAAATGATTAATTTCTTGGTTTATCAAACGATAATAGAAGTGAAACGTGAGCTTTCTGACCCAATTAACATTGAAATTTTGGAGTTACCTTTGCAACAAGGCATATATTTTGGGGCTGTTATGGAATCTTTGGATCATCTGATTTTTGGTGTTGATGGCTACTGCCTCTCTCTCTTTCTCTCTCTCTCTCTCTCTCTCTCCAAAATATTTTGCAGCCGGAGGGTAACTTGGCAAATAGCTAGTAGAAGTGACATTCTGGATTTTTTTTTTTGACTAAAATAACGGTGAAATATTTGTGGCCCATCATGGATATTATTCTTCAACTACTTGTGGATTTCCCCCCCTCTAATGTCGGACTTTCAGTGTCCACTTTGGTTAGTGCGAATTCATGTTTCGTGGGGACTCCAGAAAGCTTATTCTAAACAGGCCAGCTTTTACATCTGCTGTAACAGTTGGAACATGATGGGGTAGAGGCATTGCGATGACCCGACCTGGAGTCCTGTGCAACAACTGAGCTGTGGGGTTCACCATGATGTTTGTGTGATATCCACCCCATTCATAGGTTGCACCACCTCATTCTACATATTGAAACAATTTCAATCTGAAATTCAACTAGTCCGGATATCACAGGAATAATGTAAAATCATGCCTAAAATCACTAAATCCCCACAATGGGCCCCCCTGAGTTTTGGGTTGGGCTGATTTTTGGATCTCCTCATCATAGTGGGCCTTACCTGATGAATGCACGGAACGATTGTAAGCAACATAGGTGGGCCCAAGAAGGTTTTAGTGGTGGGTGTCCCCAACCCTGCTTCCCTGTGGAGTGGTCTACAATAGTATGATTGTTGCATGCTCTTCCTGAGCATTCCGGATCCTGGCCGGCAACTCTTAGAGAGTGACTCATGGGCAAGCACGCCTAATCAAAAATATGATGTTTGGGTATTTTCGGTCCGTCTTATCTTTTAACCTTTGCCTCTGTCTCGGTGGATGGTGATTATTCAGGAGCTTTCAGCTCACGGTAATGTTTAAAAAATGAAAAATAAAAATACAGGGGCCTTTTCTTCATATTTAACCTACATGTTCGGCCTACCAGATGTGCTGACCAGGCTTTTTTCTTCTCTTGCTATTTTCAGTTCACATTGCGTGTGAAGGCCTTTAGGCCTGTTTGGATCTTTGACTACTACAGTAACGTGGTGGAAAACTCACATCATTACATATTATTAATGAATGGACAGAGACACTGTCAAATCATGGTAACCCGCAGTAATCACTTCATAGACTTGGATTGGTATAGTTCCATGGCCCTCGCCATGATGCATATTTATATCCACATCATCCATCCATCTTAAGATATCTTCTTATGGAAAATGGGCTAAATCATATAAATTTGTGGTGATTGAACGCTGCCATTAAAACTTATTAGGTCCACAAAAGTGTTGGATTAAACTGATATTTATGTTTTCCCTTCGTATGAGTCTGCGTGAGCTTAAGAGTTGGTTGGATGGCAGATAAATATCAGGGTCGTCCGTAGGATAGTTTTAATGGCTGGTGTCATTCTCTCCACTGCTTTCTATGGTGTGGTTCTCCCAAGCTTTAGATCTGCCTCATTTTTACGTCATATCATAAAATGATATTGCAAAATGAATGCATGGTGTGGATATAACCTATTTTGAAGAATTTAAATTTATGTGTATCCAATAAGGGTTCACCTATAACACATTTTGAAGAATTTACATTAATGTGTATCCAACTAGGTCCGCATATAACACATTTTGAAGAATTTACATTCACATGTATCCAACTGTGGTTTTGCTATTTACATGCATATCCATTGTCCAAGTGTGTTCAGCAAGTGGTGTAAGGTATGGCCAATACCAACATTTACTTCTAATTACAGCACATTGATGATGTAATTGCATAATCCAAACAGGGACTTATGAAACAGACGGATCAACAAATACTTGATAAAGTTGTTTCCAAGTTTTGATTTGTTGGTAGTTCAATGATGTGTACTAGTATAATGCATTGCCTTTCAGGGACTTCTGAAATAGATGGATCAACACTTTGTTATTGCCTACCATGGCATTAAGCTCTCTACGAAATGACCTTAAGTGGTCTATAAGACATCATGTACCATCATATTTTTTTAAAAAATTTTTTTGGTACCTTAAAGCATATACATTTGTATCTGGGAAGGGCAGAGTTCCCTGAACTTGGTATATGAGAGATCCACCCCACGCTGCTTCTACAGTTTTCTCTCCATATCCCGTTGTTGCTCTTGGAGTTGCTTGACTTCGGAAGGACCAAATGGGAGAGGTTTTGCCCATTGCCAAGCTTGTCCCGCATACTTCTCGTAATAGTTGACTTTGTTGACACCTCGATGATTCCTACTTAGAGGAGGTTGGACCTTGTGGTTGCTCTCATTATAAAGAGTTCATTGAACTGTGATTGGAAAAAGAGGTTGTAAAGAAATCCTAGTTGAAGGAGATTGATGAAATTTATTGAAATTCCCATAAGGGAGAGGATTTTGGAATTGCTTGGGAGTCTAGTGTTTGGGATGATGGAACCGACTCTCGTTCGTGGGAGGATGTTGGAAGAAATGCCTGTGTTGGCCTAATGTCTCCATTGGGAGGGTATTAAAAATCCTGCATGAACCTCGACTACTATGGCTGTACTAGGCTAACTTGGGTGCTAGATATTGGAACCTACGTTAGTGTGAGCTGGTGAAGTATTTCTTGCATGATTTTTGTATTCAGAGCACCTCCTAGATGCAGGATGCTAGCATTGATCCTGCTGGATGCGGTTGTGGGGGAATACCTTCTTGTATATCGAGACAAGAGAAAGGGAGAGTGTAACACCCTGAATTTTTGCCAACCTGGAGTTAGACGTCCTTAGGCAATGGGTCAACCGTATCACTCTTAAAGCTCAATTCCAAAGCTAAAGAAATCATTTAGAACTAAATTTCTTAGAAATTTAATGTGAATTAACTAGTGCTACACTAGATTACCTGCGAAAGTAACACCAACCACTTTAAATACGATCTGTAAGATCCAAAACTAATGGAATTATTAACGCTATGTTACCCAAAAATTTAGAATCCAACTTTAAACCCAGTTGCTCTCGGGAGCACTTTGAAACTCCGTATCGAACCTGGACCGCACGTCGAAAGTCCGATAGCGATAAACTTAAAAGATATTGACCACGTAGTTGGACTTGACAAGCACCGTGAAAATCACATCCAAACGATGCTCTGGGACGATTTCCTTGAGTCCGGAGTGAAGTGTGTGAGAAAATGAAGATTTTTAAGAAATTAAATATAATTTTAAGAAATCTGATACGTATCGCTGGCGCATTATTTCTAAGCGTTCTGACCGTTGGGTTTTGACCCAAATTTATCCTCGGATCAGGATAGGTAGCCCTTACATGTCATAGTACTTGTGGCTCTGATCGACTTTCGGTGACCGCTGAACTGAAACTGGTCCGCCACGGTCAATCTGAAAATCCGATCGGACTGAAAACTTAACTTGATAAAGATTCAATATTTGTGAGCTTAAGTCCGACCGCATTCAGCAAAGGGAGCTCCAGAAGTGCTCCGTTGGATCGGAACAACCTCCCTTTGGACATAACCTAAGTATACCATGGCCTGGAGTCTATTTCCGTGAGTTTAGGGCCTATATAAGGACCTTAAACCCTCTCTCATTCCTCCCATACGAATTTGAAAAAACCCTAGGAGAGAAGAGAGAATAAAGAGAGAGAAAGTGTGGGAGAAGTGGGAAGATCTCCCTGATACTCTATCCTACTGCTGCACGTGCTTAACCATCACGATCTAATCGCTATTTCGGCAATTCTGACTTCGTTTCTAGGTAAGGAAACTTAACCCTAATCTGTTTTAGAGTTTCGATAGTTGCAAGTAACGAAATAGCCGACTTACCTCGTGTTATAGGTCGTCATATCAACGTTGACGAAGACTTAGAGATTCCATCGACTTCTTTACACTTCTACGGCATAAGGTGCGGACTTTAGACGTTTAGGTTGTCATTTTTCAAAGCTTTCAATGTCGGATAATGATAGATTCCTGACGCGGATGATATTTCACATGTAGAATATGCTATCCGTTTTCTGTTTCGGTTAAATATGAAGAATATGAAATTTTGTGTATTCTTTGTATTCGTAGAAAATACCGTATACGTACAAAATATGAAAGTGTGTTTGCCATGATTAATTGCCGTCTATGTATGCTAGATGTATGTGTAACAACTCCTGGGCTAAAGGTTTAACCAAAATATATAATATACCAACATACGATATGTATTTAGTATGTGTAGCCTAAGTGTTTGTGAAAATGATTGAATGAGTATAAACTTTGTATTCATGTTCGCCATGACAAACTGTCATGGATATATGATTGTTGAATGGGCGACAACCCTTTGACGAAAGGATTTGTCCTAATATGTATGTAAATTAACACATAATATGTATGATGTAATGTATAAGCTAAGTGTTTGTAAAAGTGTCTGAATGAGTTAGTAGTTAGCAAGATGTACCTGTATGCGGGTTGAGATATGATTCTCAACCACATCATTGATGTGTATGATTTCCTCCATGTATGACTTATTTTGATGTCTGCTTGATTATGAATTGAATGTGTGTGAATTCATGTTTACAATGCACTTCAGAACATGTTCATATGATTGAATGATTTGTAATCTTAATCCATTACTGCTTTGACTATCTCATAGGACGTCATGTTGTAGTTGAATGTGTTTGGGGCTATTGAATAGTTCAGGCAATCAGTAATACGCCTTGAGTTCGTGGCTGAGACCTATTTGTCACGTAGGACGTGTTTGACGAACCTGAGCCGTGCGTTGCTTGTTAACAGTGGTTAGGCGACACGAGGTGCTTATGCACTTCATGTCGATCAACTCAACGGGCGCTCGTAGTAGTCGAACTCGTCAAGTAAGTCGATTAGCCCGATGTATGTTAACCATGTATGGACGCTACTGCTTGACATCTAAAGTACTAAACTTACCAGTAAAAATCTCGTTAATCTTGGTACCTTGATCCGCTAAGACTCATGAGCCGGGCATGGTGGTATGGGACACTGTGGTCGAGCTGTCGGCCTACACTGATAAGGTGATGGGGGAGTGGTGCAACGAGTACATGTAACAACCCTGACAGCCCTTTGTAATGACCTCGAGCGTACTCTGAGTCTATGTGGAGGCGACGACCCTTCCGTAGCAACAGGAGTACAAACTAGGCCTGTATTGATAAGGTGATGGGGGAGTGGTGTAACGAGTGCGTGTAACATCCCTGATAGCCCTTGCAGTGACCTATAACCGCACTTCGTATGAGATATGCTAGGACTAACGACCCTAAACTGGATCATTGTTGGGAAATGATAGCTGTATGAAAAGGATTAATAACAACTCGGTAATCATGTTCATATCGCACTGCATGTGCCTGGAAGATATAGAGCACTAAGGGATGAAAGCATACCACGAACGTGAGATGGTGTTGCATGAGAGAGTATATAGGCAAGGGCATGCATCATTATTACATTTCATCCTTGCATTAACAAAGTAACTAAGAATGTTTGATTGTACTGCTTTATCATTACCGCTTGACTGATTTGATAATATGTTAATCTTTACTCTATTGTTCCACTGAGTTAGTTACTCACTCCCATGTTACGAAACGGTGTTTGTAACACCAACCAGTCCCTGTTTTAGTTTCAGATGATGGCGTTGCTTGGGAAGCAGAGCTAGACTTTATGATGATGAGGAGGATTTCTCCTATATGCAGTTTTTGATTGACGGGGTTACAGGGTTACTGATTAGATGTCATTACACTTGTTATCTTGCACTTTTAAAATATCCATGTATATTCTTTTTGTTCATTTTTAGAGTATACATGTATATAGTTAACCTAGTAACATGTTCACACTCCGGAGACTTACAATAAATTATACACTTTATATATTTATCACAGTCTTCCGCTTGCGAAAGTTAACTGTCTCTGGAGTATGATATGCTGTTTTGGCTTAATCCACTTCATGTTTTATGCACTAATACAGCCGACATTCATTCATCATTGAAAATGTTGCATAAGTGATATTCTGAAACTCGGGAGTGGAGTTTATGCTCGACCCCCGATTTTCAGGATGTTACAGAGAGTTACTTCTTTGTGGTTGGCTATGGCTATTCAGGGTCTGGTTCAGATTATGCTGAGATAAGAGGGGGTTTTTTTTTTTTTAGGATGCCTGACTCATAGAGGCACCATTTTTTATTTTTTATTTTTTGTAATGAATGTAGATGTGAATGCAGATACAAATGTAGATGTGTGAGAATTAACATTCTTAAGGAATTTGCAAGATCTTGTTTTTCAAGTCGGGTTGCGACCAGTGTGGCTAGTTCTTCCCCAGAAGAGTCACCATTCTGTGAATTTTTGAGGAGTGGATTCTCCGAGGGTACAAGAGATATACTCTCTTATTTCCACTTGGTTGCCTCGCTCGAGAGCTTTTATAAAGGTGACAACTGAAGCAATATTAGACTAGAATCGCCACTAGCAAATTATTACTATTATATAATTGGTTTGAGCCTTGTAAAAACGTTTAAGATTGAGAATCCGAAAATTCTTAAACCTAAAATAAATCATGAGTTTACGTTCCAGAAAATTCGAGTAGAGGACCGCGATTACATAGCGGGAATGTGTTAGGCACTTACTTTGCCAGTACGGATGTATGTTCTTTACTTTACAAGATCTCACTAATTTCTAAAGAATAAGAGTAGTTCTCATGTGCAAAAAATGTAATGCAGAGTTGTAGTAGAGGTGTTTGATCAATTCGAATTTCTGATGGGAAAAATCCAACTATATTGGTAAGACGCAGAGTAAATGTTTGAAATGATCAAGTGCATGGTGCAAAAGGATGCTTAATGTTGTATGGATGCTTATGATAAATGATGGCTAACCGGCTAGGGTTTTCGGTAGACATGCTACAATTATATCGGTGGATCTTAGAGCATACACCTGCCAGTTAAATATGATGAAAAACGATATAATGCAATGAATATACTAAAATGACGGCTAATTGGCTAAGGTTTCTGATGGGCAAGATCTGATTGTATCAATAAGCCACAAAGCATACGCCCACCAGTCAGATGCATAAAAATAACAAAAATACACTATGATACTGATGTATATGAGGAGCCGGGGGTTGAGAATGGAATGAATGTTGCACGATGCTAATGCGCTAATTCGATGAAACTAATAGAGGTTAGGATGGTTGGATGGACGGTAGTGTTGCGAGGCTATATTGAGTAGCTCAAATTTGAACTTAGGTAGCTTAGGAGACTTGGACTCTGGCTAGACTAGGCTAAATCAGGGTCTCTCTCTCTCTCTCACTCAATTTCCTTAGTGGAGGAATGGATAAGGCAATAGTTAAGGTAAGAGATGAGAGTGAATCCTTAAGGATGGAAATGATTGGTGTGTGTGAAATGAGAAGGGGAGGGGGGCTATTTATAGTCTCCCAACCCGATTTTCAGGTAATTCCTGGTAATCGTAGGGGTAAAATATGATTGAATAGCTGAGATTGGAGATTGCCACATGACATTATCTTATGGATTGGATGAGGTTGTAAAAGTGTAATTTTGAGTAAGGAGATGGACATTGAAATAAATGCACTTAAACTACACACTTAAAGTTTGAAAAAGGAGAAACTCACATGTTTGAGGGGTGCTGCTCGAAAGATGGAGAGTGCCACGTGGTTGGCGGCAACATGCCTACCGCCGGTCCCTACTTGGAGTTCCTACTTTGGCAGACAACATCCTCCAAGCATATGTAGGATCTGCTATGAGGGTTATTGTTTTAAGATTTTGATTATTTCTCCGATCGGGCTTGGTTTTGGGCTTGGATTTAGGCTTAACTAGGTGAGTTGACCTAGTTATGGGCTTAACTAGGATGATTGGGTGAGTTGACTCGCCTAGTTGACTCAAGACTCTAGAGTCTTGGGTTTCTAGATTTTAGGGTTAGGCTGACCAGGTTGACTAGGTTGGATGGGCTGAGTTTGGGTTTAGGACCGGATTTCCTAGAGTTTAAGATTCTAGGGTTAGGGTTTAGGATCATGATGTGGTTCTCCATCCATCTATTCAAACTCTATCAACTTATTAGCCTAAGGTGGGGTGTCTACACTTACTCATATGGCCCAAGCGTACATGACACATATGTGCAGACATGAAATTTGCTACTGATACTGCAGCTCCACCCGATGAAGTACTCCCGATCAACCTATAAAGGTTTTCATTCCTCTGTGCCTTTATGGTTATGAGTACCCTCTTTGAAACTTTAAGAACATGATTAAACCCGATTAATTTATACCCTAGTGCCTCGAGTGTTACCAGAGATATATGACTCTTCCTCAAATTAAGAACACATCTCACTTCGGTCAAGATACGTTACATAACATTAAACATTTTGACGCGCACTGATCCAACACCTATCCCTTTACAAGCATTATCATTGCCCATAAATATCTGACCACCATTGCATTGACTGTAATTGGTGAACTAACTCTGATGAGGAGTCATGTGGTATGAATCCCCCGTATTCAAAATCCATTATTCGTCAAAGTACCCAGATTTTGATGCAGTGAGTACAATACTAACATTTGCTTCCTCACTGGATTCCTCAGTATTGGCCACCCTAAAAGAACTTTCTAAATTCTCCTTTCTCGACTTAGGATTCTGAAAATTATTCTTCATGTGCCCTCACATCCCACAATTATAACACTTCAACTTGCCTTTACCTTTGCCCTTCAATTTGGCCCTCGATTGCGAAAATCCATTATCCCGCTCAGAATTTCTCTCCCTCGTAACCAGTGAATCTGTAAAAACACCCATGTCACCATTTTTCTTTTTAATCGCCTTCGACTAAAGGGCTGAGATAACGGTCTCGACGCTAATTGTCATTCTACCGGTGCACAAAAAGTCCTTAAATGACTCATACGATATTGTGAGAGAATTCAGAAGAATGCGTACCTGGTCCTCATCTTTCATTGTTTCTTTCACATTCACCAATTTGCAAATCAACCTGTTGAAGTTACTAATGTGAGCTTTAATGTCAACCTATTTCACCATCTTCAGATTGAACAACTGTAGTTTCTAGTATAAATAAGTTTTAAGAGATTTCTTCATATAGATATTCTCCAATTTCACCTATATACTTACTACAATTTTTCTCATATGATATTATAAAGGATCTTCTCCTTTAAGCACATTTGAAGTGGACAGGAATGGGCGACCAAGAATGACGGAAATCTGAGTGCTCGTGTCGTTGATGGGTTCGGTGTCCAAGACGATAAAATCAACAGGATAGTAAAATCTATCAACCTGGACCAACACATCCTCGATGATCCCTCCTGGTACACGAACAGAACGATCAGCAAGTTGTAGTGTGGTTCGGGTGGGTTTTAATTCACCCAAACCTAACTGTTGGTATACCGAATAGGGAATCAGATTGACGCTTGCTCCTAAGTCAAGAAGTGCGTGGTCAATTCGATAGTTCCCGATTACGCATGATATGGTTGGGCAACCGGGATCTTTGAATTTTTACGGCACATCTTGTTTCAGGATGACACTCACTTTCTCAGTTAAGGAGATCTTCTTTTGAACACTTTTTCGTCGTTTGGTAGTGCATAAGTCCTTTAAAAATTTAGCATATGAAGGTATCTGTTTTACAACATCAAGCAGAGGAATATTGACTTTCACTTGTTTCAACACCTCTAGGATATCCTGAGAGTTAGATAGACGTTTTGGTTCAACCAACCGTTGGGAAAACGGAGCAACTGGCTTTTCTAGAGGTTCCGGTTCAAATTTTTGTGGGGCGCCACTAGATCCATCATTGTTGTCCTCTTCTGGTTCTTGAGGCTTTTCGAGCCTAACCGGAAGGGTTTTATCAATAACCTTCCCACTCCTAAGAGTGGTGATGGATTTAGAGTGCCCCATTCGATTTGAAGAGCTGGGATTACCTGTCTCGTATTGCGGTTTAGGATTGGGGATTGGTTGTGCAGGGAGCATCCCTTTTTCCATAGCCGTCATACGTGAATCTATTTTTTGCATAAAATTTGAAATTCCTTACATTGTCCGAGTCAGCTCTTGTATGGAAATTTGAACCGATTCTTCTTGAGGTTTTCCCTGATTTGGATTTTGATTGAAGAAACCTTGAGGGGTAGCAGTTTGTCCGTTCCTCCAACTAAAATTCGGATGATTTTTCCAGCCAGAATTGTACGTATTAGAGGGTGGTCCATTGAAAGGTCTTTGATAGTTATTTACGGCATTAGATTGTTCATTCAATACTTCTCGAAAGGCAGGTATTGAAGGACAATTTTCAGTAGTATGAATGTTGCAATCACAGATGCCGCAAACACTTTCATTAACCTTTTCCTTCATTCCTTCCATGGCTTCAAATTTTCTGGTGAGATTGGCCACCTTAGCATTAAGATCATTATCCTCTTTCAGGAGATATATTCCTCCTTTTTTCCTTGAATGAGTCGGCCTAGACGTAGTGTTCGTCCTTGGGTAATAGTCTCATGATTGTATTTTTTCAGCGAGACTATCGGGGTAATCTCATACCTCATCGACATTTTTATTGATGAATTCTCCGTTACACATTGTCTCAACCATTTGGCGTATGGAAGATGTTAGCCCATCATAGAAAAAATTTGTAATACGCCATATTTCAAAGCCATGTTGTGGGCATGCATTAACCAGATCCTTGAACCTTTCCCAACATTGGAAGAATGTTTCATCTTCCTTTTGGGCAAAGTTCATGATTGCTCTCCTGAGGGTAATTGTCTTATGATGTGGGAAAAATTTCTTTATAAATTCCTTCTGCATATCATTCCATGTGCCAATGGATCTAGGACGCAGTGAATGTAATCACGTCTTGGCTTTTTCTTTCAAGGAAAATGAAAAGAGTTTCAGCCTAATAGTATCCTCAGATACATTAGGAAAGTATAAGGTGCCTATGATTTCATCGAACTCTTTCAGATGCAAGTATGGTTCTTCAGACTCAAGCCCATGGAACTTAGGAAGGAGTTGGATAACCCCTGACTTGATGTCCATATGTCCTGTATTCTCAGAAAAAATCATGCATGAGGGCGTACTCACCCCCGCCGGTTGTAAATAATCTCGTAAAGTACGAGGCGGGGGTGCCTGATGCACCTCATTCTCATCATGTACTTGCTCAACCCTTGGTTGGGGTAGTGCTTGAGGTTGATTTTCAGCCATAACGTCTTCTAACTCAGGAGAATTCAAGTGGTGTCTAGTCCTGCGATGGACAGTCAACCCCTCAACTAATCCTCCTTCAGTCACGAGACGTTGAGTGTTGTCGCGTGCCCAATGGGGCATAAAACACACTCAGCCCTCAAATTCTAACTTAAACCTAAAAAAGAAAATAAAAATCTAGGAAGAGGGAGGGTTGGAGAGAAGTTACCAAATCAGAGTTCCTAAGTTAAAAACCTGCAAAATAAACCAAAATAAGTTAGTTTCTAAGAGTAGAAAGTCCTAACTAAAAATAAACTAATTTCTAGAGAAAATAAGAAATTTCAAAGAGAGAAGAATTAGAAAGAGCTTACTAAATTAGAAGCTTCCTACAAAACAGAAAAATTGGGTTAGTTCCTAAACAAAAACTTATAGAAAAATTCTAAAACAAGAAACAGGATTAGGATTCCTAAAAAGAATTAGAATTAGAATCTCACTAAAAAGAAGAAATAAATCTTAATCTAAATCTAGAATAGAAAGGAAGAATTTAAGACAGAATTTACTAATTTAGAAACTATCTTAGAAGCCTATAAAACAAGAGAGACAAGTTAATTTCTAAAAATTAAGAAAATCTAAACCTAATCTTAAACTAATCCTAAAACTAATTAATTTCAGAAAAACGTAACCAACAGTCCCCGGCAATGGACCCCACATGAGGGTGGGGGTGCATGCAGTGCACGTACACGTGCACTGCACCGGTTAAACCGCCCGGTCAAAGGCAGCAACGACCCGTCTCTCTCTCCCTCTCTGCGTAAGGAGCCAGCGGACGGACGCTGGCTCCCTTTTTTTTGTAGTGGGACCCACACATCATCTTTTCAGATGATCTGAACCGTCCATACTCTCGATAGGGGGGAAAAACCCTCACCTATCTGTCCTTTTGATCCCATGCACAGGTATGGACGTAGATGGATGGAAAACGCAGGATGGACGGCTGGGTTACAGATTTTGTCGGTCACATTGAAATCAAACTGGACTTTGCCTTCCTGGACGGTTTTTCATCCTGAAGCCAATGGACGGTGTGAATTTTCAAAAAGAAAGCTCAGTGGACCCCACCGATCATCACAGCGGAAGAAGCTTCCGCTTACGCACCGCGTAATGCGTGGCCGCTGGCCGTTTTTGCGATCGACTGTGGGCCCCATACGTGCCCCATAAGCTCAATCCAAACCGTCCACCGTGTAGATAGCCGCGAGCACTACAAAACCATGTTGTCACTTTTCACCCATGCGTGCACACGTGTGAGATACAGAGGCCACAAAAGGGCTGCCCTGCAACATTCAAAACTGATTCTTTTGTGATTTCTTCTTTGGGCCACGACAATGGACGTTCAAAACCACCCATTCTTAACTGAAATTTCGTTCTGAATCCAATGGACGGGGTGGATTTTTCAGAAAATGCTTCTATGGGGCCCACCGATCACAACAGCGAAATGGTGCGAAAGGTTTCGCACATCCGTGAAAGCCGACTTTTCCAGGCGGTTTTGGCCCACCATCTTTGATCATATGGCAGATCTGAACCATCTATCATGTAGAGAACCCAAGAAAGTACTAAGGGACGGTGTTTCTTTGAAATTTGAGCGAGAAAAGTGGTGTGTTTCGAGGCACCGAACTTGGCTGTGAAAATTACACTCCGTGTCCTGCTACAACTCTGTCACAGACTCCAGCCTTCCAGCAGCTATAAAAAGAGGTTTTGGACGTGGGGAGCATTCATTCAGGTTTAGGAAGGAAGAAAAAGAGAGACATGGAGGCTCGGGCAGGGACGTGAAGCAGAAGAAAAAAAGAGTATTTTCTTTTTATTTTTTTTAGTTTATTTCAATTGTGGAGATTTAGCCATCCATGTCTGGCTAAACCTCTTAGCTAGGGCTAAGAGGTGAAGCTTGTAGTGAGATGGGAGATTTGATTTTATTTAAATTTTAATGCATGAATTAACGTTGATTTTAGTTAATTATTATGGGAATGTTTTAGGTTTTTAATGGTCTGTTGTGACTGAAATTACAATGGGTCTGCAATGGCTTTGAATATTTTCGTTCTCTTTAATGTTTATGATGTCAAGAAGCCCTATTGTTCACCATAGTCTCCTGGGCATGGTTGGATGTCGGTACCCTTCCTAACTTGCATACATGTGATTGGGTGGTAATTAGTTTGATTCTGTTGTTTGCCATAGTCTTTGGGCATGGTTTGGTGATGGAATCCATTCTAATTCATCTTCCTTTCATCTCTTTGAAAACTAGATCAACGGCAGTTCAGTAATTTCCATAATTTTTGATGCAAGCATAAGTTCTCCTTGATCTTTACAAGTGGATCATCTGAATCCCTAGTTTCCTTACCTCTGATTTCTCTTATAAGTTTTAGATTAATAGTTTACAATTATTCCTCAATTTATAATTCAATTCAGATTTCATCTCATTTTAGTTCTATTTCCAGTTAATTTTAGATAACGTACAAGTTTCAGTCCCTTGGGATTCGACCTCGGTCTTACCGAGTTATTACTACATCTCAACCCTGCACTTGGGGAGTGAACATTTAGGCGACTATCATGCTTCTCCAATCCACCCTTCACCTTGTCAAACCACCATGTGAGTGTACACCTACATATTGGGTTGGGGATCTTTATAGAATATTCATCGCCTGCAAAGATGAATTGAAAAACATATCAAACATAAAATTCATAAGATAAACGTTGTGAACAAAATCAGAGTACGTTGAAAAGAATGTAACATTTCATTAATTTTCTCAAAGCTTCATATGAATTAGAAATAGAACTGGAACGAGAAATACCAAAAATATGAACAGGGCAAATATGAGTGGGGCAAATATGAAATTGACCTTATCTACCATGAAATTAAGTTGGGCAAACATTAAATAAGCCTCGATGAATTTGATCGAGGCAAGCTTTTAGTGCTTGTATATAACGGTTATTTGTTATCTACGAAGGTGATGTGAAAAGTTTATCAAAATTACTTGTCTTCCTTTTTTAGCAACCAGCTAAGAAAAACTTACCTAAATAAGACTTTTATTTCACTACTAAACTATGTAGGTGTCCCAAAAGAATATTTCATGGATCTTCCGAGGAATACTTTGAGCGGGGCAAACATGAAATTGAGTGGGGCAAGCATGAAATTGAGCTGGGCAAACATGAAATTGAACGGGGCAAACTAGGAAATGAGTGGGGCAAGCATGAAATTGAGCGAGACAAGCATGAAAATCAGCGGGGCAAACTAGACATTCAGCGAGGCAAACATGAAATTGAGCAGGGCAAACTAGGAAATGAGCGGGGCATGCATGAAATTGAGCGAGGCAAGCATGAAATTGAGTGGGGCAAACTAGGAAATTGAGCGGGGCAAACTAGGAAATGAGCGGGGCAAACTAGAAAATCAGCGGGGCAAACTTGAGATTTAGAGGGGGAAACATGGAAATGAGCGAGGCAAATTAGAAAATCAGAGGGCAAACATGAAATTGAGCGGGGCAAACATGAAATTGAATGGGGCAAGCATGAAATTGAGCGGGGCAAACATGAAATTGAGCGGGGCAAGTATGAAAATCAGCGGGGCAAACTTAAAATTCAGCGGGAGAAACATGAAAATGATCGAGGCAAACTAGAAAATCAGAGGGGCAAACATGAAATTGAGCAGGGCAAACATGTAATTGAGCGGGGGAACATGAAATCAGCGGGGCCAGCTAGAAACTGAACGGGGCAAACATGAAATTGAGAGGGGCAAGCATAAAATTAGCCGAGCAAACTAGAAAATCATTATGCCCACCGTTTCCCGTGGTATGATCCACATGATATTTTAATATGCTTCAATTTGGGGCCCATCTAAGTGTCGGTTATAGGTTTAGGTTTAAGTTAGGTTATAAGTTAAGGTTTAGAGAATTGAGAATAGGTTAAAGTTTAGGTTTAGGAAATTAGGTTCGGGTTCGGGTTTAGGTTTGGGGTTTCAAGTTTAGGTTTAGGTTAAGGAGTAGAGATTACGATTAGGTGCAGGTTTAGGTTTTGGGATTTCAGAATACATTTAGGTTATAGGTTTAGGTTTAGGTTATAAGTGTCGGTTATAGGTTTAGGTTTAAGTTAGGTTATAGGTTAAGGTTTAGGGAACTGAAAATAGGTTAAGGTTTTGGGTTAGGAAATCGGGTTCGGGACCGGGTTTAGGTTTAGGTTTTCGATTTTAGGTTTAAGTTAAGGAGTTGAGATTAGAATTAGCTGTAGCTTTAGGTTTAGGGATTTGAGAATACATGTAGGCTTGAGGTTATAAGTGTGGGTTATAGGTTTAGATTTCAGTTGGGTTATAAGTTAAGGTTTAGGGAATTGCGAATAGGTTAAAGTTTAGGTTTAGGAAATTAGGTTCGGGTTCAGGTTTAGGTTTGGGGTTTCAAGTATAGGTTTAGGTTAAGGAGTTGAGATTAGGATTAGGTGTAGGTTTATGTTTCGGGATTTCAGAATACATTTAGCTTATAGGTTTAAGTTTAGGTTATAAGTGCCGGTTATAGGTTTAGGTTTAAGTTAGGTTACAGGTTAAGGTTTACGGAACTGAGAATAGGTTAAGGTTTTGGTTTAGGAAATCGGGTTCGGGACCGGGTTTAGGTTTGGGTTTTTAATTTTAGGTTTAGGTTAAGGAGTTGAGATTAGAATTAGCTGTAGCTGTAGGTTTAGGGATTTGAGAATACATGTAGGCTTTAGGTTATAAGTGTGGGTTATAGGTTTAGGTTTCAGCTGGGTTATAAGTTAATGTTTAGGGAATTGTGAATAGGTTAAGGTTTAGGTTTAGGGATTTGAGAATACATTTAGGTTTTACGTTTAGGTTTAGGTTTTAGATCTAGGTTTAGGTTTAGGTTTTAAGCGGGGGCAAACATGAAATTGAGTGAGGGGAAACTAGAAAATCAGTTGGTTGAAAATGAAATTGAGTGGGGCAAACATGAAATTGAGTGGGGGGAAACTAGAAAATCAGCGGGTTGAAAATGAAATTGAGTGGGGCAAACTAGGAATTGAGCAGGGCAAACATGAACTTGAGCAGGGCAGACATGAAATTGAGCAGGGCAGGCATGAAATTGAGCGGGGCAAACTAGAAAATGAGTGGGGTAAACATGAAATTGAGCGGGGCAAACATGAAATTGAGCAGGGCAAACTAGGAAATGAGCGGGGCAAGCATAAAATTGAGCGGGGCAAACTAGGAAATGAGTGGGGCAAGCATGAAGTTGAGCGGGGCAAGCATGAAAATCAGCAGGGCAAACATGAAATTGAGCGGGGCAAGTATGAAATTGAGCGAGGCAAGCATGATATTGAGCGGGGCAAACTAGGAAATGAGCTAGGCAAGCATGAATTGAGCGGGGCAAGCATGAAAATCAGCGGGGCAAACTAGAGATTCAGCGGGGCAAACATGAAATTGAGCGGGGCAAACTAGGAAATGATCGGGACAGGCATGAAATTAAGTGAGGCAAGCATGAAATTAAACAGGAAAAACTAGGAATTGAGTGGGACAAACGTGAAATTGAGCGTGGCAAACAAGAAAATAAACGGTCCACGGTACTAAATTGAATTGGCCAAACATGAAATTGAGCGTGACAAACTAGGAAATGAGCTAGGCAAGCTTGAAATTGAGCGGGGCAAACATGAAATTGAGCGGGACAAACTGAAAAATCAGCGAGGCAAGCATGACATTGAGCGGGGGAAACATAAAATCAGCGGGGTAAACTATAAAATCAGCGGGGTAAACATTTAATTGAGCGGGGGAACATGAAATCAGCGGGGCCATCTAGAAACTGAACGGGGCAAACATGAAATTGAGCGGGGCAAGCATGAAATCAGCCGGGTAAACTAGAAAATCATTATGCCCACCGTTTCCCGTGGTATGATCCACATGATATTTTAATATGCTTTAATTTGGGGCCCATCTAAGTGTCGGTTATAGGTTTAGGTTTAAGTTATGTTATAAGTTAAGGTTTAGAGAATTGAGAATAGATTAAAGTTTAGGTTTATGAAATTAGGTTCGGGTTCGGGTTTAGGTTTGGGGTTTCAAGTTTAGGTTTAGGTTAAAGAGTTGAGATTAGGATTAGGTGTAAGTTTATCTTTCGGGATTTCAGAATACATTTAGGTTATAGGTTTAGGTTTAGGTTATAAGTGTCAGTTATAGGTTTAGGTTTAAGTTAGGTTATAGGTTAAGGTTTAGGGAACTGAGAATAGGTTAAGGTTTTGGTTTAGGAAATCGAGTTCGGGACCGGGTTTAGGTTTGGGTTTTCAATTTTAGGTTTAGGTTAAGGAGTTGAGATTAGAATTAGCTGTAGCTTTAGGTTTAGGGATTTGAGAATACATGTAGGCTTTAGGTTATAAGTGTGGGTTATAGGTTTAGGTTTCAGCTGGGTTATAAGTTAAGGTTTAGGGAATTACGAATAGGTTAAGGTTTAGGTTTAGGGATTTGAGAATACATTTAGGTTTTACGTTTAGGTTTAGGTTTTAGATCTAGGTTTAGGTTTTACATTTAGGTTTTAGGTTTTGAGCGGGGGCAAACATGAAATTGAGTGGGGGGAAACTAGAAAATCAGCGGGTTGAAAATGAAATTGAGTGGGGCAAACTAGGAATTGAGCAGGGCAAATATGAAATTGAGCGAGGCAGGCATGAAATTGAGCGGGGCAAACTAGGAAATGAGTGGGGTAAGCATGAAATTGAGCGGGGCAAACATAAAATTGAGAGGGACAAGCTAGGAAATGAGCGGGGCAAGCATAAAATTAAGCGGGGCAAACTAGAAAATGAGCGGGGCAAGCATAAAGTTGAGCGGGGCAAGCATGAAAATCAGCGGGGCAAACATGAAATTGAGCGGGGCAAGTATGAAATTGAGAGGGGCAAGCATGATATTGAGCGGGGCGAGCATGATATTGAGCGGGGCAAACTAGGAAATGAGTTGGGCAAGAATGAAATTGAGCGGGGCAAGCATGAAAATCAGTGGGGCAAACTAGAGATTCAGCGGGGCAAACATAAAATTGAGCGAGGCAAACTAGGAAATGAGCGAGGCAGGCATAAAATTAAGCAGGGCAAACATGAAATTGAGCGGGGCAAGCTAGGAATTGAGCAGGGCAAACGTGAAATTGAGCGGGGCAAAAATGAAATTAAGCGGGACAAACGTGAAATTGAGCAGGACAAACTAGGAAATGAGCCGTCCACGGTCCTAAATTGAGTGGGGCAAACATGAAATTGAGCGGGGCAAACTAGAAAATGTGCGGGGCAAGCTTGAAATTGAGCGGGGCAAACTTGAAATTGAGCGGGACAAACTGAAAAATCGGCGGGGCAAGCATGACATTGAGCGGGGAAACATGAAATCAGCGGGGCAAACTATAAATTGAGCGGGGCAAACATGAAATTGAGCGGGGAAACATGAAATTAGCGGGGCGAACTAGAAAATCATTATGCCCACCGTTTCCCGTGGTATGATTCACTTGATATTTTGATATGCTTCAATTTGGGTCTCAACCCCTTAAATTAGATGGAAAAACGGATGGACGACGTGGATATAATACAGGAAACGGATTGGCTACTCTCCCTACCAACAGCCAATGGCTGGTGTTCGGTGCTCTGTAGGCCCAATCATGATGTATGTGTTTCATCCATGTCGTCCATCTATTTTTTTAGATCATTTTATCATATTATACAGAAATTGAGGTATATCCTGATTTCAATTGAACCACGTTACAGGAAACGGTGTTTAATGAACATCGACAGTTCAAAACTTTTTTGGGGCCATAAAAGTATTGCGTCAAGATGATCTTTGTTTTTAGCCTTCATCTGGGTCTTTATCACCTAAAAAATAGATTGGATTTCAGACAAATAATACAGTGGGCCTCAGGAGGATTTAAATGATGGATATCCAATCACCACTGTTTTCCTCTAGCGGGCCACCAGCCAAATTTTCATCTAATTTGGGGCTCAACCGTTTAAATTAGATGAAAATTGAGCGGTCAAAATGGATGAACGGAATGGATGAAACACATACACCATGATGGGGCCTACAAAGCACCGACCACAAGCCATGTACACCATGGTGGGACCCACAGAGCAACGACCATCGGTCACATACACCATGGTAGGGCTAAAGAGCACCGGCCACCTGCCATGTACACCATGGTGGGGCCCACAGACCAACGACCACCAGCCACGTAGATCATGGTGGGGCCCACAGAGCACCGGAGTAGTAGTCAATCCGTTTCCTATATCTATACATTCAATGTGAGCCCAACTGAGTTTAAAATATACTTTTGTTGCGCGTTTTTTTTGCTGGACCGACCATTTTAGAAGGCGACAAATGTTGGTAAGGTGGCCCCACAAAAAGAATTTTTGGTCTTTCTAACCGGACGAAGAAAGGGGTGAAAGCAACGGTAAAGAAGTTGCAGTAGAAAAGGAGAGAAAAAATGAAACAGTTGAAATGAAAAAAGAAAAGTAACAGTGAAAAGGAGGGATATTTTCATCCTGAAATTCGAAATCTGCACGCGAAGATACAAGTTGCGAAACAAAGTCTTTATTACTCCGTAAAAACAGCTGGCTAAAAGGTGGGGTCCACAGTCTTAATTTCTCGTCATTAATTCAGTGTACCTCCCGAACACCTCCAAGGGGGGATCTACATGGGGTGGGCCCCACTTTCCTCGAAATCGTAATCTTGGGTACCAGTTGGATGGTCCAGCGAAGACTTTCTATTTAAGTCACCCAAGAGTAAAACTTTGATACTCTGACAGATTCTGTAGTCGATAATACGCAGCTACTTCTAAATTACATATTTATAATATAACTTGTTCAAATTAGACCGTACAAATTATGGGTTCCCAGCTTAGATATATAGCATAAAAAAAATTAAGCTTGCTTGATTATTTGATTATTGGACGGTGGGCATTTATTGGACCAGTTAAAATATAAAAAGTATCCAACGGTCGTATTTCAACAAATAAGTTTCCAAGAATCATAGGTTAGGATTGTCTAAGCAATGTTATTTGGGGATTCCACAATATATCCCGTTTAACTTAACTTAATGTTTGCAACGTATGCAATTTCTCAGTGATTGCGTATCAATTTTTGTACTCGGCAGAGTATATTGTAACTCCCCTGGAGTCTAACAGGTTACAGCCATATAAGTGAGAAATGGGAAAGCGCGTTAACTAATAGTCTGCTAGGCTGGTGGGAGACCCGCTGTTCTTCCGATACTCTTACGGAGCCTGCTGGTTCATACACATGCCATACGTGTGGCTGTAAGTAGTAATCGTGGGTGTCCAAATGTCCGTACTCCCATATAGTGGTGACTCATCCATTGCACACTTGTCATACAGTTGCAACAATCCCGACCTTTTAACACACTTGGCTCACTATAGATGGTCCACAACCATAAAATCACACTCATCCAATGATTCCAAATATCCAATTGGCAGCTACTCAACAAAAAATTAAGAATAAAACAATCAGCCGTTTAAATTCATCTGGATGGATAAGATTCTCCAATCCACGTGATTCTCAGCAAGCCTATGACACGGACGGTCTGGATCTCCCAGCATGCCATGATGCGTCGCTACGATTTTAAGTGGAAAAAGAAAATTAAAAGTAGAGTAAAAAAACAAAAAGTCAAAGGAAAAACAAAAACGACCCAATACTAATTAGTTTCAAAACGACGGGCAAGCCCAGCCTAAAATAGATAATTCCAAGAGGATCCAGAATCCCGTATGAATCTGCTGCCTCTCTTACTTTGATACTCTGGTAGACTATAATAGATGTTACACAGGCACTTTCAAATTACATAGGAATTGCACACGTGGCATACGTAAGTAGACAGTCCAAATTATGGTACCCAGTGTAGATGTGTTGTCAAAGAAAAATTAAGCTTATTTGATTATCTGACTATCAGATTGGTAGAGATTTAATTGGACCGTCAGAAATGAAAAATATCCAACGGTCCATATTTTTAAAAGAAGCTTCTACAATCAGAGATTAAGTTCGTTCAATCAATCCGATCTTGGGAGTGTGATTGGAGAAAGTCGGTTTTATTCGAGTTAACATGTGCCACGGCTATGTTGGGAGTGCCTGCGTATGAAGCATCGTACTCAGCCGGAGTAACATATTACTACTCCTCTGCGTATATATCTATCCTTCCAAGGCCGACGGATAAGGAGGCAGCAAGCGAGCGAGGAGGAGGCAGAGAGCGAGCGAGCGAGTCGTCGTCGTCTCATCATCTCGAAGGTAATCTGATGGTTTTGATTTTGATTTCTTTGTTTGATTAAAAAACAAAAAAAAAAAGCAAAAAGAAGAGCTGATTTAGATTCTCTGATCGAAGGGGGTCCCATCGATAGTAGTAATACAGGCCATTGATCTGTTGTCCACCACATACCAGATCGGTTTTTTTTTTTTTTTTTTTTTCCTGTAGAATTTTGTTCTTCAGCCCTAAGATGCATATGCTGTCCAAGTGGTGCCTTGGCTTAGTGATCTTGTGGATACCACCTATCGTTGATCATTGCTATTGATTTTTTGCTTTGTGATAACCATCTGTTTTCATGCCTCTGATGTGAAGGCTAGGATTGTCTCATGTAGGATGGGTTTGTGCCATTGGATTCCTCTGTCTGGAGATGAATGGCCAGTTACTGAATATTCATCTTAAAGATTCTCTAGTTTAGAGAAACCTAAGTGGACTATTATTAATTAATCAATTAATGACATTACATGTATCTTTAGGTTAGAAATCCGAGTTTTTTTTGCTATTTTTATAGGCTATTTGTATGTCATCTTCGTTGGTTGCAATTCTATATTCTCACCAATCTCATGTTTAATCACTTTACTGCTGCATGGTATCTTCAACAGTATTGAAAATTTCGTCACTTCAACCTTTGCTTGGAAGTAGGTGTGGATGAGTTTGCATTTCCATTTGGGATATCTTCTAGTTATACCATTTTCAAAAATTGGGGATGCCTGTATTTTGCTAGTGCCGCTGCAACTGGTTCTTACCTTTTTCTATCGCTTCAGAGTGTCCGGTTGCATAGTTTTACCTTTTTTATTTTATTTTATTTTATTTTTATTTTAAGTTTAATTGCAAGGACTTGCATCCCTGTCAAAGATTAATAAACAAGAATATACGATGGGGTCCTGCTCATCAGCATTCATCCAGTTTGCTGGTAAATAGGATTCCCTCCATCTGGGGCCCCAAGTTCTGGTATCCAAATAAATTTTCTTAAGGCTATCGTTGTGGTTTATGGGTGCCCCCCAAACCTCCTTGGATGATCATAATCCTTCAAAATTTGGGCTTTCTCGATTAGTTCTGGACTTTTTGCAGCCAAATATCAAAGTGTCAGGACTGTCCAATCTTGGAGGTTTCTGGGGCATCCATAAACCAATGAGAATGTGGAATCAAACCAATAGTTTGGATTGCTGAACTGTGGGCCTTGCATGCAGGAAATTCTGTATGTTATCCAAAGTTTAACTTGCTAATTCTATAGTTAAAAAGCTTTAAACCATCTAATGAACATGACCTATAATCAGTGGGTAAAGAAGCAGCATAAATGCCAGAGTATCTAAGTTTAGTTGTATAATCATCACATCTATTAGCTTTTCACTGTACATAGGATGCCTTCCTCTGTTCTAATTTGTCGATGATTCTTTAGTTGCTTGGTATGCCCACCTCCTGAAATCTCCATCATCAGGAAATCCATCCTTCATCAGTTTAGTTTTATTTGATAAATAGCAGGAAATTTAGCAAATACAAGCATGAGTAGATATTATTTACTTGATATTACCAATAGTGCCTTCTTTAATGCTAGGTGTTTCACCTTAAAGTGTAACCTAAATGACCATAAGTAATTAATCATAGCCTCAATTGTCGTACCATCCCTTTTTAAAGAAGAAGATGAAGAAGAAAAACTGCTGCTTCCATTTTAATATCAATGAGTTCTTCTATGTTGGTGGTTGCAGAAGGTTTGCTGGAGCAATGGCTGTTAGCCGGACTGCACAGATTTCTCTTGCTGTGGGAGCCTTTGGCTCGCTGGCCTTCATTCTTGGAGTAATTGCTGAAAATAAAAAGGTAATTTTCTAAATTACTGAGTTCCTGCTTGGTAGAACCTCCCAAAGAAATAAGAGTTCATCTCATTTTAGTTAATCATAATTTTGAATAGAGATCTTGATTGCTGGCTATCAAGATGATTTCTAATACATATTACGTTTAACCAAGATGAGATGAACTCATTTTTAAGCGTCTACCAAACTGGCCCTAAGAAAGTTTGTCTAGAATTATTTATGGCAACTTGCACTATTGCTCTGGTGGTAGACTCTCAGGAGTTTTACCACCCAGTCAAGGGTTCGAGTATCCATAGGTGGTGAAATCCCACTAAGGCGTGAGTGTGTGCGTGTGTTAATAAATAAATAAACTTGCACTATTAAACTCTGTATCGTGCATGTGTCAAACCGTTTGAAGTTCTTTTTGCCTTTTAACTCCTATGAAAAGCCTTTATACTCTTCTCTATGGAGAAGATTTTCATCCTTAGGAGTTATGCGAAATTGTATAGCTAAAGCCTTAAGTAGAAGTGAAAGATCAGAAATCTTTTGAAAGGTGTATTACTCAATTTTCTAGCTACGAGTAGAAGTGTAAGATCAGGAATCCTTTGAAAGGTGCGTTATCCAATCTGCTAACTACTCTGTACAGGTACAAGATATTATTGGAAGTGTATTATTATGTAAATATTGTAAGTATGAAGTATTTTTAACATAGCCCGCAATAAATTGAAGTGATGAATATTGTATGTGCACTCCCACTAGGCAAGAAAGAAAAACTTCACCATGATTTTGTTAAAGATGTTGTGTCAACATTTTTTCTGGCATGGCATTCTTTAAAACTGCATAATATCCTTGCCATATAGTCTTTAACTTTCTTAATTATGTATTGCGGATCAATATTTTTAAAACACAGTTACTGTTAACTAAAATGAGATGAATTCATTTTTTTGTGTCTACCAAACGGGGATCAATCTTCCTAGTATTTTACTTACCAAAGAAGAAAATTCTTTACTAACATTTGGATCATTGTTAGCTTCCTTGAAGCATCTTGTTCTTAGTCCCTTGTATAAGTGGATGCTGTTTCTCATTGTCCACTACATGAATCCATGTCATACTATAAATTGCGGAAGGGACGGGTCCTTCCTGTGCAGCTTTAGATTTTGAAAACTTAATGCTAATTTTATACTCTGCTTCTATCAAGCAATATAACGGGCTTTTGAACTCTTCATTTGCATATGAATTCTATCAAATAAGAATCACATTGATCATGAGTTGTTTGTAAATGGATTTCAATCTACATTTGTGTTTGGAATTGTTATGGCATATTGGATTATTAAGGGAATGCTCTTCATTTATCAATGAACTCGAGCAACTTGTCCTTTTGTGAACTGTTGTCCCTTTTTTCTTTCTTTTTTGCTTCCTAATTGTCCTTTTTTCTTTTCTTTCTGGCAGCCTGCTGCTGGAACTCCAATCCATGGAAAAGATGTAGTAATTTGCAAATATCCGTCTGATCCAACAGTTGCTTTGGGGAGCTTATCCGTAGTAGCTCTCTTCATTTCTACCATTCTTGGCTTGGTTTCTATTTTCTACCCCTACAAAGGCAAATCTGTTCCAACTGATGCTTTGTTCAGGAGCACTACCTTGGTTGTGTTCTTTGTTATTGCAGTGTAAGTGCTTTCATCTAATTCTTCAAGCTGACCAACTAGACATTGTCTTGGTAACTTTTATTTGTATTCCCTGGTTGTACTTCCATGTTGATGAATTTTTTGGAGAATTCAGTGATTAATTAAAAATAGTAGTACAGAAAGAAATAGATAAAAAAGATTAGAATTTTTTTTTGGGGTAAATAAAGATCACTAGTTGTGGGTTGTTGAGAGCAGGAGATTTGTGACTAGGTAGGGGTCAGGTTGTGGAAGCAGTTGGCAACCCACAGATCATTTGGCTCCCTTACTTTTATATCTATCTATTCATTTATGTTTCACCAGGCAACCGTGACAATTCCTCTTATTTTTGCGACCGGTGAAAGAGGATTCTTGAAGCCAACTCCAGTGATGGTAATGATGATGTCTATCCTTGCAGTAATCGGGTATTAGGCTTTTAGAGTTGTAAGGTTACAATTCTCGTCTTCACTAGCTGAACTTCCTACTGTGGTGACATCAATTTCCCCTCCAAAGATAACTATCATGCATATGGGCTCTGAGCAAAAACTTTTCTTATCACCAGACATCTAATTACTTCCTCAAAGCCCATTCTATATTCTGCGCATTGTACCATGAGGAACGTTAGTCATTGATTTCAACAAATGTTGAAACATCCTAGGTTGTTATGTATTTTCACTATGTTTATTTGTCAATGTTGTGATCAGGTCTGTTTCTGTGCTGGCTGAAGCGATGATGATCTGGGCATCCGTAACTGAAGGCCTTCACCGTGTCCGGAATGTCCACCACAACCTTGAGACAGGGTGCCCCACTGCCAAGACTGGACTTTTTGGTGGTGCTGCTTTTCTATCCCTTGATGCAGCGCTCTTCTGGTTGGTTTGCCAAATGCTGACACTCAATGCCCGAGCAGACTACTTAGAAGAGGACGACCCAAAAGGCGAGTATGGGCAAGTTCTTGCAACCGAGTATGAAAATGGAGCTGGGACTCAGCCCAAGGTCTAAAATATCAATGAAGAAGGGTTGAATGCTTGCATTGATGTGACTCAGTCGAAAGTAGTAGTCGTTTATAAAAATATACATGTTTGTGGATCCTTTTGCTTCCTTACTTTATTTTATTTTATTTTTGTATAATAGTCTTGGCTGCCTTTTAGTAGTAAAGTTGGGAGTGTATCCCATGATCCCAGCTAAAGCTGAAAAGGGTCTCAAGGAGGTAGCTAAGAGGAATTGTGATATTCCATTAACGTCGGCCCATGTTTGGTCATCCAAACCGAAGATCTGATGGGGATCAACTTACTGATGGGTTTCCCCAAACTAAATCAGACTGGAAGATTCTCCAACCTTATGATCGTTGGATTGTTTGGATGTTGAATGTCAGCTATTCTTTGCTGTATTGTCTCCCTAGCCATCAATTTGTAGTCCTTTGATTGACGGCCTAGAATCTTCCAATCCGGAAGATTTTTCAGGTCTCACTGTTTATGGAGGGCTGGCCCATCTGATCAATTGTTTGGTGCGCCGTGCACGGATGTGGCCCCACATGTATGAAATCATGTGCATCAGCACACTGAACATTTTTCTGATGAGCAAGATCGCATATTTCACATCAAAAAAATAATTTGTTCATTCCGAGAGTGAGGCAAATATTACAGCAATGATGATTCATCCCAAGCTGTATTTCATTCTCTTTTTTAATGTTTTTTTAAATTTTCACAGGTCACCTAGATAGTTTGGACTGAATCTCATCAATCAGGGAGGTATTGTTTTTATCCTCAGACGTGATGATGAATCAATATAAATAGAAAATATTGTTAGACTAGCAGCGGAAAGATAGAAAAAATATTCACTCGAGGATAAGCTTAAGGTGGATTACAATCTGCCTCCAGAATACAAGGTGATATTCGCAGGAGGGTTGCAACAAATTTGCCTGTGGGATGCAACTAGTCTCTTCTACAAAATCAGAGTAATGTGAATACACTTTCTACAAAATCAGAGTAATGTGAATACACTTTTACAGCGTGCATTCCTGACTTTTATGTTGTTACAATTTATTTTTATTGCCTGAAAATTCTACAACTATTTTTAAAAGTAATTTTTAGAGTTTCATGAGACATTAAAGAGTACCTCCCGTGAAAAGGTACATGCCTTTTATATTCATGACTTTTCAAGGTCATGCTTATTCATTAATTACTTCCTTCCACCGTTAATGGCACCCTTCACCTTTAATTTGAAATTTAATGATAGGCATCATCGTTCACAAATGAATGGTCACCAGCGATTACCAAAGGCTACCATGCATTCTCATTTTCTTTATAAATTTGAAAAGCTTATGATTTTCTTCTTCTTCTTCTTCTTCTTGTTTTTTTGTTTTGGAAAAACCCAACAAATATTACCATGGATGGTGAAACAGTTAAATAAACTACTTTGCTTGTAGTGAGGTCTGGTTGACCGCTTGTTGGAGATGTTTGGAAGAGAAAACAATAAGTAGTACATTTGCTGCACATCGTGCCTACATGTGAACTTGAAATCATCATCATCTAAGCCTTATCCCAACTAATTGGGATCATCACCATCTAAGCCTCATCCCAACTAATTAGGGGTGCACTGGGCCATTTCTTTCATTATCTTCGGTTACGCCATAGGTTGTGATTTTTTTAATTACCTTCATTCACATCTTTTGCCTTGTTAAGGTATGATATGAGCCTATTTTAGAGTTTAGAATTTGTTTATACTGAAATGAAAATTGATTCTAAAAGATCTGTAACATGATTTGTAAAACTTTTACTTTCCACTTTTAAAAAATTTAGACCTATTGTTTTAAGATTATTGAAAATGATAATTTAAGGGTACTTGGTTAGCAATCATAATTATGTGCTCATTCCTCCCCCATTCGGTACTTGGAGAAATGCCATCTGATGCTGGCAAATGTGGTGACAACTCGCATATGCAAAGAGCTCTTCCATCCTCCCAAATGACGTGCTAACGAGTTGGTGTGAGATAAAAGTAAGTGATTACTCCTAATATGGTAGCATTTGTTGCACTAAATTCAATCAAATTGGATCACTTGTATGACCAAGTGTCTAGATTTTGTACACATGTGTGTAAGTAGGATGTGCAAGCACACAAAGCTTGCTTGACTCAAGGGGTTGATTGAATTGTTAGTGTCCCCTTATTCGATACAAACAAATTGGAGCATGGGATCAGAGATCTAGTTTTCTTGGTGGCCAAAATTGTACTTCATTAAGGCGATTAGTGAAAGCAATGGAGGCTAATCCTTATGAATGAGTTCCTTTTGCCCTGTGACAATAGATATAAGTCTACAAACTTAAGGATTTATTCTTTCACCCACACTTTTAAGTGCAAAACAACTTTCACATAAACAAAGATACATATTCAAATTAAATAAGGTAAAATGTTGTCAATTTCATTAGATATTGTAAAATAATGTTTATTACAATTGACAACTTCAAGACAACTAAATAAATAAACAAATGATAAATACTTGATATGCTTATTGGACCAGACGAATTAAGGGGGCTGTGACCAACCAAATCGGAACTTAGATGATCACGATAGGCAGTAGCTATAAACTAAGCTAAGTTATGGTAGAAAATTAAAATTAAAATTAAAAGTAAAAGATAAGCTGATGTGTTTGGTGTGGGACATCGAGATGTTCTTTAATTACGCCTTTTATAAATTTTCAAGGCTGTGAAACCCTTGTTATGGTTTCCTTCTTGCAAGAAGGACCCTTCACTCTTACGTCATAGGCTTGGATATGAGAATCCTTAATTGATCTAAAATTAGCGACTTAGATATCCCAAGTATAATTTTGGGGATATTTATTCACTATGTTGTTGTTTGATGACTTCTATTTGACATATGCATATGACTCAAGAATATGACCAGATGGTGGTGCGTTCGAGGCACCATAGTAGACTCATAAACTCATAGACGCATCGAAATGTTCTTCGATTACGCCTTTAGATCCATTAAGTTGAAATGCATTACTCTGATTATTTATGTATGGAATGAATGTGAATTTGAAAGAAGACACACGTGCATTTTTATTAAGTTTATACCGGGGAACTCGGGATCGAATTCTCCCTACTCGAGTGCTGATTTTCAGGGCGTGACATCCTATCTCCAAATTATTAGGTAGACTAGATCTTGCATTTTCATCCAGCTCTCTCATTGCCTTTGTCCCAATAAATGGACGGGTTAGGGTTATCCGATGAGAATCTATTTACCAACTTAGGTTCAGACTCAAACCGGGTTGGCTTGGACAAGGGTTTGATCTCTCAATGTTTGGAAACTTTTCGATCGTTATTGCTTCTCCGAACGTCTCTGGGAAAATATTATATTTTCTAATGACTATGAGAGATAGCTTCACCATCGATATCATCGCCAGATTCATGATAAATCTGTTCTTCGACAGGTCTTTTATTAGTATGTCCAATACGTTTTTTCTTAAATGGGAATGTTGGTATGTGACGATTCACCCTTTTAAAGGTATGCAGAAGGGTTAGTACCTTCGTATTAGTAGAGAAATACATAACGGTAAAGAGAAATCGACTAAAGATCTTCTTTTGCGCGAGTACTCTTCTAATGTGCACTAAACATTTAGTAACACCATGTGGTAATTTCTTACTGGGCCAAGTTTGGGCCCCAAAAATGGGTGTAAATAATATTTTCTAGATCACTGAAAGGCAAAGCTCCATGCACATGACCACCGGATATGATGCGACCAGATAACCTCTAGCCTCATCTAAACTCCTATGGAGCCTAGAGAGAAAATAGAGAGATAACTATCATATTTGTTTTATATGTCCAATTGGCTTGTCTTTTAAATGATCAAAGACACAATCAAATACAATTGATGGAGCAAAAATCTTTGGGGTTGAAGATCTTGAATTTGAAATCTTAAGACAAAATTCAAATTCTACTTATCATGTTTAAGTTAAAAAGCTACTTATAATTGATCTTAACTGAAACTTATCTCAAATAAGTTACTTATCTATTGTTGTAAGTAGAAAAATAACTTCTTTGGTAGTATCCAAACGGGCCCTAAGGGGCTGTTTGGATCATAAGTTACTTAAGGTAAGCTACTTATTCCATAAATAGCTTACCTTATTTTCTACTTGAGAAGGTTTGTATGTCCGGCAAACATCATACTTATCAACTTCTCTCTTTCATCTCTCATGATGCCTCTCTTCAACAACCTATTAAAAGTAGAAAAGCTAAAAAAAAATTAAGTGAAGTAATTATGTACTTTTAGGTATGATAAAAAAATTACTAATAACTAATCATAAACCAAACTTACTTATTTGAAATAATTCACTTATCTACGAAAAAATAAATTATTTGGTGGTATCCAAATAGGCCCAAATGATTCCAATGTGATTTAATATCACTTGGTCCATTGAAATTCCAATCCCAATGTTGAGTGGTTGCATCTCTAAAACTATAATTGGATTAGTGATGTGGATGGTCTTGGTTGCAGTATAATCATACCATAAGTAGGGTTCAAGATTGAAGTGGCACTTCGAAAGCTGTATAATACACACTAGGCTTGTTTATTTCGCCAATTATCTCATTATATAATAAAAAAAATGTCATTATTATAATTTTTACCATTCAATTAAACTTGAGAATTAAAATTTTCATAGCGTTACTATAAAATTTTCAAAACCAAATAAGGATGAGAGAATTAAAATCTTTGCACATTTCCATTATATAACTTAGTGATTGGTGAAACAAAAAAGACCCTAAATGATACCGTTGTGTTATAATCATAAGAATTTCAAAATATCATAAAATCTTAAAATATAGTGCTTCTAGTTTTAATATTATGATTTCTTCTTCTTCTTCTTCTTCTTTTTTGTTTCATTTCCATTTATCCTATAAATGGCCATGAATAAGTGTTTAGTGCATACCTTGAAAAGGGTTCTTGTCAGCTAGCTCCTTCCTTGGACGGGGCTAGGTTTGGACATTGATGTAGAGAAAAAAATTTTGGTGGGGCCCACCATGATGCATGTGCCTGATCTATGTTTACCATCTCATTTTAGAAAATGAGCCCAAAAATGAGGAGAATTGAACAACCGAATGGATCATACCACTTGAAAAAGGGGGAATTGAATGCCTACCGTTAATTAGGGTTGTACACGAACCGAGTTAGCTCGGTTAGCTCGCTCGACTCGACTTGACTTGAAAAAGCTTGATTTGACTTGGTTCAAAACTGAGTTCGAGTTAAGCTGATTTTTTGAGCTCGAAAAAATTTCGAACCAAGTTCGAGCTTGCCTGAGCTCGACTCGACTCGGATCGAACCCAACTTGAGGATCGAACCAGTTCAGTGACTCGGTTACTTTGATATGGATGTTGCTCACCAAGTGTTTGATGAAATGACTCAATGAAGTGTTAGCTAGTGGCAAGGAAGGTATGCATATGAAACAAATACCATTTTTTAAAAATTTTGATGTTGTCTACAAGGTGTTTGATGAAATACCTATAAAACTATTGATGATGTTTTACATATAGTAGGAATTTGAAGGTACAGTCCATGTGTTTGTGAAAATATTGCACAGACGAACTTGGCTCGATCTTGGCTCGAACTCGGCTAGAATTAGCCTGAGCTGTTAACCGAACTGAGCCGAGCTGGCCAATCAGGCCCGAGGATCAAGCTGAGCCAAGTTCAAGCTAGGGTCAGCTAGTGGCCAAGCCGAGTCAAGCTGTGCCAAGCTCGACTCGATTCGACTCATGTACACCTCTACCATTAATATTGAAGTTATTTATGGATGAGAAATGCTTTGGTGTTATTAAAGCACTATACTTACAACGTTCATATTTTCATCCCTTCAGTTAGACAATCCAATTGATTGATTTGAACTGTTCATTATGTCTAAAGCGCATTTCTAAGGCTACCATATGAATAATAATAATAATAATAATAATAATAATACTAATAATAATAATAATAACGTTGTGGGTCCCAATGTCGATGGATCATGCATTAGAAGCGTAGAAAACGAATGGTTAAAATAAAAAAAAAGAATTATTGAAGTGTAGAAAGGGCATAATAGAAGAAGAGAGAGAGAGAGAGAGAGAGAGAGAGAGAGAGAGAGAGAGAGTTTGTAGAAAATTGGTTGTAAGTTTGGATGGGAAATTATTGATTTTAGGTTATAGGTTTGATTTGGGTGGGAAGAAGAAAATGGAGGGAGAGGTGGTGAGGATATTTGTGGGAGGGTTGGATGAGAGTGTAAGTAGTTCAGATGTAGAGAAAAAGTTTTTTAATACTTCATTGAGGATAGTGAAGGGAGTGGAGTTGATATCCAATAACATTCTTAATAAAGATAGAGATGAAAGAGGACACTCCTTCAACTTCGCTTATATTAATTTCCTTCATTCCTCTCCTACCGCTCTTTTTAGGCTATTCTCTATCGTAACTCTCTTTTTTCTCTTCTCTACGTTGATTTATATGTTTGTATTATTTGAATTTTCAATTTCATAAATATGATTTCTATTTGATTTTAGTAATGGAGTACAATGAGCTTTTTCTTGTTTTTTTTTTTTTTTCTCTCTCTACATTGATTTATATGTTTGTATCCTTTGAATTTTCAATTCTATAAATATGGTTTCTATTTGGTTTTCCTAATGGAGTACAATGGATTCATTTAAAAAGGCGGTCGCTTGAAACTTGATAAGGCTAAAGAGCGTTATCTTCTTCAATGGAAGCGAGAATGGGCTCAAGACTCCCAACTCTTAAGCATTGCTCCTAAAAATCTCCCTCTCCATTCAAATACGGGCCATGACAAGACTCACCTGAACATTTTCTTTCCCAAATTACACATGGTATTCTTTAACTTTCATCAATCTGTTTGCAATGCTTTCGATTATTATGCTTGTCTTGAAATTGACTCTAATTTTTTATTTTTTTTTATTTATCTTCTTTTTTTTTCTGTAAACTAGTTGAGTCCATGTTTTCTTAATTTGTAAGGGCACAACTTTAGTAAAGCAAATTTTTTATTTTCGAAAGAATCGGTAATTTCCCACTCAAATCAAACCTATAATTTTAGAAAGGGCTACGTTTGGATACATGTAAGTTTTTGAAGTTATAAGTTACAGGTAACCTATTTACATGTGAAAGAAAGTTACAGGTAATCCTGTTTGTGTGTAAGCTGCAATTAACTTACAAGTAACTTAGTTTCTGTGTTTGGATAACCTGTAAGTTAGTTAAAGGTAAAATATTTTATATTTACACCAACCGGAGTTTAGAATATGGAATTGTTTAAAAATCAAATTATTACATAGAAAAGTTTGGATAAAAGTATGTAATTTTATTGAGCTCATTTAGATAAGTAGTTGAACTGATTCTTAAGCTAAACTAATCATTATATAAGAAATATTATTTTTATTATACAATATAAGTTTGAATAAAAGCTTTCATATGCCATACTAATTGAAAATTTGTAAAATTTATTATAAAAGTTGTATGTTCAAATTGTATGGCATACTCAAGCTTTTTATTAGGCTTTATTTTTTATGTATCCTATTCATCGTATAGATTTACACTTAATTAATATGTTTAATTAAAGATACATACTATGGTGGCCCAAACACACACCTATAGTTAAGATCACATCCCTACTATTGAATGTGGTGCGGTTCATCTGGGCTATACATTTAATTAATTTTTATCATTATAACTAGCATTAAAATGCATGATAAAACCAAATATATTTAGTTAATTTTACATATATAACATGCTACGTTTTATATACTTAGGTGTTTTATGATATACCTGAAGGATTTGAGTTTCCCCACAAATGGGTATATATGTGTATGTATAAGCGTGTATATGTATGTAAATATGTATACGTATATGTATATGTATATATATGTATGTGTATGTATATGCATATACACATATACATATATATATGTATATGTATATTGCATATACATACACATACATATACATAGATACACACACATATACATACATATACATATAATATATATGTGTATACATCCATATATAGAACTATGTATGTTAGTTCATCTTATAGGAGTCATAGCCTTTAAGAAGACGCATAGTGTACGTGATTTAATACCCTCTACAAGTGTACTTCTCTCAGATAATTCTTTACCAAATCTCTCTATTCCTAAATAATTTGGAACAACTCTTGACGAATAAGATAAGAATGAAGTTAATGAAGTAAGGCAAACTCATCCACCACCTCCACCTTCAGTTAACATGAGAGATGCCAGACATAGCACGCAACTCTCATTATCCACAACCACTATTCAATCTAACATCACTGGACCAAATGTTCAGTCATGGGATACTGCTTTTGAGTTAGTAGCGCAGATGGCGGCAATGCTAAAACAATAACAGGATTAATTAGCCGTTTAGTGGGATATGTTAGCCACCTTGAATCAGATATCCCAATATCACCGGAACACATCTCCACTAAGGTTTGATCAGCCTCGTGAGGTAAATTTACTTAAAAGGTTTACGAAGTTGCGACCACCGGTATTCAATGGTACATCTAACCCATCAATAGTAGAACATTAGTTGAAGCAGATTGAGTAAGTTGATGTACTGATTTGAATGTTTTGTTACAATAGTTTATGATGCGATAAATTATATGCTTATCGATGCCAAATTGCATGAAATTATAATTGTATGTTAAATTTATTTATCAACACAACCATATATAGTAGTTATGAAAATGAAACGTTCATACATCATCCATCATTCATTGCTTTTCTATAATGCATGGTCGATCCTAGGAGCCCTCCCTGGAAGAAATGTCGGTCCTGGTAGAGCGTTACCAGATGCAGGCTATGGCTAAGCCTACCGAAAAGTGGAAGCCTACCCAACGAGTGAATGAGGGTTAATGACCTCTAATCCAAGTTTAAAATCAAATAATATTTGTTTTTCCATTCATCCAGGTCTTTATATCCTAATTATGATGTAAGACATCAAATAAACATTATAGTCGACACCATGAGATTTTTAATCATGAATATCTACGATTGAGATCTACCTATGTTTGCTCATTTTGGGATCAAGCTCTAAAATGATATAAAAAAAAATTGATGAATAACATGGATAAAACACATGCAAAATGGTGAGGCTCACAAAACACCCAGATCCATAGCTCAATTGGTAGACTGAGTGGAGATACCTCGTTTCAACACTTGAGGTCCTGGTATCGATCCCTAATGGGGGTGGCTAACATGGAGTGTGTGTACTGACTTGGGTGTGTACTAACAAGCTAAAGCAAAAATAAATAAATAAATAAAATAAAATGGTGAGGCTCACAAAGCATCAACTACTAGTGATATAGTTATTAGTTAACGCCGCTAGTTAAACCTGAGTGGATCCATCAAGGTGCGTGAGATCCCAAATTATGGAGCCCATTGCAATGTATTTTTCTCCCATCCACATCGTTCATCCGTGTTAAAAGTTCATTTTAGAACATGATACAAAAAAGAAGAAGATTTGGATCTCATGTGGATCATATTATAGGAAACAATAGTAATTGCCCATTAAAAACTTCTTGTGGGTACAAAAGTTTTTAGATTAGGATGATATTTGTTCGGTATCTTCCTCCAAAGTCTTTGTTATCTTATTAATGGAAGCAGGTTGCATACTGAGTAGACTCTTTAAGGCTCACCATGATTTATGTATTGTATCCAATCCGTCCATCCATTTTACCATATAATTTTAAGTCTTGATCCAAAAAATGAATAATATCCAAAGATTAAATGAACCACACTATAGGAAACCATGTGAATTGAACTTCTACCGTTAAATAATTCTTGGGGGCCACAAAATTTTTGGATCAAGCTTATATTTGATTTTTCCTTTAATCTATGTTTGTATGATCTTATGAACATGATGGATGACAAATAAACATTACTGTGGAGCCTAGCAAGGTTTAAATGGTGGAAATCATTATTCCCACTTTTTCCTGTGTTATGACCGATTTGAGATCTTGATTTGCTTCAATTTTAGTCTCAACCCCTTAAATAAGCTGGAAAAATAGATGGACGGCATGGATAAATCATATACATTCACCGTGGACCCAATTGAGTTTACTGGTACACTCTTATTGAACTGAGTAAACTCAATTAGCCCCACCTTGAATGTACATGGTCTACCCATGCCATCCACCAGTTTCTCGAACGAAATAATTTAAGCGGTTAAGCTTAAAATTGAAGCATATACGAAGATGAAGTGGATCATACCACCACAGGATTGTTAGGATAATGATTTATACGGATGAAACACCTTTCTAGGCTCCAAATGTAATGTGTATTTGTCATTTAACTTGTTTATAAGATCATGGAGACATGGATGAACATAAAACAAAAATATAAGCTTAATCCAAAAGCTGTTTATAAGATTATACATACATGGATGAACGGAAAACAAAAATATAAGCTTAATCCAAAACTTCTGTGGCCTTGAGAAATTTTCAATGGTAGAAGTTCAAGTCAACCGCTTCCTGTGGTGTGGTCCATTTGAAAATTGTAAATGCTTCATTTTTGGGCTCAAGCCCTAAAATTATTTGGGAAAATGGATGGACGGGGCGGATAAAATACACGAATCATGGTGGACCTCGTAGAGTTTACTCAGTACGCTGAGCCGAGTGAGTAACTCACTAAGCAAACCGCTTACGTTAGATAGAAAATAAATATTTCGGTGGATCCGTGATGTTTTTAATAGTAGGAATTTAGTTAAGATTGTTTCTTTTGATGCGGCCCACTTGAGATTTTGAACAGCTTCATTTTTTGGTTCGTATTCTAAAATGAGCTTTCAATATGGATGGACGGTGTGGATATAAGGAAAGTACATCACTGTGGGCCCCATAGTTAGGCATCCGAAACCGCCCCTGCCAAACAGCACCGTTCCGCACTTACAAGAGAAAAAAATGAAGGAGACGAAAAAATAAAAAAGAAAAACAGCAAGGGTTAGGGCTTCCCTTGCCAGAGCAGAGAGAGCGAAGGAGACGCTGATAGAGAGAGAGAGAGACGCTGAGAGAGGGAGAAGGAGACGTCGGGTGAGAGTAGGTAGCTGAGAGAGAGAGAGAGAGAGAGAGAGAGAGAGAGAGAGAGAGACGTTGGGTGAGAGCAGGTAGGTGCACTTTCAATGCAGCTGCGTTTCCACCACCCTCTACCAAATTCGAAATGGATAGCCGTTGGCTGTAACAAAGTAACCTGTGACTTGAAAAACACCTAATTCCTCTGTTACATTTCTTGCAATCTTACCTGATAGAAAGTTACAGATTCAGACTTTGCTACCTGTAACATTCTCCCCCAAACACAAACCGTAAGAAAGTCATCTGTAACTTTCTTACATTTTACACAAGTTACAGGCATCCAAACGGCCCAGGGTTTTGTGGGAAGAAGAAAATGGAGGGAGAGGTGGTGAGGATATTTGTGGGAGGGTTGGATGGGAGTGTAAGTAGTTCAGATGTGGAGAAAAGGTTTTCTTCTTCTTCATTGGGGATAGTGAAGGGAGTGGAGTTGATATCCAAGAACATTCCTAATAAAGATGGAGATGGAAGAGGACGCTCCTTCAACTTCGCTTACATTGATTTCCTTCCTTCCTCTCCTACCGCTCTTTCTAAGCTCTTCTCCATCGTAACTCTCCTTTCTCTCTCTCTATATTGATTTATATGTTTGTATCCTCTGAATTTTCAATTCCATAAATATGATTTCTATTTGGTTTTACTAATGCAGTACAATGGGTGCATTTGGAAAGGCGGTCGCTTGAAACTTGATAAGGCTAAAGAGCATTATCTTCTTCGATTGAAGCGAGAATGGGCTCAAGACTCCCAACTCTTAAGTGCAGGTCCTAAAAATCTCCCTCTCCATTCAAATACGGGCCATGACAAGACTCACCTGAACATTTTCTTTCCCAAATTGCACAAGGTATTCTTCAACTTTCATCGATCTGCCTGCAATGCTTTCGATTATTATGCTTGTCTTAAAATTGGCTCTTTTTTTAAATTTTTTATTTTTTTATTCCCCCCCTCTTCTTTTCTTTCTGTAAACTAGTTGAGTCTATGTTTTCTTAATTTGTAAGGGCACAGTTTGAGTAAAACCAATTTTTTATTTTCGAAAGAATCAATAATTTCCCACCCAAATCAAACCTATAATCTATCACTCAGATGATATTAATATTTATCATAATGAAAAAGGCGAAGGCAATCCTGATAGAATGGTGCAACGTGAGCTAAGATGCTTTTTTGTTCACACCAAGGTGTGCCGTAATGGTCGTTACGAGAAAAGAGACTCGTAATGGTCCTCTACGGGGCCGATGCATTTATTTATTTATTTATTATGGTTTTTTTTTTTGTTTTTTTTTCCAAAAAGAAGAAGAAGAAGTAGACCGTAGCAGCTATGACCCATATTGCAATGGTAATGGTTGTGGCTGTTACACTTACACCCACCGTTACCATTAACGAATACAATGGTTCAAAACCTAAACAACGAATGGTATCATTGTTTAAGAGTAGAATAAACATATCTATAGCTGGACTGACGCTTCATATGCAGGTTAAATCTTTACCTTTTAGTGGAACCGGCAAACACAAGTACAGTTTCCAACATGTTGAGGTTCCTTCTCTCCCCACCCATTTCTGCGACTGCGATGAGCATTGCTTGCCTTCTGAAGCTGCAGCTGGAAAACATCTTGCCACTCCCAACACCCATTTTGATGGGGTAAATGATGAAGAGGTGGATGTCATGACTTCTGTGATGAAAAAACTCTTTGAAAGGGAAGCGAATGTGACTGCTGCAGATAGCATGATCGCATCAAATGGTATAGGAAACTATTCCAGCTGTCTAGTTGATGATGTGCCATCTGATGAGATGGAAGCAGCTCAATCTACAGAAGAGGATAATCTTGTGACAAACATAGTGATGGAATCGAGTTCTATGCAGATTCATGGGTCAAAGGATCAGGTACGTCTGTTTAGAGGATCACTGATGCAGTTTTTAGATCAGCACTTGAATGAGTGATGACATTCAAAGACACTTGAGATGCTTCTTTTCTTCCAAAAGGGATCCATCTGGTTTGGTGTTTTCTGAACAAATTCTGTAAGTTGAAATTGAAATTGACATGATTTCTAGATTACTCAAGAATAAAGGGATTTTTTTGGATGGGTTCCATCCATGGCTCAGTGGTAGACTGAGTGCATTTCAACATTGAGGTCATGGGTTTCATCCCATGTTACCTTTTCAAAAAAAGGAAAAAAAAAAGGATGGGATTTTTGTTCTAAATCTACAATGAGGAAAAAAGAGATTTGGTTGAAATCGGCAATTCAGGTACATGAATTGTCATATTTCATGTGTGCTTCAGAAAGAATGCTACCTTTCTTTCTATTGAAGTTCGAAGAGCCTTTTAGCTATCTTTGTAAATTCCCAAGCATTTGCAAGTGTTCGAGTCACCCACTCTACGAAAAATAGTGACAAATCGACAATTCTAAGTCCCAAAATGACCGTTGCTTTCCTTTTTTTCTTTTTTCTTTTTTCCCATTTGGATCACAAGGAAAATTAGATGAATTAGTATTTCAATAGGATTAATAATTTGTTCGGAACACATCCATGCACCCCAAAGCCTGCCCTTATCAGCATATAGTCCAATAACTTCAAACTAACATGGTTGTAAGCCCTCTTCATGTCAAACTTACAAATGATGCCCAGCTTTCCCAACCTGTATCTATAATTGATGCAGTCATGTGATGCCAAAGCTCCATTGAGGATCTGCCTCCTGTGTATGAATGCTTCCTATGACATTAGGGTGACATTTCCAAGCACCTTTCTGAGTCTAGTCATCAATTTCCCTAACTTCTCTTATGGCCCGCCAATCAAGCTATGGGTCTAAGATGCTCCAAGCTCTCTGTTCTTTCTATCTTTGGAACTAGAGCAATAAAGGATGCCCTGATCTCCTAATATGGTCTACCCCTCTCGTATAACCTCAAGACCAGTCAAGGGTATCACTTTTCACAACATTAAGAAAAGCACCTAGAAGAAAGCTATCCAGTATCATCCTAATTTACATACTCAAAATAAAGATTACAGGGCTAGGCCTTTCGCTGCCCTCATCAAATAGTAGCTCTGCATCCTATTTATTTATTTAATTTTTTGAATTATGTCTGCTTCCTACTTCTACATCTCCTTGCCTGGAAAAATTGATTATTGATTAATTTTATGTCTGCTGCTTTGGATCTCCAGGACCTGAAATATAGTAAACTTCCACCTTCTAATGATGGGCCACCCCGAAAGCAAACAAAGGCTCAGAAAAGGAAGAATACTGGATCCGCTAATCATTCAGAATCCATGTTGAACAAGAAAGCTCGTTTACTTGAAGCAAATGAAAATGACAGAGATGAATCATCCATCAAATTCGTGAAGAGAAGAAGCTCAGAAGTGCATTCCAGAGATCTGGAGAGTTCCACAGAAGCACAACCCGTTGATACCCAGCTGAAATCAGATGACAATCGGTCTGCCAAAGGTCTTTACTGGGTTCAAAAGTCCTCGTGGAAAGAACTCGTCGGTGAGGCGGGCAACAGTTTGTTCAGTATCACACATGTTCTGCCAGGCATTACTTCAATGAAACAGAGGTTGTCAAAATCCAATGATTTAGCCGCTGTCAACTCCATCAGCAGCAAAGCACCAAAGTCAGTAAAGCATGCAACAATTCAATCTAATGGAGGCAGTTCAAAATGTTTGGAAGTGAGGAAGCAGGGAATCTTGAAAGACAAGGTCATTGCACCCCATGACACCAATGTGGAGGCGTCAGAAAAGGAAGAGAAAATCCAAGCTGCTATGGAAGGTGAAAGGAATACCTGCAAAGAAAGTGCGCAGGTCACAAATGATAATTTCTTCCGTCTCTGTAAAGAATCTGAAAAGAAAGTTGTTGAGGAAAGGAAAACAACTATAGAGGCAGCTCCCCTTGGTGAAGTTTGCACCTTCATGAGGAGTGCTGATTCAGAGAGGGAGTGGACAAAGGCAAGAGCGGCTCTGAGTGGATTCCTCAAGAAGAAAACTAATGAGAATAATACCTCAAAGATTTCCAAAAGCGATCCAAATCGCAATTTCTGATACAATCTACATTCTTATATGGAGGGAGGGAAAACACCGTCACCAGCTAGTTGTTGTAGTTTGTTTCTTCTTTCAAAAATGCTATAATTGTACCAAAGAGGACCTTTGAAAACTTATACTTTGATATATTGTTCTATCAATCTTTGAGTTTTTCCAATCACTGAAATTTTCGCTGATCCTTGTGAAATTGATTTTTGGCTCAATGAATATTGGTTGTGGGCCTTGACCCACTTTTTGCCTGGGACCCTGCAAAAATTATAGCAACTCATCCCTGATATATGCCGCATGCCTGTTCATCAATCTGGACTGTTCAAATTATGGCCTCCATTGGATGGAGTATTGCCCAATATATAGACAGGTGGGATGGTCTTAACCGTCCAATTTTTCCCCTTGAATATTGTGTTTTTCCCCCTTCTGTGCATAACCTCTTCTGGACAGATGAATCTTGCCTAGCCGCTCTACATGCCACCACTAGCCAATCTGGAACATATGGGTGAAATCCAAGCGCATCATCATATGGTGGGCTTCTTAGTGTAGGTGTTATAGCTCAAAATAATTTGCCCATTGATTATATGGGCCATAGCATGGGAAACAAATGGACACTCATTTCTGGGCATCAGTATATCTATTTGATTGGGCCCACCAGTTGGATGACTCCCAGAGCTTTGCAAATATGTGGAGATGCAGTGGGGCTGCACTACACATGCTTGCGTGTTTGTGCCACTGGTAGATTTGTCGAGGACCCAGAGTTTAGACAGTTGCAATACACAAGTTGAAACTTGCAGTGAAGGAAGCCCTAATTGACTCTGGAGGCAAGAGTTTTCATGGTGACTCTTGAGTTTAGACAGTTGCAATACACAAGTTGAAACTTGCAGTGAAGGAAGCCCTAAATGATTCTGGAGCCAAGAGTTTTCATGGTGACTCTGGATTGTTGGCTTGTATAATAAATGGGCCATGGTCCAGCAGTCCAAGCCGTCAATATGCTCAGCCTTACTGTGGATGATGCATGCACCAAACATCCCCAGATTGGAGGATCTTAGCCAAAGAAATTTTGGCCTTTTTTTATTTTTATTTTTTAATCTTTTGTTGAATGTGAAAAGTTGCTGTATTTTGTTCATAAACCATTTATTTGTTGGCACATGTGGCAAGCTTAGGACATTTGTATGTGGGAAATTTCTTTGCTTTGACAGTCTGAGCCATCCTCAGCGTGGACAGATCACTGAACCATGGGTTCCACTTATCAGTCATTTGGATGCCTGTGAGTTTTTTGGTAGTGACTTTTTATGCTTGCTTTTTTTAAGTAAGATCCAAGTCAGAGGGGGGTTTTATCGCAACTCTCTCTCTCTCCCCGTGGAGCTGTAGTGCGTTTCCTCTTTACTGTTGGGATTTCAAAGATATCACGTAAGTTACTTACAGGTGACCTGTTTTGATGTAAGTTATAAGTTACTTACAGGTAAGTTAAATTTTTTTGTTTGGATATCCTGAAAGCTACTTACAGGTAAAAAATTATATATTTACACTGAGTAGAACTTAAATTAGAAAATTGTTCCACAATGTTATGATCATAAAACAATGCATGAGATCAAATATGTAATTTTAACTTAAAACATTAGTAAGTCAAGAAACATTAATCCATCTAGAATCCGAATCCATTTCACAAATAAATTTAAAAATTAAGGAATTATTAAGTAAAGAAATACATACCATTAAGCATAAATGGTCCATGTATAACAAAATCAAAATTATTATTACAATCCAATTTTTAGAATCCAAATGCATGAAAATAATTAAATAAAAATTTTAAAATAAATGCATTAAAAGATTCCAAGGGAGCATATTAGGATAAGTTCCGTGCGACTCACCTTAATATATTAATAAATAAATGCATAAAACCCCCGTTAATATATTAAAAAATAAAGTCATTAAAAGAATCCAAAAATCTATGTGCAGCCCATTTTAATATATTTTTTTGTATATCCAGGCTGACCATATGTTTTTCCACCTCATTTTTGGATGAAATCCCAAAACTTTAAGCATAGCCAAATCTTAGGTGGACCACACCATTAGAAACAGGCAAACAATTCATCGCTCCATTAAACTAGTCACAACTGATTCTGTGGGTTCCACATGAGATTTGGAGTAGCTTAATTTTTGGGACAACGTCCTAAAATGAGTATACACTTGCTTTGGGGTGTTATTTACTTGAAAGAAATATATTGATTTTTAAGGAAAATTGGAAGTTTGTTCTCAAACGACAACAGCAACACAATGGATGGACGTGGTGGATCAAATATTGCCATCACGGACAATAGCAACCTCCATCAAACAAACCAGCCATCTGAGGAGTATACATTTTACCATTGTATATATTCCACTTGACGTGTCTTACTTTAAACCATTCACAAAGTTTACTATTAAAATGGATGGACGGGGTGGATCAAAAACATAAATCATGGTGGATCAGACAGTTTACCCAGTAAGCAATCCCCTTCCTTCAAAATGCTCACCTGCGCACCAGTTGACACGAGTTCTTGTAAGAACTTTTTGAAAAATCGTAATAGTTGATGTTAGTCCAAAATTTAAATGGTACACGTGATGCAGCACTCCATGAAACGCTGGAGCCTAACTTTTACATTGACTAAAAACTTTAGTGGGCCATGGAAAAAGAAAACAGTGTCCTCCTTTGATTTTCATCTCACTTTTCTATGGCCCATCAGAGTTTTAGATCAGGGTGAAAATTAGTCTCTGGGGGTTTAATGGGATGTTTCATCACATGGACCGTTCAGATTAGAAGCCCATGACACATGCGGAAAGGTGCGCACGTGCGCATGCCTATGTATGAGTAACACCTAATCCACTCCCGTTTTCAAATCAGAAAAAATGGAACATTGTGATCAAACGCTACTGTTTTGGGGAGGAGTAGAGAGGGAGGGCGGTCGTTACAGATAGAGAGAGATTGCAGAGAGGGAGGGCGGTCGCTGCAGACAGAGAGAGGAGGGCGGTCGTTGCAGATAGAGAGATTGCAGAGAGGGAGGGTGTGTTACAGGGAAGTGACTTCTCACACCCATCGCCCTGCAGTTTTTTGGTAGGTTTGCCTGTAAGTGACTTACAGACTGTAAGTGACTTACAGGTGAATTTTCTCCCCCAAACACCACCTGTAAGTGACTTCCCTGTAAGTCACTTCCCACTTACCCAACTTACAGGCATCCAAACAGGCCCTTAGATAAGTCCAGTTTCTTTCAGTTATTTGAGGTACTTTGGGTGCTCCCAGCCACTATAGACGTTTTTCTGCTATCTTGGCATTGCCTTAGCAACAACAAATTGAAAGTATCATTAAGAAGTGATGCCAACATATCACTCTCAAACACATTGTAGTAGAATGAAGTGGGAATGTCAACCTTTCCCCCACTCTCCAACATTCTCCCATTACAACACATAACACAGAGCGTGAAGAAAAAAAATATATATACATGACTTTTAGGAAGCTATTCAGCTGCTTCTTCTGTCCTTGTTGGCCAACGACCTCCTTTTTTCTTCTCCCTCCAAAATATCACTTACCCTCTTCTCTTATTAAACCTCTCCCTCTCCCATTCCTCACTACATCTGTAGCAACAGCAGCAGTTGCTTCCTTTCATAACTCTTCTTCTCCATCCATTAACACCCCCTGGTCTGAAGAATTCTTTTCATGGGCCCTTTCCTTTTCCAACTCTAGCTCTTTACAAGAGGGCACTTCCCTCCACTCCCCCATTATCAAATTGGGCCTTCACCACCACTTGTTTCTCAACAACCTTCTCCTCTCTCTCTACTCGAAATGTTCTGCTGTTGGCCCTGCCCGCAATCTGTTCGATGGCATGTCTATTAGAGATGTCGTCTCTTGGACTACCATCATATCTGCCTGCGTTAGACAAGGAAACCATGTGGAGGCCCTTGAATTGTTTGGCCTCATGGTGTTTTCTGGTTTCACCCCTAACGAGTTCACATTCTCAACTGTCCTGCGTTCGTGCTCCTCTTTGGGGGATTTGCAGAGGGGGCTTAGCGTCCATACCCAGATACTAAAACGCGGGTTTGGATCAAATCTGATTCTGGCTAGTGCTCTGATCAATTTCTACTCAAAGTGCGATGAAGTTGATGGAGCGTTTGGAAATTTCAAGGCCATGATGAACAACCATGACACAGTTTCGTGGACCACAATGATCTCTGCTTGCACACAGGCTGAGGACTGGACCTGGGCTCTGAGGTTGTATTACCATATGATCACGGCTGGAATTCCTCCAAATGAGTTTGCTTTCGTGAAGCTTCTAATGGCCGCTGGTTCTCTTGGTATGGGCTATGGGGAGTTGGTTCATGCACATGTGATCCTGTGGGGAGTGCAACTGAATTTGGTTCTGAAGACAGCCCTTGCCGATATGTACTCAAAATGTCAGAGGATGGGAGATGCTCTTAGGGTCTTAAACCAGACCTCCGAATCTGACGTGTTGTTGTGGACAGCTATGATTTGTGGATATAACCAAGTCTCAGATTTCGAGGGGGTGATTGCCATGTTTCACAGGATGGAACTTGCTGGGATCTCACTGAATCCTTTTGCATATGCTGGGATTCTAAACGCTTGCTCATCCGTTCCAGCTCCAGTACTGGGGAAACAGATCCACTCACGGACAATCAAGGCTGGCATGGAGCATGATGTCTCTGTTGGAAACGCCCTTGTGGATATGTACATGAAATGCTGCTCGGCACCGGTGGAAGAAGCTATATGTGTTTTCAGATGGATAAAGTCACCAAACGTCATTTCTTGGACATCATTGATTGCTGGATTTGCTCAACGTGGGTACATTCGGGAGGCTTTTCAGGCACTAGTGGAGATGCAGGCCGTCGGAATTCAGCCCAATTCATTCACTCTTTCTAGCATTGTCAAGAGCTGCGGGAGTGCAGAAGCCCTTCGTGAAGTAAGAAAGCTCCATGCTTACATATTTAAGACTAAGGCAGACTCAGATATCACAGTTGGAAACTCTTTAGTTGATGTTTATGCTCAACTTGAGATGCTGGATGATGCTTGGTGTGTCGTCAAGACGATGACACAGAGAGATGTGATCACATACACAAGCTTAGCAACAGGAATAAACCAGATGGGCCATCATGAGATGGCCTTAGGAATCATCTCATGCATGCATGATGATGATGTTAAGATGGATGGATTTAGCCTGGCCACCTTCTTATCTGCATCAGCAAGCTTAGCTGCAATGGAACCAGGGAAACAGCTGCACTGTTACTCCATAAAATCCGGTTTAGACTACCACATTTCAGTTGCAAACGGCCTTGTTGATATGTATGGGAAATGTGGGAGCATTAATGATATCCACAGAGCTTTTGCTGCAATCTCTGAGCCAAATGTTGTGTCATGGAACGGTTTGATTTCTGGATTAGCGTCAAATGGGCATTTCTCTGGTGCCCTCTCCAGCTTTGAAGACATGAGGTTGATGGGAACCCAACCTGATGGCATTACCTTCTTGTTAGTGCTCTATGCTTGCAGCCATGGTGGTTTGGTTGATCTGGGTCTCGAGTATTTCAACTCCATGACCAAATCATATGGTATCTTGCAGCAATTTGATCACTACATTTGCTTAGTTGATCTCCTTGGCCGGGCTGGCCGGCTAGAGGAGGCGACTAGTGTCATAGAAACCATGCCTTTTGAGCCAGATGCTTTGATTTATAAGACCTTATTGGGTTCTTGCAAGATCCATGGGAACTTAGCTCTAGGAGAAGATGCAGCAATGCATGCTCTCAAGATCGACTCTTCAGATCCAGCAATATATGTACTGCTCTCTAACATGTACGACGATGCAGGTCAGTCAGAGTCTGGTGAATTGACCCGCCGAATGATGAGAGAGAGGGGTCTTAGGAAGAATCCTGGACAGAGCTGGATAGAGATAAGGAATAAGGTCTTTCTATTTACATCAGGTGATAGATCAAATCCACAGGTAAATGAAATGCATGAAATGATAGAATCACTGACGATGAAGATGAAAAGTCTGGGATATGATTATGGTGCAGAGAATAGAGGTTCTTATTATCACAGTGAGAAGTTGGCTTTTGCCTTTGGTCTCCTCAATGCCCCATCAGCAGCCCCCATACGTATAATTAAGAATCTACGCATATGCGGAGATTGCCACACTTTTATGAAGCTTGTGACTCAACTCATCGATAGAGAAATAGTTGTGAGGGATGGGAACCGCTTTCATTCCTTCAACAAGGGTGACTGTTCTTGTGGAGGTTACTGGTAGAGTTTGGCAATTCACCCAGAGTCTTCTCCTTCCCTTTCATCCTCTTCTTCCAATAGAGGTGAAACGATTTTCTTATTCTCTTCCTCTTTACATTAACTAAAGGTCTCCATAACTGAAGAAACTTCTCATGCCAAAGCCAGTCTGAGAAGTGAAAACTTACTAACACTTGACTAGCGAAGTGATAGACTCCTTCACATGGGGCAGCAGCAGTTTCCTAATGGTTAAGTAATGGAACCTACATGCGTGCTTCATGGTTGAGAAGTTGGTCCTATCATCTATCTAAATGAGACCATGTGGGTAGCTCCTATTTGCTCAAGTAGGAGTCCTGCATGATCTCCATTTGAACACAGGACTCTAATATGGTTACAATGCATGGATGTACTTGAGTGATGGAAAATGAAGGTCACACCACCGATCACCACCATACATGTTACACATTTCTAAAGGCTGGGTCTTGTGCCTCTATGATCCAATCAATCATCCATGGCGATCAATCTGCTTCTAGGACCAAAAAATCTATCATTTAGGGATTTTTCCATATGTTGTCTGCCTTTTGGGCTATGGCCTGAAAACCTGCTTTTAAAATATTTCCATAGAATCACTCGTCTTTTGCACCGTTAATCAAGCAACTGCCTGCTGTTTAGTCTCACATATGGCTTGATTCATATTTTCATATTGACGAAAATGACCTCACCGCATTTACCGGTTCTAACCTGCCCTGGCCTATGACCCCTGATGGAGGTGGGGCCCACTGTGATGTTATTGACAAATTCACCCCGTCCATCCATCTCACAAGGTCATGTTATGGGGTAGGCCCAAAAATGAGGCGGATCTATAACTCAAGTGGGCCACATGGAAGGAAACAGTAAGGAGGGAAATGCTTACCATTGAAACCTTCTTAGGGTCTGTCCTGCTGTTTATACGTTATCCAAACTGATCATAAGGTCATTCGCACCGGGTTGAACTGAAAACCAAAATATAGTAGCCTAATCCAAAAATTTTGGGCCCACGACTGCCCCACGAATGATCATCTCAAATGTAAACTGGTTTTTATTTTGATTTCTCTGTTTAATAAAAAAAAAACAAATGATTTGGATTATCTGATCGACGAGGGTCCCAGTAATACAGGTCATTGATCTGTAGTTCACTCCACAGAAGATCTGTTCTTTCTTTCTTCTTTCTTTTTTCTTTTTTCTTTTTTTTTCCCCCCCTTTTAGTTCTTCAGCCCTAAGATGAGTATGCTGTCCAAGTGGTGCCATATCTCAGCGATCTTGATCATTCATCTTGTGGATACCACCTATGGTTGATCATAGCCGTTATTGTTGATTTTTGCTATGTGATATGTTGATAACCATCTGTTTTCATTCATGCCTCTGCTGTGAAGGCTAGGATTGTCCCATCGAGGACGTGTTCATGCCGTTGGATCCTCCATGTGATGAACTGCTGTCTGGAGATGAATGGCCAGTTGCTGAATCCATCTTCAAGATTTCTCTATTTTAGAGAAATCTGAGTGGGGGAGAGGGAGGTTGAGGCACAACTAGAAGGTCTCATAAACTCACCCTTCCCAATCAATATTCGAATGTCGGGAGGAAAGCTCAATATGGTATAGTCGAGGTAGACGTCTCTGTGTAGAAAAAGAGGAGCATTTATTTGCCCACCTTGGAGTAGGTGTATATGTGTCAGCGATGACACTACATTATCTTTGGTTATAATTCCTTTTTTTTTTGCAATCTTTATAGGCTGCCTGTCATCTTCTTTGGGTACAATTCTATGCTGTCATCCATCCCATGTTCAATCACTTGCTGTGTGGTATTTTCATTTTTATTAAAGTTGTCATCATGTTGAACTTTGCCTGGAAGTAGGTGTGGATGAGTTTGTATTTCCATTTGGGATATCCTTTAGCTATGTCATTTTGAAAAAATAAAATGTTGATGCCTGTATTCTTCTAGTTGAAGTGTGAGGTTTTGTGGCACCATCGGAGGTTAATAAACAAGAATATGGTATTGGGTTAGGGTCCTGCGCATCAGCAATCATACAGTTTGCTGGTAGACAGGATTCCCTTCATTTGGGGCCCCATGTTCCGCCTTTCAAATCTTTTTCTGATGGCTGTCATTATGATGATCATGATCCTTCAAAATTTGTTCTCTGTGTGTGTGTGTGTGCGCGCGCGTGCACGCGCGTGCGTGGTGTGCGTGCGTGCGTCCATTTGGGGGGGGGGGGGGTATCAGTTTAATTTCATTTGATAAATAGCAGAAAATTTAGCAAATACAAGCAAGAGTAGATATTATTTACTTGATATTACCAATAGTGTCTTCTCTAATGCTAGGTGTGCAGGACATGGGACGCCTTCCTCTAATGTTGGTGGTTGCAGAGGGTTTGCTGGAAAAATGGCTGTTAGCTGGACAGTGCAGATTTCTCTTGCTGAGGGAGCATTTGGCTCACTGGCCTTCATTCTTGGAGTAATTGCTGAAAAATAAAAAGGTAATTTTCTAAATTACCGAGGTCCTGTTTGGTAGACACCCTAAAAAAATAATAAATAAATAAAGGCTTCATCTCATTTTAGTTAATCATAAATTTGAATAGAGATCTTGATTGTTGGTTACCAAGATGATTTATAATCCTTTCCAAGAAAAATGTCATCTCTAATACATATTACATTTAACCAAGATGAGATTAACTCATTTTTAGGTGTCTACCAAACTGGCCCCAAGAAAGTTTGTCTAAAATGATTTGTGGCTAGTAATTTGCACTTTAAACTTTGCATCATGTCTTCTCAAGTTCCCTTTTTCCTGCTTTGTAACTCCAATGAGAGCCTTTATACTCTTCTCTGTGGACAAGAATTTTACCTCGTGGAGTTGGGAAAATTTCGTATAGCTAAAAGTGTCAGGAATCTTTTGTTATGATATTTGAAAAGCCTTTTTTTTAATGGTTATGATGTTTGGCAGCCTACTTCTGGAACTCCAATCCAAGGAAAAGATGTCGTAATTTGTAAATATCCGTCTGATCCGACAGTTGCTTTGGGGAGCCTCTATGTTGTAGCTCTCTTTGTTTCTACCATTCTTGGGCTGGTTTCTGTTTTCTCCCCCTACAAAGGTAAATCTGTTCCAACTGACGATTTGTTCAGGAGCACTACCTTGCTTGTGTTCTTTGTTATTGCAGTGTAAGTGCTCTCATCTGATTCTTCATGCTAACCAACTTGACCTTGTCTTGGTAACTTTTTCCTAGTTTTGCTTCCATGTTGATGAAAATTTTGTAGAAGTTGGTGACAAATTAAAGATAGAAGTACATACAGAAAGAAATAGAATTTATTTATTTTTTAATTATTATTTTAAAGGTTTTGGGCTTTAAAAAAAATCAGTGGATGGGGGTTGTTGAGAGGAGAAGATTTGCTATTAGGAAAGGGTCAGGTTCTTAAAGCCCACCCACGGATCACTTGGCTACCTTTCTTGCTTTTATACTTGCCCGGTTGTCTATCTTTTCACCAGGAAACAATGACAATTCCTTGTTCTTTTTTTCATTTCTTTTATTTTTTATATTCTTGGTTGTAATATTGATGACTGGTGAAAGAGGATTCTTGAAGCCAACTCCAATGATGACAATGATGACATCTATCCCTGCAGTAATCTGGTGTTAGGATTTAGAGTTGTAAAGTTACAATTGTCATCTTCACTAGCTGAACTTTGTAGTGTGGTGACATCAATTTCCCCTCCAAAGATAACTATCACGCTTGTGGGTTCTTAGTAAAAGCTTTTCTTCAGTCACTAAACATCTGATTCATCTTCAAAGCACATGAAATACTGTGCATTGTACCGTGAGGAATGTAACTCATTGATTTCAACAAATGGTGTAACATCCTAAGATTTGTATGCATTTATTCTCACTCGGTTTCTTTGTCAATGTTATAATCAGGTCCGTTTCTGCTCTCACTGAAGTGATGATGATCTAGGCCTCCATAACCAGACTTCAGTGTGTCCAGAATGTCGACCACAACCTTCAGACAGGGTGCCCCACTGCCAAGACTGCACTCTTCGGTGGTGCTGCTTTTCTAGCCCTTGACGCAGCCCAAATTCTAGCTGGCTTGCCAAATGCTGACGCTGAATGCCAGAGCTGACTACTTAGAAGAGGACCCCAAGAGGTCCATTGGACAAGTGCACGCAACTGACTATGATTGAAACGGAGCTGGGACTCGGAAGAAATTACTAGTCCTTTATAAACACGCAGGTTTGTGGATCCTTTTACTTCCTTTTCCAGGTATTATAGTCTTGGTTGCCTTTTAGTAGTAAAGCTGGGAGTGAATCCCATGATCATAAAGCTAAAGCTGAAAAGGGTCTTGAGGAGGTATGTAGGAGAAATTTAGAGATTCCATTAACGTCAACCCATGGTCTGGTCATCCAAACTGATGATCTAATGGGGCGCAACTTAAGTGTTTGGTTTCCCCAAACTATATCAGATTGGAAGATTGTTCAACCTTATGATCGTTGGATTATTTTCATGTTAAATGTCAGCTATTCTTTGTGGTAGTCTCCTTAACCATCAATTTGTAGTCCATTGATTGATGGGAGATTTTGAGTCTTACTGTTCATTTCAAGATAGAGGAAAATATTACAGTAAGGATGATTAATCCCCAGTTGTATTTCATTTTTATTTTGACTGCCTGAACACTCTTTCACAAGTTGCCCCAGACAGTTTGGACTGAATCTCATCAATCAAGGAAGCGTGAATTTACTCTAAGAAATGATGATCATGATTATGATTATGATGATTACTATAGTAATAATAGGGCCTGTACAATCAAAAATATTTTCTTCCCAGCCCACTATGGATGGATGAATCATAAGACAGACGTAAATAAATAAATAAATAAGAGGCTGCTTTGCTTCAAGTAAGGTTAACAATTTTGGTTGACCACTTGTCGGAGATGGTTAGAAGAGAATACAAGGTAAATGCTGTTTATGTAGCTCATCTACTGCACATCTTTCATGCATGCGGATCATCTATAGCAACTTGAAATCATCATCTAAGCCTTATCCCAACTAATTGAGGTGAGCTAGACAATGCCTATGTCACCCTCGTGGTCATGATTTTATTATTATTGTTGTTGTTGTTGTTATTTTATTATTATTGTTATTATTATCATTGTTATCTTTTGAGCCTTATTCTTGTCCTTATTTCCTTGAGGCACTCATTTCCTTGAATGTCCAAAATTTTTTCCATAATCCCAACAAGCATGTTTGGTCTTGTTATTCTATTGGTATTGCATAAAACTATTGGGGTATGACTCTATTTCATCAACCTAGCTTTAAGTCTATGAGCAACATTGGTTCATTGGTGGGCTGAGTGTTTGTATCTTGAAAAGACACTATTGGTTCTATAGAAATAATTTAAAAGTAAACAATTTTCGGTCCATTACCTAAGAGGCAAGCGACTATATGAAAAAAAAAAAATACAACTATCATTTACAGGCCACGTTGGAAATTATAATGAACAAATTCTAGATCACCCAGCCTGCAATTTCTTCCCTTTGGGTGCAATTCTGCACTAATAAGCTCCTCTATCTGGCTTAGAATTGGCACATGGCTAACATACCACCCTCCGGCTGCAGTTGCAACTTAAAAAGGAAATATTATAATAAATTCATACGAACGATGTGAAACCTAGTCAGGTATCGGTAGACATGGGTGCCCTGGAAAAACCAGACTGACCAACATGTGCACCTGATTACGATGACATGTTGATCACAAGTGGGGTCCACACGGTACGGTGTATGTATGACATGTAACCCGTGGAAGAGGTCCGTCCAAGCATTTCATGGGGACGGGAAGGGAAGGGAAGGGAAGGTGTCAAAAATGAGGCCGATCCAAGCATGATTTGTGCCAAACTAGAAAAGATGATGGACAAACCAAAAGCTCCAAATTGAATGTGGGGTCCACTGAGGTGTGCGTATGCTAATAATTTGAAGATTGAAATGAATGAGAGATTATTAATATTATTATTTGTTATTGGAAGGAAAAGGGGAACATGAGATTTTAAAAGTTTTCTGAAGAAATAAGAATTCTGCAGTGAATAAAAGCCAAGACCATATTGAGTAATTTAAGAGGGCCTTCAACTCATAACGATGCCTCTTGTCGAGGTGGCTGCATATCCAACTCTCAAGAAAGCAGCCTGGCAAGCAATTATACCATTCATACAGCTTCTGCCATGGGCAGTTGGGATAGCAATTCAGCTTTCTCTTTATCCAATCTGGCCACCACGATGTCCAAGACCATTACATCTCTCCCAGACCTCCAACATCTTCTTCTTCCCTATTACTATATTCTCTTCCTGCCTCCACTGGACCACTGCCACTAACACAGCTGCTGCCACCATCACCACTAGTACCACTATCACCACCTCCACTTTCTTTCCCATCTTCTTTACCTTTCTTTTCCTGTAATTTGAGAGAGAGAGATGGATGGTTCAAATACAACAACTATACCCTCTTTATATATTATGTTTCTCTCTGCATGCACTTACGTTAGATATTTGATCCTTGTATATTCCATATATTTATGAGAAACTCTAAATTCTGCCCTTTATTTTTACATGGCCCATCGTGATGATTATATGCAATCCACTCCAACCATTAGATGACACACTAAAACCTAAAAACCATGCCTATCTGTAATTCAGTTGTGCAATATGAACACAAACAGTTTGGAGGGTGAGCATTGCCTTTGCTTTGTATACTTAAAATAAAATTAAAAAAAATCATGTTGTCCACCTGAATCACAGATGGAGCTGAGTTTTTTGCCCTACCCCAAACATGGGGTGACTCACCTGATGGTCGGGATAGATTTCACATAAACACTAAGGCGAGGCCCACCTTAGCTAATTCCTTTTCTCTCTCCATCTTTGGTATTTATTAACATGAATAAGCCATTAATTAAATTGGTAACTCTTCGACTGTTTTTCACATGTCTTTAACCCTCTCCTTCCAACAACCCAAGTGCTAGGACGCGGATTAGCTCCTTACGGCTGAAGTCACCAAGTTCTGTGGGGCCCATCATGATGTGTGTTGTATCCACACCATCCATCCATTCGGAGATCATTTTAGGGCATGAGCCAAAGAATGAAGCATGACAGTGACGCCCACCGCTAGATACTTCTTTGGGTAAGCTGATATTTGTGCATTCCCTTCGATCCATGTCTGTGTGAACTTATGAACAGGTTGGATCTTAAATAAACATCATGGTGGGCCCTAAGAAGGCTTCAACAGTGGGGGTCACTGTTTTCTGCTGTGGGGTCTACTTGAGCCGTGGATCTGCCTCATTCTTTGGCTCATGCCCTAAAATGATCTCTCCAAATGGATGAACGGTGTGGATACAACAAATACATGAGGTTGAGGCCGTCAGTAGCTAATCCGCGTCCCAAGTGCAAACCATCAGCCAAGCCAATAATTCCAAGCACAATCCAAAGCCACCCCTAGAAGCACCAAATGAGAGTAAATCAATCGAACAAAGCCTTCCCCATAACGCCCGTTTCGTCTTCTTTTTGTCCCAACTAATGCAAGACGTTTCAATTTCACACTCTCACATTCCCATGCAAATGCATACAATCATAATTGCTCTGGACCATCCATTATGTGGGCACCACCTTTGATCGCCCCTCCCTCTTGAAAGACCAAATTGGCAGGGTGATCCTAGCTGTCCAATCAATGGCAAGGGAAATGGATGGTCCGTATAAACCAATACCAGAAACAGAGCCATCATTGATTCAGACCCTCCATCATGTAGGTCCCACTTTTCATTGCCCACATCCCTTTCAAGAAACTCACTTTGGTCGGATAATGCTAATGCTAACCACTATTTTGGGCCCAAACATTATCAAGCCCAATATTTTCACTCCCCCATATTTATTATTATTATTATTATATTTTTGACTGTCCTTTCAACAAGGAAGACAGAATTAAACATACAGCTGTTCCCATCCTCAAGAGTAGATTAGCCTGATTGTCGAGTTGAGTGATCTTTATGATGGGGTCTACCATATTCATGGTGCGGATTTACTGCACAATCGGCATATTTGTGGGAAAGATAGAAAGCTGCATGACAAGCGATCAGTTCCCTCTGGACAAAACTGGGTGTTGAGGCTATTCACCAAATCGGTATATTGTCAACTGATAAGCTGTGAAGATCCAACTGCCCAAAATCAAACTAGGTGATGACCATACATGGACATCTGAATCTAATTGACTAGACCACTGGTTGTGTTCATTTATGGAAATCAAGAGCATGCTAGTGTCTGTGGAGTGGTGCATACTTACCTAGCATAACTCCTTGGCCTCCTTCGGGTGGTTTTCGTTTATGGAAATCAGCTTGCCTTCAACATTCTCTTGCTGTTCAGGCCCACATGGGTCCATTTCGCTTGCTGTCCAGGTCTGGCCACAGTAAGAACCAAGGCAATTACACTCATTCAGCTATGCATGTTGGCTGTCAGGAGATGATGCTGAGAAGGTTGTAGAAGGCAGCACACATATTACCCATATTGGCACACATTCATGTAAACCCCCACAGCGCCGCTCAGAAGAGCAATGCATAAAGAGGCAATTCAAAGCATCACATCAACATGGCACATAACCCCCCACCATTCATTCATCAGGCAGGGCCCACCAGGAACATGCCCCAACTTAACGATCATGTTGGTAAATTTGTTTCGTGAGCTGCAGTAATCACCTACTGGTCATGCCATCTCATGAGACTTGACTCCATCCACTTAGTTTAGCAGCATGCTCAGTAGCAACACAGTACTTTGTCTTTGCAGCCTAGCCTGAGAGAGAAACTGGAAAGGATGTCCCCAAAGCAAAATCTACAGAGCTTTAAATTACATTTGGGGCCCAGAATCATCTATTCACACTTCCTTTTTCATTCATACTACAAGGGGCAAGCCCTGGTGAAAAGTCACGCCAATCCAATGATCCTCACCTTGGAAACATCCATTGAGAGATCCCACAACATGGATTGCTTATGAATCTAAAGCAGAAATTCAATATGATGACCCAAACCAGCTGAGGCTTATAAAAGACGGGCAGTGGTGACAAAACAAGCCACATTCAGATGGTTAGGATCATCAGGCATGTTTGCACCAAGGCTTGCACCTAGTGATATGAGTGAATGGACAGTCTGGAACTCTGGATAAATGGTCGGATGTCCCATGTGTAATTTTATTTTATTTTTTTAAAACACTTTGGGGACATTGCTAACATCCCCATGATGGTGGGGACCATAGCATTTCCCTACACATGACACACATCATCAAGAAGGAGAGGAGGAGAAAAGAAAGAAAAGGTGAGAATATCCCATGAGACAGGTGATCATCAATTTTATTCATCATCCAAAAAGGGTTCACATTCTTCATCATCTGATTTGCAAATTATAATTCATGTAGGGGGAACTCAAGGAGAGATGGTGATAATCTTTATTGTTAGGAGCAGGAGAAGAAGTCATGTGCCTTGTAGTATTGATCTAAAGTGACATTGTAAAGAGGGTGGATTGGCTCCAATAAGTTAGAATATGAACCAAGCACTGCTCTGGGCAAAGGAGAAGCACCAGCTTCCTTTGACCAGCTATGATGACATACTGAGAGACCACTTAGACAGTAACATGTGTGGTAAAAGTCTCTATACTTTCCAGGCTTGTCCTTGAACCCTCCCTCTAATACCTGCATTTTAACCAATAATTTAAGAGCAAGGCTCGAAAAATTTGACATCTTCAAACATGAACAAATGACCAAGATTTAGAATTGGTAAAGGGGAGACTACGAATTTGACTTTAGCTATTATATGTAAAGAAAAAGAGAAATGAAACTGCAAAGTAGCAAGCCTGTTGTAATATGTTTGCTAGCAATGTTAAACAAAAAGGGAAAGCTTCTTAATTAAGATGAAAGTACCTGAGAACATAGGAGTAAATACTGCTGCAAAGCAATACTGTGGAACAAAGGGCCCCACTCAGCTTGTCTCTCAAGGAAAGACGACCCAATATCAGAAAGTTCTCCTGCAACACCAGCACTCGGTTACCATGTAAGTGCACACATGTGCATGCATGGACACAAATGGACTAACACAGTATTCCTGGTCAATTTTATAAATGATCTATATTTTCTTCAAACACAAAATTTTAATGAAATTGAGTAAGGTGAAATGAAGCAGCTCTGGGGTTGCCAGAATCTGGAGCTACCACGGACAGAATGGTTTTAACTCGGGTGTGCTACTCCAATAATCCCTCCTTGAATAACCCACCTCAACATGATGCACCAGTGAATTTTCTGATAAACACCGCTCAAACTATAAAATTTACCTTCGAATTTAAAATAGAATGTCTTATCAGCTTCATGTGCACCCAGACTAGATTCTGCTTCAGACAAATTTGAGGTTGCAACATTGCAAGTTCTTCCCGTGTTCTGGTTCCCTTCTCCAACATATGACAACTTCATTTGTTTATCAACAATTGATGATAACCTTTGTATTAGTGCAAGCGCTCCTCCCTAGAGATCATTTGATGTTAGTTCATGATTTAGTTAGACTTAGGAACAGATGGATTTTTTTATTATTTTTTTTAGGAACAGACGAATGGTCAATATGGAAATATTTGGTACATGAAGGATGGGACCCAGTGGGCAGCAGATCATAAAACTTCTGCCAATCTATGCTTTAAAAGCCAACCCCAAATTGTTGGGAGAGGCAAAGATGATGACGAAGACGATGATGCAATTGGGAAAGAACATTACCTGCCAAAAGGAGTAGCAGCCATCAACCAGTTTATTTGTTCTGCCCTGAAATCCACACTCTACTCCTTGACGAAATGTCACCCAGTTCTAGTCACAAAACGGTGAAAGAACTATGCATTCAAAGATCAATATGAAACCAATAGAATATAATAGGAGATACTATCTAATCCCCTCATGAAAGGAAAAGAAAAGGCATATGTCAGTCAGATCAGCCAATAAGTCTAGAAATTCATGAATTATGATGGTCTTGTTTATATATGAAAGTGAAGAGGCTGTCTATGGTGAATGGTTCATGCCCTAATCATTCTATTATCTAAGCAACCAGGTATCAGTTGCCTAGGCTATTTTGGCTTTTGACTACATTTGAATTCTTGCAGAATTTGGATATGAAGTGCAATCAATGGGGATTGTGACAACAGAGACTAAGGCCAGGCTGGTTGTCAAGAACTTAGGTTGATAGGTTCACTTTGGAAAAGACTTCACAAGAGAAAGACACCTTGATCCCCTTGATGCAATCCTCCCATCATTTCCACTTTTTTTCTCTTCCTTGAATCTGAGAAAAATTGTTATGATAATCACAGTTCTATTATGCAGGATGGTCCATGAGAATAGGCAACATCACTAGAATTATAGACTGCACTTTTTTATGTTAAAATTCCCATTCCATTATAATAGAAGGTACTGCCTCACAATCACATCATAGATGCCTTTGTGGCACCCTACTACTTCAGCAGGGTGGTCCATGCAGCATCAAGTCTATCAGGTATTTGTACAGTATTCATGCTTTGCAAGGATCTAGTCTATCAGGTATTTGTACACCTATCAGGGAATTTTGAATGCTTATACCCTGGCAGAGCAACTATCCACATAATGAACTCAAACCAAGCATTTAGACAACTCAGATTTTCTGCATTAGAGCAACGAAAAATGCAAGCTTAAGGAATTCAGCAAGGTGAAGCAGGTCAAGACTTGCATCCACAGGTGGACCATACAGCACTGACGAAATAGTCTACTTTAGGTTTTACGTTTTTTCATTTCCTTTTTCATGTTACCTTCCAAATCCAGCACTTTGCCCTACTGCAGAAATGCAATTTTTAAGGTGGAACATTTAAAAAACCAAGGTCTGAGTCAACTCAAAACTTGGTCCAGTTCTCCAGTTCTTTTGAACTTTCTGGTTATCTTCTTAAAAAGTTGAGAACTTCAAATAAAATTAACAGATATATGAAATGTGCAGTGCAACAAAAATGAAGTGAAAGAAAAAACTACCTATGTTCTGTGCCAATGAAATCGACCATTAGCATATGGATTGACCAGCAAGATCTAAAGAAGAATAGAAAAGAAAGCGTCATATGCAAGGAAGACAATTGCCTTACAATTATACCAGGCAAGTCCAGACGATCAGCCTCATTGATCAGAATCATTGTGGCCAAGCCACAAAAAGTGTACCTTCAAATTTTGCACAAAACATAAGGTTTTAAAAGATTTCAGATTAAAAAAATAAAGTAGGGCAGTTATATTGGTAAAACAAAGTTTTTGTTGTGACAGTTAACAAAGAAGAAAAATTAAATAATACCTGAAGAAATGTCGAATGATAAAGACAAGTAAAATTTGTACGTCAAAAAAGAAGAAGAAGAAAATACCCGCCATGCGCTTCAGAACCAGGTTCTCCAGCAATTCCACCTTCATATGTTTGGCAGCTGCAGGGAAGATGGAATCACCAACCATTTGACTACTTCTATGTATCAAGCAATACACGAGAAACAAGAAATTTAACTGGAAATTAAAATAATTTTAAAAAAAAATGAGGAAAAACTAGAATACAACAAGAAGAATCACAAAGATTGCACCCACTAAGCAACAAGAAAACAAATAATGTACGCCAACCAAACTGAAGAGGAATCTTGGTGCAAATTGATGCTTATGTCAGGTATTGTGAAGATCCTTAGTGAGCCAATTAGCTTCTTCATTGGTCTTGCTAGGAACTTGAGAGAAGCTAATCATATAATTAATACGTAAATCCCCAGCTCCCTCGATCAAATCAGCAACCTTTCAAAAACATGACCTAGATAGCCCAACAAAACACATGTGAAGAGTTTTCTTCAAAGATGACTGGGTATTGACCGAAGTCCGCAGCAACTTTTACTAATTGCAACAAAGCCACTGGTTCCATATAATTGAAATTTGTAGATCCAATTGGACATAAGGAATTAATCAACACCGACCCATTGGAGTCACGCACAAGGCCTCCGTAAAATGTAATCTCTGAGCATTGCCCTCTTGTGGGGCTGACATGGACGGACCTATTGGGTCTGTTCCAAGTCTCGTGGTCTTTGCTTGGGTTCGGCTAATTCTCTTTTGTTTGTGTGGCATGGGATGGGGCTTGGGAAAGTGAAGACCGTGTTATAGAGGATGGATCTGATTGCAATTTGTTGGGCTGTGTGGGAAGAAAGAAATGCTAGATGTTTCAACAAGGACAGGAAATTGTTGGAAGCAATGTCTCATGTTGATCATCGAATGGGCCTTGTGTTCCTAAGTTACAGGATTATAATTTTGATTTTCTTGGGTAGTTTTTGGGTTGCCCTCTCAGCATCTCCTTCCTTTTGTAGTTTTCTTTTGTCTTTTCTCCATAAAATTTTCGTTTACTCAAAAAAATAAAAAATAAAATAAATAAAATAAATGGAGAAGCTTTACAGCCAGCAGCGAATTTCACCTCCAGTTAGTTGTACTGGGATAATATTACACCAGCTAGAAGACAACACCTACAAACAAAAACCCCTGAATTTTGACCTACACTTCACCTATAGAGCTACCAGAGTGAAGGTCGTATTTGCCAACGATTTTCCTTACCATTGAAGATCCTTTTGTTTCTTTATTGTCAGATGGACAACAATGCAAGTTGCACTGACATCAAAATCACTAAGCTATACATTTGTTTTTTACACACACCTAATCGGTATGAGTGAGCGGGACTTCCTTTGGGTGGGTAAAAAAGGAGTTTTTTTTTCGCCTAAGTTTAGTATCCTGTGAATTTTTATTGATCTTGTTGGCCTGTGATTGTTATATGAACTCATTAACTACTAATAAGCTAATTACATTGTTAATTATAATTGGCATTGATTTCATAGACTCCTAATTCATGATGGAAGTTATCATAGAAGTTTTACATAGCTACCAACCCGCATAAATCTTCATAAAAATGAACCTAACCAAACCCATCTTGCACCGAGGATCAAGAACAACCGCTAAAACCATTAACAAATGGCATGTCCCAATACCTATTGAACTTCATTTGCATACCAATTGCCATCAGTTGTAGAAAATCTGGATCATCACTGTCACCTTTTTTAGGGCTTCCTTAATCTTCCAAAGAGACGGAAGAAATAATTTTGCAGTGGGATACCTATTTCTAGAAAAAAATTTGTGTGCACTTATGAAAACCTTTAAGCAACTTGTGGACTTGTTTTGCTTTGCTCCAATCATCTTCACTAGGCAACCAAGCATACTTTCTATCACGTGCCGCATACTTAGGGAATCCAAGCTCCAATTTCACGGCTGAATCCAACATTTCAAAAGTCGAACTCCAACATGTGCATATATCTAACTTAAAATATTTTTTTAGGATTTCGCATTTAAACGTTGGATTATATCATTCCATGTATCCAATCTTGAAGGTGACCCACTTATGTATTTTATACTCTTATATTCTTTATAGTAGTGTTAATTGTTTTTCAACCCTTCTTGTACAATCAAGTTTAGTATGTGGGCATAACACCTAACCTGAAATATTTTTTCTCAAAAATTAAATTTCTAATTGCCTTAAACTGGTTATGTAAAAATGAAATTACATTGTCATTTGCAGAGGCATTATCTAAAGTTATTGAAGAGTCTTTTTAATGCCCCACCCTTGTAGATAACCATAGATGCAATCCGAAATAACTAAACCAATATGAAGAAGAGGAAAGTAGTGGAAGTTCAAAATTGCCTTGCAGAGTTTCCAATCTCCATCAACATAGTGTGGTTCATGAAATGCATCTCTTTTTTTATTAGATGTTCACAAATCAGAAGTCAAAACTTATTTTGGAGGCTAATGCTAAAATTACTTTCATTTTTTATCTACTTGTTTGCGTACATCTTCATGCGCTCTCTTCACAATGATGCAAGAGGCCTTCTCAACGTAAGGGTTAAGGAATTTACTGTATCCCATGAAAACTTTAATCTTTATCATTCTAAAATGATTTTCTTCAACGATCACTAATCTTGCATACCACTCCTTCAACTTCTCTTTGTCAAACTCATGAGTAGAAAGTATACCTTGAACGTTGTCCCCTTCAGACTTAGTAAATGAAGGCAACTGTTGGCCTGAAATTAGGATTCTTAGTCTCTTTGAACAACTTCGCTTATGCCTAGTTAAGTGAGTAGTTAACCCCCCAGGATTCTTAGTATAAATAATAATTTGTAATTAACACATCTAATCTTCACCACACCATTAACCACGACTTCTTCAAAGTCATCCCACACTGTTGATCTTTTCTTTCCTTTGGTTGAGGCTAAAGACACTTCTCCATCTACAATAAGAGGAGATGTGGCTGACACACCAACATCAGGGTAGTTGGGACTTCCTCACTAGTCATCTATAAATATAAATATAAGAAACTAATTTTTAGGCATTTATCAAAACAAAAGTTGGGTAGATTATAATGCTTTCATTTTCCTATATTGTAATCTTCACCACACTACATAAATTGTAATGGTTTCCTGACTTGCCCAACTGTCTAAATTAGTCATCCATTCAAGGTTGGATAGATGGCAATGCTTTTATTTTTCAATTTAAATGTCACGCCAAAATTCTGGTAGCATCTCCGATTATCTCTCCAAAAATTTTGATTCTCACCTGTGGATATTTGGAGACCAAAATAAATGCAATAAATATATTCAAAGATAAATGGAGAGATAAACCGAAACAAGCATATGCATTTAAATTAAAATAAATGAAAACATTCCACTTTATCCAACCTTGAACTGTCAAAAAATGGGACAATTTGAGGATTTCTATGCCTAAAAAAGCACACTGTATCTATGTCTGACAACATAGAAATCCTCAAACGGGCAACTAATTATCGTATACTACAATTTTTTTTAAAATTTTTTTTTAAAAAATCAATCTAAATATTTGAACAAGAAATTTAACAATAAACAATCTAACTAACAATTTAAAATTCTATAAATTAAATAATAAATAATATAACTAACAATTTAAAAATCTAATTAACAATAAACATTCTAATGATGACTAACACCCTATTTGCACCTTGGATTTAGTGGTAAATGGTGTATTTCAAATCTAAATAGCTACCTCTTACATTTGGCAACCTTGGATTTGGAAATAAATGAAATCGGAGGTATCTCAAATCTACCTTTTTGGTTGTTTTGAAATCTCGACAAAATGCATGGATTCCATTATTCCAAAGGAAATGCCTTTTTTGCCTCCTTTTCAAGTGCAAGAGAGTCGCACAGATAACGAAGGTGTCTCTAGGTTACTAATCTACTGGACACATGTCACCCTAGTGATACCCTAAAACAATCCAATTATTGGCTCCAACACTATAATCACATTATCAAATAGCACATATATATACTAATGTGGGATATGAAAGTTGATTTAGTTAATCAAATTATTCAAATCTAAGTCTTGTGAATATACCAAAGAATACCAATGTCCTCCAAATAGAAGATCCCAAATAAAATATTTGGATTCCAATGTATTTCAACCAAACACAAATGAGGATTTAGTGCATTTCAACCAAACACAAACGAGGATTCGGAATCACCCTGATTCCAATGTAATTGTGATTTGGATTCCATTGCATTCCAAATCCAAGCTCCCAAAAGGGCCTAAAATGAGAGAGAGGGTTACCCTATGTGTGTGTGTGTGTGTGTGTGTGTGTGTGAGAGAGAGAGAGAGAGAGAAAGAGGTTCAGGTTGGCCGAACGAGGTGCTCAGCTCAATTGTGTGCGAAGGAGAGAGAGAGGCTCAGGTTGGCTGGACATGAGCGCTTGGCTGCTCAAACTGGGATGGTCGGGGGTGCTCGGCTGCTGACCTGCTCGGACGAACAGAGAAAGAAGGGGGATCGAGACTGTTAGGGTCAATTAGGGCAAAAATGAACTAAAGGGGGTCGGGCGTGTATATATATATATATATATATATATATATATATATATATATATATATGAACTCGGCTTGAATTTTTTTCACGCTCACAATAAAACAACTCAGCTTGGCCAAAACCCAATTTCGTCAAGCTTTTCAAAGCCCAATCGAGTCAAGCTTGACGAAATTGGGTTTTGGCCAAGCCGAGTTGTTTTATTGTGAGTGTGAAAAAAATCACAATAAAACAACTCAGCTTGGCCAAAACCCAATTTCGTCATATATATGAACTCGGCTCGAATTTTTTTCATGCTCACAATAAAACAACTCAGCTTGGCCAAAACCCAATTTCGTCAAGCTTTTCAGAGCCCAGTCGAGTCAAGCAAGTTAACATAAGCTAGCTTGGTTCGTGTCAAGCTCCTTAATTTGCCAAAAATAGAAAGTCCAGATAAACCTTACTAGAGGAGTCCTCGCATGATTACAAGTAATTTCTAAAAAAGATGGAAATCCCATTTTTGAACCAGAAGCGTGCGTTTTCTCGCGAAACGGATGGGCACACTAAGTGGGTCGATTGACCCCAATGGCCCATTACAATAAAGATTGATAGGTTGTGTGTCCCATAATGATACTCAAATCAAAAGTTGTAGCCAATTTACGATTCACAATTCAAACGACAATTTCTCCTTATCCGGATTGAATTTCTTCGAAACACACGCGCCTAGGGCCCAATTACGTCATGTCGTACGTAGGACCAAGCCGGATCTGACAGACTACTTCCGCTTCTATTTGGCCTTCTTTTGGTCCAGCCAAGCTACGAATGTATCTGTGCCACATCCTACATCACAATCTCCCTCATTATCGTAGACAGAAGCTATATCGAGATTAACTCACGATATACAAATTTCTAAATGGGATATTTTGCTATTTATCTCACATGTACATGTGGGGAATCACCATTATGTCATAAAAAAGAAAAGATAATCATTCATATAACATTTACTTAAAAATCTTAAAAGAAATTATACATTTGTAAAGATTTTAAGATCATAACTTTTTATATAGTTGTATCTTCTTTTTTTTGAAAGATATATATAGTTGTATCTTTCAGTAATTAAAGATACAATGCATTCATTTTAAAACTATATATTTTAACATAACTTTAGAAATACATACATATATAGACATCTCATAGTGATGAGTGTACAGCACACTCAACTTGTTGTGGGACCCACCGTGATTTGTGTGTGGGGCATCCGAATCGTGCATCATATGCGGACCACCATGAAAATGGGCACCCCAAAAACCAGCAGGATCCAAAGCTCAAGCAGGTCACATCACCAAGAATAGTGCATGCCTAAAACCTCTAAAATGTAGGGTGGCCCACCTGAGTTTTGGAATGGCTTGATTTTTGGTTTGTCCAATCAGGTGAGCCACACCCACTATATGGGGGCCCACAAGACACCTGTTGTGGGTCTCCATGTCCGCTATTTCCCTACACATGGCCCACCTGAGTAATGGATTGGGCCGAAATTTTGTCCTTCGGCCTAAAATCATGGGCACATCTGATGGATGGGTTGAATGTTCGAAACACATCATAGCGTGGCTCACTCTACTGGACTGTATGGGAAGTTCCTATAATGTTGACTGCATGGGATAATATACCAACAATTCCTCTTTGAACTTCTTACTTTAAAATAACTGGTAATTCCCTTGCTCCCACTCCCTCTTTGTGCAACTAAGGAACAGCTAATGTTAACTTTTTATTTTTCCCCCAGAAAGGTGACGTTACTGCTAATAAAATTTTAAGCGTGGACTATATGCAAAAGAGGCAATGTGTTGCCAAATATTTATTTTATGTGCCTGAAGAATAAGGTTAGATCATTTAGTTCTTCATGGTCAAACAATAAAAGAGGTGTTGAACCACTTCTTTTTTGTTGTTGGAATTTATGGGTTCTAAATTCTTTCAGTGATCTTATTAATGGTTGGTCAGGGTTTCAGCTTAGTGCTAGAGGGAGGACTGTGAAAGAAGGTGCCTTATGTTGTTTATGGAAAGACAGAAGTTGGAGGATCTTTGGCAATAATCTTTTTGCTAGGAAACATTAAAAGAAAAGTGTTTTCTATGTTTGTGCAGTGGACTTTATGAAGACCAGAGGTTTGAGGTGTCTCAAAGGCAGATTTCTTCTGTGATTGGAAAAGCATAATGGAGGGTAGGAAGAAGGATCAAAAGTATAAAGAGTGGTGGAAGCCTTCTTTGCCGTGGCTCTAGAATTTAGTTTTGATTGGTGCTCTAGTTGAAACCTGGATCCCACCATAGTAGAGTGTTCAAAAATGAGAACTGTGAGGTTTGGAAGGCATTCTCTGAGACTTGTAGCTTTGTGGGTTTGAATGAAGCGGAAATTTTGACTACTTGCAAAGGATTGTGTACTTTTTTGCTATCAGAGACCGATACTGTCATCATTGAAGAGAACTCTTGGAATGCTATCAAATGGACTTCTTTCAAATCTTCAGGCCATGGAAGTTTGCTTCTTGTATAGCCGAGAACAGACAGATGCAGAAATAGATAAATTTTGTTATCTAACGTTCATAGGAGATACTAATGAGGTTACCAATACTCAATGCTAAAAAAGAGTGACAAGATAATCAATTGTTTTCAATGCTACAATGCCTCTCCTTCAATGTTTTTTGTTCTTCTCTTTTCTAGTTAAATAAAGTTTGGTTTATCTTTCAAAAAGACAAAAGTACTACTAGAACATATTTCAAGGCAATTGGTTGGAACAAATATATAGGATAACATAGAAGTCAGCTACAAAGCTAAACAACATCCAAGCAAAAACGATTAACAAACCAACCTCAGGATGTAACTACCAACATTTTGCACTAGCTCACTGTCCAAAATGTTCAAAACACTTGCAACCTGGTTGAAAAAATGAGAGCCATCACTCAAGTTAGAGGGCTCCTACAAGGGGAAAAAAAAAAAAAAAAGGAGCATATGATGGAGTAGCCTGTAAACAAAAGATCAATAGAATTTTGAGCATATGAAAAAGCAGGGGCAACTAGGGGAAACAAGTATGAACCTGCATGTGCTATAAATTTCGGAATGTGAGGCTGCCAACTAAGAATGCATGAGAACGTACAGACCAAGGAATCTTTTGGTTTTACGTGCAATTTCTTCCATTCATTGAAGCTACACTAGATGAATAAATTGCTAAGAAAAATCACTTTTTTCTATGTTGCACCAAAGCCTAAAGATTAGCATCAGCCCCACGCACACAACCAAGAGTTGGCACGGGATTGTTATTGAGTTTGGAAAAGGTCATGGTCCATGGTTGGCTTTTTTAGAACTCATGTGGGAAAATTGAACAGTTCCAAGACCTCTGACAGCTATTGTGCCTAGCCGCCTACTCAAGAGTGTCTCTAGGGCTCTGTGCCTATCTAGGAAGGCTCCAAGGAGTCTATGCCACTGGCTCCATTCCATGTGCTCTGCACGAGTTCTACATCAAAAACATTTCAATGAGACTCTGCACCAGGTGCAAAGCTCCCTATGCCAGTCTAAACGCTAGGTGCATAGCCTCTTCTATTATAGGTGCCAGTCTGCCTGGTTTCCAAGGTTCAACAGAACTGAGTCCCTCTTGTCCAATCTACAATTGTGTAACAAACTTTTGGAGGAAAATGCCTCCTAGTACATTATTTGCAGGAACTCTTCGCTCTCGTAGCTTCAGACACTGACGTTCATCTCCTAGTTGACATGAGCAACACTCGTCTAATCACTCCCACTCCCACTAAGAATGCTTTGCACCAGGTGCAAACCTCCCAAGGGAAGTTTAAGCGCCAGGTGCTAGATTTCCTAGGGGCAGATCTCTACACCCGGGGACAGACCTATTGCAGCATCTGTGCCAGATGGAGAGGACCACTCCCCTAGCCACTGTTCAACGATAATATGCATTACGACATGACATCAGTTTCTCTCCTTAGCCTGACTCACTATGCTAGGCACTAAGGACCAAGTGCAACCCTGCAGCGGATGCATTTTCTTCATCATCTCTGACGTTTAAGACCCCTAGCAATGCCAGAATGATGTATGCTTGTGTACGCCACAAGCCCACATGGCTATCTTAAACCGATGCCTCTCAAGATATGTGATACACATCATTTACTGCTATCTCGATGCCTAGCTGGCTATACGAGACGCTTAAACGCTGAAGGCTATCATTAGTACCTTAGACTGATCAATGATCTGGACACTCTGAAGACAGACCATAGATTAGGACTTTATGCATCATTTGCATATCAGCTACTCTGTACCATGTAATAGATTGGTTCTCTCTGATTTTTATCTCTTACTCGAGGGTTTTTCCCCCAAGGAATCCAATCAAGGGCTTGCGCCAGACCACAGCCTAGAATGTATTCACTACCCACATTAATGAAAACCTTTCGACAAGGCATATTTGGGTGCATATGGCCTTCAGTGAAGATAATAATATCAAACCCTATAATAAAATTAGACAATTCTTATAAATAAGTGGTCTAGATAAAGGCTCCATAATCTAGAGGCAACTCATACACCGAATTGTAGTCTGCAGTTTGGTCTAGTGGTTCTCCCTTAAAAGTTAGTGTGATCCATTGGTCTGCCAGCTTGAACAAAATTTTAACATTAGATCACCTTAAGAGTAGAGCCTCTCCATTCTGTGTAGGTGTTCCAAGTGTTGCACGCCAGAAGAATCAATTCCCAACTTTTTATTCACTGCCTATTTATCTTGTACATCTTGTCATGCATTTTCTTGAGATTTGGGATCGAATGGGTTGTCTTGAAGCTGGAGGATGCTCTTTTTTCAAGGTGGTAATCACATGCACGGGGTCCTATTCGGAGGGTCTCATGGAAGTTCATTATCAAGGCGACTTTCTGGTGCATTTGGTTGGAAAGAAACAACAGGGTTTTCAAAGGTAAAGCTAGGCCCAAGGCTGCAGTAACTAAGTCCATCTTCAAGTTGATGTTTGAATGAAGCAAGCTCAATAAGAAGATGGTGAGCTTCATGATTCCGTTGGTGAAGCCTAGTTAGGCTCAAACAATTATTAGTAGTTGGGACCAAGTGAGATCATCTTATCTCTACCATCTAACCCAATGAGCTGGTTCGAGCTCAACTTCCAGTTATTCTTTACGTGAAACTGGTCCAGCAAGGGTGGGATGATTAGTGAGAAATCACTAGGGGGTTTCATATTGCTGGAATTTTCAAGGCCTTTGGGAGTTTGCCACTCCAATTATGCTAAAGACACCACTCTTCTCCATGGGATTAGATTAGTTGTTAATTGCAACTCATTCCAATCACCATTGAAGGGTTTTCAAGCAATGAGATTAGTTGGAGTAAATCTAGGCATTGTCCATGGAGTGTGACCATCTCATTGTGGTCTGTGATTTGTGCACATCCAAATTGGTATCATTTTCTCATGTGCACCCCTCAGAGATAGTATTCTGATTATGGATTCATGTGCCCTGAAATGGTGGCTGTATACGTGAACTTTGATTTCTTTCTTCAGTTTCGGCTAAAGGTCTTTGTGCCATTTGAATGCTGTATTTGTAGCTTTTCTTTTCCTTTTAGTTAAAATTTTCCAATATTCATAAAAAATTAAGACGGAGTATCAGGCTTAGTGAGAAAAGTTACAGAGATGAGGCTATATTTAAGTTAATGGTCAAGAGATTTCTCAAAGTGATAAATTTCATTACCTTGATCTATTACTCAAAAGGATGGGAAGACATTGATGAGGAAGTTATAATAGAATAGGAGCTAGTGGATGAAGTGAAGATGTTCCTCTAGAGTGTTATGTCATTGCTGGATACTCATGAAACCTAAGGGAAAAATTTCAAGTCAGCTATTTAAACAGTATCTGTGGCAAGAGTTTCAAGTAATTAGAAAGCAGTCTGAATATTGAAGAGATGAGAATTCTGGAATTAAGATTGAGGTTATTCAAAGCAATTTTTCAGACAAACAAGATGGAAAGCACATCAAGAATGTTTGAATATGTGCAATGAAAACCAGAGATGTCTCTACTAAGAAGAGAAACATTTTTTTAAAACACGCACTCACACTCACGCACACATGCCACAGTGGGATTTCACCCCAATGGGTACTCGAACCCATGACCTATTGTTCAAACTCTTGTGAGTCTACCACTGAAGCATGAGTAAGGACCCCTAAGAAGAGAAACATTGATTAGGGTTGAAGGGCATGAAAAGAAGATGAGAGAAAGTCCTAAAAGGGCTATGTACTGAATCACGTATAGCTGGCCCCAAATGGCTAGGACAAGGTTTTGATGACGAGCATGATGATTAAAGCTATACCATATTGATCTGAAAACAAAAGGTTCTAACTTCAATATGGACAAGTCACAAATTTATTGACTTTATAGAGCAAAACAAACCATATTGATATGATTTATAAACATCTATTGTTATTAGGGAGGTTACCATGGAGCCTTTTAAATTTCATGTCCAATTATAACTTCGTGTGCAACAATAACCTCCTTTGGAATTGAAGTTTCAGTCAAGCCCCCTGGAGGGAATTGGCAAAGAAGAAATTTCCAATCTATTTACACACTGACAAAAAGAAATATGGAATCTAAAAAATGAGGAGGTTGAGCATTAGACTCAGGACAGGTAACTGGATCTTTAGAAACCCGGATATTAGAGGCCCATTTGAATAGTAATATGAACAAGGCTTGGAAAAAAGGAGGATGTGGAAAGAGATTTACGAGAAGGGAAGGATTACGGTTAAATGGAGAATCTTCCAAGATAGATTCAATGGCATTGACGGCCCCTTTTCCATCCATTCCATGGAAGACAGACAATAGGAGATGTTAAATGGGACGCCAGGGGAAGGAGGGGAAAGAAAAAGTAAGAGCAACAAGCAAATGAAGAGGAAAGATGCTCTTTTATAGAAGAGAATGTAGACCAACAATGATACTGATACTGGTTGGATAGTTGAGAAACACAGATGAGTAAGAAGCTAGGGTGTAATGAACCAACGTTGGAAAAATACTAGAATCATTATAATTCAAAGGGAACAATGGAAGAATATAGTCTTCTATGAAAGAGAATGTAGACAACATGAGGGAAATGAAACAAAGTGGTAAAAAATACCCAAACCATTAAAGATTAATTGAAGTTCAATAGCGCACACACAAACGCACTCATTATCACACACATCATCTCTCTCTCTCTCTGAAAAGGCACCAATTATGTTATACCCAAACTAGAATCATTATAATTCAAAGGGAACAATGGCAGGAGATACCCTTCTATGAAAGAGAATGCAAACTCTCTCTCTCTCTCTCTCTCTCTCTCTCTCTCTCTCTCTCTCTCTCTCTCTCTCTCTCTCTCTCTCTCTCATTATAATTCAAAGGGAACAATGGCAGGAGATACTCTTCTATGAAAGAGAATGCAAACTCTCTCTCTCTCTCTCTCTCTCTCTCTCTCTGAAAAGGCACCAATTATGTTACTCCATCAACATACAGACTTTGTTATACCCTACTAAATCTAAAGTCTATAATCTTGCCTGTCGATATACCCAAATTTGACCAAACCTTAGCCACAATCCCTAGCCAAATATCCCATGCAAGTCCAAGGGATGGATCAGCAGATCTTGGCCATTGGATGTCCATCAAGAGTGATTTAAAACAAATCAATGGTTAAAACTAAAATTCAACAGTTGAAAACATTCAATTAACTATTAGAAAACATTTAATGTGCTAGTTGGCTAAGAGAACACTCAATCCAAACCACAAGATCAATCTGTTGATCATATCCCAGGTAACCAAGTGGATCTCTTGTTGGATCATGTAAGCCTCAGTTGGACCCTAAAGCATGCACTCAGTTGCACTGACATGTTGACCACCAATATAACCTCATGAAGCAAGCCAAAGCATATTAAACCAAGGCCTTGAACTCCTCACATGCCCTTAGGTCTAAGGATTAGTCAAAGCTATTGCATACACAAGTCAATCTAGTTCAGGCATTATGGGTCTCCTATCCTAAGGATTTGAAGTAATCCACCAATGCAAGCATCCATAGGGCCTAATAATACGATCCCTTATACATGATTACTCACACTCCCATGTAGGGTAGGAAAAAAAGGAATCAACTCATTGTTTAGCACGATGGTGGAGACCTTCCATCATTACTCGTCATCAGTCCCTAACTAAGGATGACTATAATCACATGTCCATCCTAAAACCTACCAAGCGGTCATGGTCAAACAAGGCACTGAGATCCATGGCCCACAACTCTCCCTTGACCCATGGTTGTTGTGTCCAATCTCAAGTTCCTAGGACAACCGGAGGAATCCCTCTCTTTAACCTTTATAGATGTCACATGTTATTAAAGTTCCATATACATTGATGAGGCAAATGAATGAACCAAACTATAATGAAAACAAGGTTTGAGACATAAACATTGGTTTTCCAAGGCACAACAATGACAGTAAGTACCACACCCAATTTGTCCAAAAGGTTGGCCCACTATGAAGAGCAGTTTGCTAAAAAAGCAGGTTGATCCACTCATCATGCAGGCCACACCATAGAAAACAATATTTAGCTACCAATTTGATCCAAAGTACATGTATGGTCAACCTCATGGGTAGATCAAGTTCTTTATAACTGGTGAACTCCATGGTAAGGCCAACCTTTTGACGAGTTGGATGTTGTACCCAGTGTTTTAAATATCGACGATATCGGCCAATATATCCCACAGTATATCTTGTATCCCACCTGTGCGATACAAAATGCATAGGTAGTACTGATATATCCCACCCATTCGATCCGGTGAGCATTTTCGATCCTTTTTTTTTTTTTTTTTTGTAATAAATCACATTAAATCAAGTCAAATTGTTACAAATCTATGATTCTTCATGTTTTTAATGAAAAATCATGGATTTGGAACTTCGATTTCAAGATTTGGGGGAGATGGGGCAAGTTACAGAAAATTGGGAAAAAAAAAAAAACAAATTTTCTCAATTTCTTACAAATCAGTTGCAATCTTTGTATCCAAACACAAATGTAACCTGATATAGTGATTCTTCTTTTGCTTTTGAATGTATTGCTTGTGTTTCCATACGTCTTCTCACGTTTATAAATTATATGAAAAGACTTTAAATATACTTGCATCAGTTCAATTGGACAATGCATGTATTAGGACCCCATACAAAGGAAACCCCTACTATATGCACTTTTTTTGTATTGTTTTGATTTCTAAGTGTGTATTGATGTCTTTTTCAACAATCCTTGGAAGTTTCTTTAAAAAATTCGACCAATTTCCCAATGTTCCCATGTTTCCCAACAATAGTGATGCATTACACGATTCAACTAATATATCCCATGCAATAACCGATATGTATCCGTATCCCAAGGGTGTGATACATTACGTGATAACGATATTTAAAACATTGGTTGTACCAACTTTAAACATTGGCACTCTGCACTATTTGGATCAGTAACTTAGCAGTCTGACTATCTGTATTTGAGTACTCATTACATGTAGAGCAAATCACTTAGGCGTTCGCACTGTGCAATATCAGTCTGACTATTTGTATTTTAGCACTCATTAATATAGAGGCCAAATCAATTACCGATATTGCAGTGTAGCAAGCTCGAACATCCATTTCACCTGCATCATGCATTCTGACAGGGAAAACAAGAAGCTAATTTCAGAAGATGTAAGTTCATGTTTTAAATATTAGGTAAATGCTAGCAATCAGTGTAGGTGTGGCTCATGTAATTAAACTTTTTTGATGTGCAAGCAAAAAAAGACATGAGAAGAGAAACCGATGAGAATTATAAATAGCTCAGATGAGAGAAGCACCAAAGTAAAGCCATTCTTTAGTCCAAGAAGCAACATCAATATGACAGTAGGATGCTTCACGTTTCAGTAACTTCTGACAAACTATAACATATAATGCCAAGTGAAAGACATGAATTCAGCAAGGAGTTACATAATCCTGGAGATATGACATGTGCCTGCACGCATATGATTCTATTTCTGTGCATGTGTGTTGTGTGTGCGTCTATGCAAAGCATGGTTGATCCACATGCATTGAGCTCCATGTACAGCAGATGTACCAACCTAAAATCTGAGTGTTTCATAAGGTGTGTCCACCTTACGACCATACCCAAGCCATACAACATGTTGAATGTGGACCATCAAAAGTTTTTTTCTAAACCATATATTCATCTGGTAAGTGGGTGACCCAACTGCTCAATGTACCACCCAATGTTGTCAAAATTATTATCATATCACAAATCGTAATAAGGGTTAAATCATATCGTAAATCGTAAGATTTTTTTATGATCTTCTTAAAATATAAAATATATATAAAAATAAATCAGAAGAAAAAAACCCTCAGCAATCATCATTTTGCCATCAATATACACCAAGTAATACCATGTCATGATAGTGTTAAAGGATTCTTATATTTAAGTCTTTCAAGAAAATTTCCTTAAAACATAAAAGGATCCTTTAATAATTTATATTCTTGTTAACTTTCTTGAATGTAGAATCATGTTGGAAAAGTGGCATTTGATTTTGTAGACTAACGAAAAAAGATATTTTGATTGCTAACTGTCATTCCACATATATATATATATATATATATATATATATATATATATATATATATATATATATATATATATATATATATATAAGTCAACATGATCGTAACCATTCATAAGAACATGCCAAATAAGTCATACATCAATTTGGTGTTTTGTCTAGTTAAGAAGTAAGAAATCATATTTTTTTAAAGCTCTATGATTTAATATTGAAGAGAATATATATCATTTAATCTCTTATAAAGAACAAAATAAAATAATTTACCTTTTCTAAAGGATTTTTTTTTGAAACTTTTTTTTTTTCTAAATGATTCTTAAAGCCCCCACAAATTCAAAAACATCAAATGAAAGCCAAGTGAAGCTTAAAATAGAAAAGAAAAAGTATAATTTGAATCGTAAATCGTAGGATTCAAATCATAAAATAGTAAGATTCATATAAAAAGGTATTCAAAGGTGGGATTCAGATCATTTTGCTTAAGATTTAAATCGGGATTTGAATCGTAAATCGTAGGATTCAAATCATAAAATCGTAAGATTCATATAAAAAGGTATTCAAAGGTGGGATTCAGATCATTTTGCTTAAGATTTGACTCAAATCGTAAATCGTAGGATTTTGACAACACTGGTACCACCCTGTTTTCTGCTTGTGTATGCACATACGGATGGATGGGTGGATGGACAGATATGTAGAGGGGTATTGATCAGAAAGGTCAAAGGAGTACCACGGAATCCATCTCCCACAGTGTACCAACCTACTTTTGTAACACATGTAAATCAGTGTACACTAGGATTACCATACTAAGAGAGAAGCATTGTATTTATGTCATAGCTGTAAGTTTCATATGATGCATTTTTGTTCAATAAGAAGAGAACACCTTCCTCTCTTATTGCAATGAAGTTAATCTCCTCAGAAGAACCATTCTCCTCTTCTTCGTCTTATTCCCTCAATCTAAATGTCTTATTCTCTTCTTCTTTATGGTAACAGAGCAATCTGGCTCTCGGAACTTCTCATCAAGTGGGACCTACTTTTGATCAAAGGAGACCTGCAAGGGCAGATTCTGACAGGGTGATTTATCATGATCTACACATTTTTTGGGAATCTTCTGGACTTCAAACAGGTAAGTTTGCCATTTTTTTCTTATGTTCTGAAAAACTGATCCAGATTCAGATTCAGCCATTGATCTTTCAGATCCCTTGGCATCTGGACCTCAAATTTGGTACCCTTGGTAGGTTTTTACCCTCACACCCATCTGTGATTTCTAATTCTTGGAAGGAATCAATTTGGACAGTCCGTCTTGTCGTCAATTTTTGCAAAAGATGCCTGGACTGTTTCTCAGTGCTCCTATTGTTGTTTGCTTTTTGGGATGACTATTTCTCAGTCTCTTGATCAGCTTTTTGGAATCCAGTTATAGATAGTTGAAAAGAAACTGGCTATGTGGAAAAGAGTTGTCTATTGTTTGGTGACCAAATCACTTTCATTAAAGCAGCTCTAGCCAAACTTCCGATGTAATACATGTCCCTATTCAAGATTCCAGTTGGTCTGGAAAAATAAAAAAACACCGTAGCTGCAGCAGGATTTCTTATGGGATAGCAAACGAGACATGAAAAACCTACGTTTGGTGAATTGGGGTGAGGTTCAGATGGAAAAAAGGGAGGTCTGGGGTTGGTAATGATGAGGGAAAGGAACCGGAATTTTTTAGGAAAGTGATAGTGGAGATTTCAGAGGGAAGTGGGAGAATTGAGTAGAAAAATAGTGGAGCAAAATAGTGGAGGACAAGTATGGAATTAATATCCCAGATGTACAACGGTCAAATCAAAGTTGTGGAGAACATTTGCAAGGGCCGAAGAAACTTATGGGGTAGGTTCATGCGAGAGGAGACAATATTCAAAGCAGGCAGAGGTGGGTGGGTGATCAGTGCTTAGCCAAGAGATTCCCCAAGCTTTATAGAGTGTCAGCAAGCAAGGGAGAATTTCTCAAGGATTGCTTCATGGTAATAGGCAGTCAACCAGTCTGGAACATCAAATTTAGAAGAAAGCTGTGAAATGAACAGATACCTGGGTGCGCTGATCTTATGAGTCTCCTTAGTTCAGAAAAAAGTGGGTCATGGGTGGCATCGACAGGAATCACAAAATTTGGAAGTGGACTTAAGTCAGTTCTCTAATCAGGACTGTATCCAAGAAATCCCCTCTACCTTTTTCCTTCAATGGTGTGGAAGACAACAGCGCTACATTGGATTTCAGGCTTTCAGCATTCATGTGGACAGTGATCAAAGAGAAACTTCCAATCATTGATCTTCCAAAACAAAAAGGCTTTCAGCTTCCAACTCATAGTGTGCCATAACAGCGGCAATCATTACACGTTACGGGGCCATATGCTGTTGACCTGTAACAGCCATAATGTCCCTTAATGGCCTGTTATGGGGCCGATACATGTTTTTTTGGCTTCTTTTTTTCAAAAAATAAAAAAGGACCAAAACAGTCATTACAACCCATATCGCAAAGGTAACAGTGGTGGCCATTACAGCCACTGTTACCGTTGCAGAATACCATGTTCCTAATAGATGCATGATGTATGTGTGAGGAGGAGACTTCCAATCAGTCAATGCTTCACTGTCCGTTCTCCCATGCTGTTTGGGTCTGTGCCTTGACATGGTTTGGCGTGGAATGGACTATGAACATGAAGATTCAATAAGTTGTAGGAAGTTGGGTGGTGGCCAAAGGAAAGTCTTGTGGTCTTTGCTTCCTACAGCATTATGTTGGGAGGTAAGGCTTGAAAGACATAGATGCGTTTTTTAGGGTGAAAGGTAGTCAGCTCAAGCCATTTCAGGAAGGGTTAGAGATTATATTTTATGGGCCTCTAATCACAAGATAATTAAAGATTTATATGTAGATCAGTTAGTAAATAGGTAGAAATTTTTCAGCCTAGGCATTGTCAAGGAGAGGTGAGAAGTTCAACTGAGAATTCTAATAGAGAAGGGAAGTTCAAGATCCATGCCAAATGTATTGGGAAGAAGGGTAAGGCTGGGATTAGCAGGATTCGTTAGGATCCTCAAGTCAGATCTATGGTGGCACTAAGGGGCCCTGTCCAAGTTGTTTGAATGGCTCAGGATTCTGTGCTGGAGCTGAGAGAAGCATCTATAATGATTCAATCACATTTCCATCAACTTAATATCGGAACTGTAATAGTAACTTGATGGTGCTAAAATGGGCTTACAAGAGAAGGTTTACTTCCCTGTGATGTTTTTTTTTTATGATTTTGAGAAGATTAGTACTCTCTTCTCTGGGCTAAACACTTCATTTTCTAATGGGGAGTGGGGCACTAAAGACCCTGTTTTCCCTTTAGCTAACACTGCAGCATCTCACACTTTTCTGTAAATTGGAAATTCTTTTTCCTCCTCTTAAGTTTAACGCAATTCGTTATTTCCTCAATAAAAAAAGAAGGGTGCATGTCACCACCAAGATTTACTCGAAAGTGGAAGACAGGGTTTGCTGGTTAAAGATGGCAATGTATGGGGCTCAAAACAATCTCCACGAGCCTGGTTCAATAAATTCAGCAGTGCTCTCCTTAACATTGGTTCATTTGTTTTCAGAGATGTGGCTCTAATCATTCCATGTTTAGGAAGTTATTGTCTATGTAGATGATATCATTCTCTGTACATGATGAAAATGCCACTGTGGAGCTGAAAAAAAAAAAAAAAAAAACATCTACAGAAATGTTTTGACCTCAAGGATATTAGTCCTCTCAATATTTTCCTTGGCATCAAAGTTTCATGATCTAAGCACGGAATAGTTCCTTCCCAGCGGAAGTAGATACTAGATTTACTTGAAGAAACTAGTTTTTTAGGGTGCAAGCCAGTCAACACACCTTTTGAACCAAACTAAAAATCCTAATTGATTATGGAGATCTACTTCCAGATCCTAGGTTTAGCATAAGATCATTGGGAAGCTGATTTATCTAACCATTAGTCTTTCAAACATCACTCATGCCATTAGTGTCCTAACTTGGTTTATGCATTCTCCTCATGCCATTAGTGTCCTAACTCGGTTTATGCATTCTCCTGATTCAACCCATCTAGAAGCGGCAAAATGGATTATGCATTACTTGAAGGGATATCCTAGAAAAGGCATTGCCCCTCACAGGCATTTGAAGATTGAAGCTTATTTGGATGCAGATTGGGTTGGCAATACGAATAATCGTCACACTACTTCAGGGCACTACACGTTTGCTGGAGGAGATTTAAGCACTTGGAAGAGCAAAAACAGGCAGTAGTCAATCAAGTGCAGAAGCATAATACAAGGATATGGATCACAGTGCTCGCGAGTTATTGTAGTGCACGAAGCTAATGAGTGAATTGGGCTTCTCAATTCAAGAACCCATGGAAATGAGATGTGATGGTCAAGCAGCCATTCATGTCATCATGGACTTCTCCAACTCCTTGATGCATACTAAGGAATTTTAGATACGCTCTAAATAAACGATGCACAACGTTCATGGAGTTCTTAAGTGAAACAAGTGAGCTTTAGCTCAAGTAAGAATATACATATAAACTTGTGGAACTAACAAAAATCGCACAGTAAAAGATTATGCCAAACCTGAACGCCCCTGATGGGTCTTTCATCCGCAGCAAGAACATGTGCATTGTGACTCTGAAATGTCAGGAGCTATCAAATCAAAACATATTCCAGAATGAAAAACTACTCAAAAAAGTGAGCCACCAATATAGTCCAAACTGACCACCTATTTATTGACGACAAAGCCCTTTGACCACCCAAGGTAATAAGTGAATTTACTGCAGCATAAGTTGTTGCGAGATGAGGCATCTAATAGAGACAAGCATGTCCATTAAGAATACCAAAAAAAAAAAGGTATGCAGTTATAATAAAATAATGAAGCACATGTACATAATAAAATTGACATGATTATGCTATAAATAAATAAAAGGACCATACATACTCTGATAACAAGAGAGTAACAAAGATTGATTGAAAGATAAAGGAGTTTAAAAGTATTACAACTTAAAACATTAAACTATCTAAAAATGTTGCTACCCAATAGCAATGTAAACATTTGAAGTGACAAACTTTAATAGTGGAATACTTAAAAGTTGTTGAAGTTTAAGAAATGTCAGTACCACTGTAGTTGTAAATTCTAATAGTTCCAGAACATTCTCCATGAGAAATGTCAGCTGCCTCATTAAGGCACCCATTCCCTAATACACAAATTAACCCTTTCAATCACCCCTAGGATAGAGCGCTTTCTATTCCTGAAGCAACTATCATTTCTTTCTAACCAAAGATTCCAAATTACTGCGAGAAGAGCAATCCTCCACCTCGAAAAGGCCTTCTTGCCTAGGCTAGCCAAGTGCCAGGCTTTGAATAAAGAGTCCAAAGAGCACGGCATCACCCATAGCATGCTAAAATGGCGGAGAATCTGTCACATTTTAACTAGTTTCTTTCCATTTAAATTGTGTGAACAAGGGAACTTGAGCTGGCTGATTGCATCGGCCAAGTAGCAAGTTGTGAACTGAATGCTTGCCTCCCTTGATAGCTTTATTTTGGTCATGGAGGGTGTAAATGAGCTTCATGATGGGTAACTAAACCAATAATATAGATAGATAACCTTATATAATGTAATCATGTAACCTGGTGAATCTGTGACAGCTCTATTTAGATAAATATAAGAAACTACAACCAAGAGAGAAATGATCATGAAACTGGCAATTGCCCATTCGAGAGCATCTATTACGCATGTTCCCCTTGCTAACGCTGCTCCTGTTGAAAAAAAGTGGGACATCACTGGATAATTGTGTTTAGATCTTAAATTTCAAAACCAACCAGGCATTTCTCAATAGCAACTATATTAGGGCATGAAATACTTAGTTTCCCAAGGTAATTGTCACGCCCTAGATTCGGTAACTGGAACTCACAAGAATCCCGATAGCCGATTTCGGCGCCGACAGCCTCCGTTGTACCCCATTCTCGGCTCCTAGCACTCATTCACCAGGTTCCGATCATGGGATCCCACAGGAAGGATTTCTATAACATAATCCGATCCATAAAGAGCATACCTAAGATCATAACAATGTAACCACGGATAAAAACTACAAGAACACCATTACAAACTCCACTAAGAATTTAAACTTTTACAAGGTACAAGACTCAAAGGGAAATACATAAACAGAATAAGGGAAATCTCCAAAAGGTCTTCGACATGCTCCAACACCCCTCCTCAGCTACGACTGCTACCTAAAATCTCATGCACGCATCAATCGTGCATAAGCTTATAGAAAGCTTAGAAGGCAGTGTAAGTGTGTGTAATACCAGTGTCGGGAAAGCAATATTAGAGAATTCGAAAATGCGGCATGAACCATGAATACCATCAATGCCAACAGTCATACCAAGGCTATGCTATACCAAGCATGAATGCAGTAAGTCGTATCAAGGCTATGCCATGCAACATATGAGTACTGGACGCCATACCAAGGCGATGCACAAGAGGCCTACATAGTCAATGTCATATGCAAGTGCAAATGCGATCATGTCAATCCTCATATCCAGTCCACATCCATACAGTTCCACTTTAGGAAAACCACCGGGGTCAAATACACTGTCAGCCAACTGCCGCTCTCCAAGCCGCACAGTCTAGAGAGTGTAAGAGACCTCACTACCAGCCTGTGGACAGCCAATCACCAACAAGGCTCGATGGTAACGGACTCATTCACGAGTTAGTCAAACTCAGCCTAGCTATTGCCTCCCTCACTCAGGCGGGTAAGGCCACACCCAATCTCAACCGACCATGCTACATTGGGAATTGCAGCCTAATGGTATAAGGCACTCGGGCGCTCATGTTTTCAACTCGATCTCGGCGTTAAGGCGTCTCCTGATACCATAAAGGTTTAAGGGCTTTCACCCAAGGACATCTTAAGTGCCCTAAATGCTCAAGTAACATTTCCGATGTCCAAATCCAGCTATCCATGATATGCCTGTGGAGGCTACGACCCTGATGAAGCGAGAACGAATGTCAATCATACTATGTAATGTCAAATGCATGAATGACAAACAATCATGCATCAGTCCCAAGCAACCAACTTGCTGAAGAGGGGAAACTCCATCCCTCACAATATCCTGCCCAATGGCATAACCATGACCAATCACATCTCAACCAAGTATGCATATGATGCGTATGGGAGTGGGTCATGAAGATGAACAAAGATATCAATGCAGTGAAGATGTTCTCTCCTCTTAAACAAGAGGGTCTAGGTACTTAGACAGTTTTCCAAAAGGAATACAACCTCTAATGGGAGCCCAATAGCCCCACAAGACTATGATAGACAATGGCATGGGCCTACATAATAAGAATGGACCTAGTAAGGGTCTATGGTGGACCTTTAACCACCTATAGATATAAGTGGGCCTACCATGGGGCCACAAATGTGGACATTCAACCACCATTTGTCCCAAGAAGGTAGCCCAATAACATTCTACCAAGAATCAAGGCCCGTGGCCCGAGTACAATGATACAAAGGAAATGGGAAGCTATATACATACCACATACATCACATGTTGGGCCTCAATAAGTGGCCCCAGGCCTACATACATAACAAGGGCCCAAAGGGCAATACATGTCCCAATCCATACCCAATATCAAGGGCCCAAAGGGAAGGTTATGGCCCAAGAATAAGGTCACCAAGTCCATACATTATGGTGGGCCTAGTAGGTAGCACATTATCCCAAACACATGGGTAAGAATCACATCCAAGCTAAGCCAATTGGGCCTTATAACCTTAGCCCAAAAATCTAGTTGATTTGGTGGGCAACCAAGGGCCCAACCACACCTATATTTCCACCCCAACCAGCCGAACATAATGGTGGATATAGCCAATAAATCCACTGGGCCTAGCTAGGACATTCCAGCCCATTTGGGCCTACAAGATGTCCTAAAAATCTGGCCTACCAAGACCCTCAAAATCAATTTATATGTGGGCCTCACAAGGCACTAATTAAGCCTAAATATTAGAGGTTAACATACATAGTGTGTACACAAAACAACCCTCAACTTGGTGGGCCCCTCAATCCCCAAAACAATCATCTATATGTTGAAATTTCAGCCCACTTACTTCTTGGGCCTGCTGGAGCCCAGAAACTAGTAAACATGAGGTGAATATAAATCCCAGGGTGGCCAGCAATGTGCACAGGGGGGGCCCACCAGATGGAGGGTGGATGAGCATCGCAAAAATCAAATGGACCTTACTGTAGCCCATATCAGTGGACATCCCCACCATGTGGGCAGTCCAAGGCCTGGACAGCCTAGACCATACATACATTAAGGTGGGCTCCACATACATTAAGGTGGGTTCCACAGTGGACGTCCTCACCATGTGGGCGGTCCAAGGCCTGGACAGCCTGGACCATACATACATTAAGGTGGGCTCCACATACATTAAGGTGGGTTCCACAGTGGACGTCCACCAGGGGTGGACACTCTCACATGGGCCACACCAAATGGGGGGAACAGCTAGATGAAACACATTATCATGGTGGGCCTGAGGGCTGGGGACAGCCAGCCCATGCTGGACGTCAACCCAGCTGGGACGTCCAGCAGGGCTGCTAGCCGAGCTTGGTGGCCCCCAAAAATCATGGCCCGGTGGGCCCTAAAACATCAGAGGTGGGCCCCTAATAAGATGGCCATAATGAACAATGGGTTGGGGCCCAAAAGGGTTCACATCCTTGATCGGAATGAGCAGGTTCTCCGGACCAAGGTCATTCCCCTGATGAAAGTGCAGTGGAGTCATCATTCGGAGGCCGAGGCGTCTTGACAGTGCGAAGCGGAGATTCGAGAACGCTATCCCCATTTGTTTGTTGATTGATTGCTTGTATTGCTTTATGTATTGCCTTATCTTGTGATTGTTGATTGATATATATGATGATGTTTGTGCATTTCCTTTTGTCCTGAATTTGGCAATTTCGATGACGAAATTCTTTGTTGGGTCATCTAGACCCTTGATCCTTTGTGGAAATGGCATCTCCACCATAGATCTTGAGTAAGAAGAGTTATACTTATGTAGATCCATGTAAATCATGAAATAGTGAATGTATGTGGTTGTGTGATGAGGGAAAGGGCCTCAATGTGGTGGAGCCCCTTCCCTTGTAGCCGGATCCTTTTTATTCCTTTGTTTATCCCTTGGTATCTGATGTGTGTGGCCCACCTTGTGACCCGGAAACATCCAAATCGTCCAAGGAGAGTGGACACCCATGGCAGTCCACTCTATGGATGCTCGTGCCCAAATTGCCCCAAAATGGGCACATGCAAAGAATTTTTAGTGGTGGGAAGAGTCTGGATATTTGTGAGGTGCACTGAGGTGGTCCATATCACAATTTTTATGGGGTGATTTCCCCTTTTAGTAGTGTTTATGTTTAATTTATTTCAGGTATATGTTGCTGTCCAAAATTTCTGGACATATTTTTGGGCTGTCTTGAGCTTAGATTTTGAAATGTTTTGAGGGGTGTTTGATCCCTATTAATAGGATATTCTTGGAGGTGTGGACCCCACATAGAGGCATGCCAAGTTTCACCTCCATCTGACCTCATTTGGGTGTCCAAAAGTGGACCAAGAGGGTTGGACAGTCCAGATTTTTCTGGACAGTCCAGCAATACTGTCTGATAAAAATTTCAATTCATAAATTTTTCTGAAAGGGTCGGGTCACTTTTCTGGACCCCACTTGATGTACACATGTTAGGGGATCTTGGCCCCCTATTTTTCAAATTTTTGGAGGTCCCTGGAGCCACTCTAATGGAGTGCACAAGATGAGGACAGCAATATGTAGTAGCAGAATTTTTAGAAAACCTTGCTATCCATGATGTCATTGTAGAAGTTTTTGGGCCCCAACCCATTGTTCACTATGGTCATCTTATTAGGGGCCCACCTCTGATTTTTAGGGCCCACCGGGCCATGATTTTTGGGGGCCACCAAGCTGGGCCAGCAGCCCTGCTGGACGTCCCAGCTGGGTTGACGTCCAGCATGGACTGGCTGTCCCCAGCTCTCGGGCCCACCATGATGATGTGTTTCATCTGGCCGTTCCCCCCATTTGGTGTGGCCCACGTGGGAGTGTCCACCCCTAGTGGACGTCCACTGTGGAACCCACCTTAATGTACGTGGAGCCCACCTTAATGTATGTATGGTCCAGGTCGTCTAGGCCTTGGACCGCCCACATGGTGGGAACGCCCACCGATATGGGCTGCTGCTGGACTTGCAGTCCAGCAGTAAGGCCCATTTGATTTTTGCGATGCTCATCCACCCTCCATCTGGTGGGGCACCCTGTGCACATTGCTGGCCACCCTGGGATTTATATTCACCTCATGTTTACCAGTTTTTGGGCTCCAGCAGGCCCAGGAAGTGAGTGGGCTGAAATTTCAGCATATAGAAGATTGTTTTGGGGATTGAGGGGCTCACCAGGCTGAGGGTTGTTTTGTGTACACACTATGCATGTTAACCTCTAATATTTGGGCTTAATTAGTGCCTTGTGAGGCCCACATATAAATTGATTTTGAGGGCCTTGGTAGGCCAGATTTTTAGGACATCTTGTAGGCCCAAATGGGTTGGAATGTCCTAGCTAGGCCCAGTGAATTTATTGGCTATATCCACCATTATGTTGGGCTGGTTGGGATGGAAATATAGGTGTGGTTGGGCCCTTGGTTGCCCACCAAATCAACTAGATTTTTGGGCTAAGGTTGTAAGGCCCAATTGGCTTAGCTTGGATGTGATTCTTACCCATGTGCTTGGGATAATGTGCTACCCACTAGGTCCACCATAATATATGGACTTGGTGACCTTATTCTTGGACCATAGCCTTCCCTTTGGGCCCTTGATATTGGGTATGGATTAGGTCATGTATTGCCCTTTGGGCCCTTGTTATGTATGTAGGCCTTGGTCCACTTATTGAGGCCCAACATGTGATGTATGTGGTATGTATATAGCTGCCCATTTCCTTTGTATCATTGTACTCGGGCCACGGGCCTTGATTCTTGGTAGAATGTTATTAGGCTACCTTCTTGGGACAAATGGTGGTTGAATGTCCACATTTGTGGCCCCATGGTAGGCCCACTTGTATCTATAGGTAGTTAAAGGTCCATCATAGACCCTTACTAGGCCCATTCTTATTACTTAAGCCCATGTCATTGTTTATCCTAGTCTTGTGGGCTACCCCAGGCTATTGGGCTCCCACTAGAGGTTGTATTCCTTTTGGGAAATTGTCTAAGTACCTAGACCCTACTGTTTAGGAGGAGAGAGCATCTTCACTGCATTGGCATCTTTATTCATTTTCATGACCCACTCTCATACGCATCATATGCATGCTTGGTTGAGATGTGATTGGTCATGATTATGCTATTGGGCAGGATATTGTGAGGGATAGAGTTTCTCCTCTTGAGCACGTTGGATGCTTGGGACTGATGCATGGCTGTTTGTATGATTCATACATCTTACATTGCATAGTATGATTGACATTCGCCCTCGCTTCATCAGGGCCGTAGCCTCCACAGGCATATCATGGATAGCTGGATTTGGACACTGAAAATGTTACTTGAGCATTTAGGGCACTTGAGATGTCCTTGGGTGAAAGTCCCTAAACCCTTATGGTACCAGGAGACGCCTTAATGCCGATATCGAGTGGAAAACATGAGCGCCCGAGTGCCTTATACCATTAGGCCGCGACTCCCACTGTAGCGTGGTCAATTGAGATGGGGTGTGGCCTTACCCACCTGAGTGAGAGAGGGCAATAGCTAGGCTGAGTTTGACCAACTCGTGAATGAGTCCGCTACCATCGAGCCTTGTTGGTAATTGGTTGTCCACATGCGGGTAGTGAGGTCTCTTACGCTCGCTAGATTGTGCGGCTAGGAGAGCGGCAGTCGGCTGGTAGTGTGTTTGACCTCGGTGACTTCCCTAAAGTGGAACTGTATGGATATGTGAACTGGATATGAAGACTGGCATGATCGCATTTGTACTTACATATGGCATTGGCTATGTAGGCCTCTTGTACATCGCCTTAGTATGGCGCTCAGTACTCATATGTTGCATAGCATAGCCTTGGTACGGCTTACTGCATTCATATTTGGTATAGCATAGCCTTGGTATGACTGTTGGCATTGATGGTATTCATGGTTCATGCCACATTTCCGCATTCTCTAATATTATTTTCCCGGCACTGATATTACACACACTTACACTGCCCTCTAAGCTTTCTATAAGCTTATGCACGATTGATGCGTGTAGGAGATTCTAGGCAGCAGTCGTAGCTAGGGAAGGGCGTTGGAGCGTGCCGAGGACCTTTTGGATATTTTCCTTATTCTGTTTATGTATTTCCCTTCGAGTCTTGTACCTTGTAAAAGTTTAAAATCTTAGTAGATTTTGTGATATTGTTCCCGTAGTTATTATCTGTGGTTACTATGTTATGATATTGGGTATGCTCTTTATGGATGGGATTATGTTATAGAAATCCTCCTTATAGAATCCCAGGATCGGAACCTGGTGAATGGGTGCCAAGATCCGAGAATGGGGTACTACGGAGGCTGTCGGCGCCGGAATCGGCTATCGGGATTCTTGTGAGTTCCGGTCACCGAATCTGGGGCGTGACAATAATGATCAGTAATGACCAACTCCTAAGTCTTAATAATAATAGCTCCATTCAATGAGCATCAGTCAAGTTGCCGTCGTCATTGTCATGGCATCGTCCCAGCTATTTGGGGTCGGCTTCTCATGGCAAAAGTTTCTAACCTGCTGCCCACTTGATTTCAGCCCTCCAAGGTACAGGCCAATGCAATTGCTACCAGGTAGAGTACATACAACGAGCATCAGTCAAGTACAACAATAAAATGTAATCTTTAACTATCTATAGCAGTTCAGAGCCACTTTCAGCTTGGAAAAGTGATTTATCATTAGGTTTAAAAAGTGATTCATCATTTTTAAAAGGCGCAGAGATGTAATTAAAAGAACAAAAGAGGTCGAACATGAGACATCCACTTCCCAACGTTACGTGAGATCAGACAAGAACAGGTGAAAAGGCCCAATTAGGACAGTGGGAAGAAGGCCTAAGAGACAAGGACCAATCAATCACATCTGGTTTGGCCTTCAGGAACACATCATCCCATACTGCAAGCCTGATCAAGGAAACATTTGTAATTACACAGCCCAAATCACAACCCTACACGAAGAGAGACTCTACAAAATTCTTCCTTCAAGGCTGACATTGCCCTCATGCCAAACCAAGGAAAAAAGACCAATCAAAGATTGCATGACCCAGCAACACTGAAATAAGTCGATGGTCCACTATCTCAGCATACTGAAGGTAGACACTACACATGTTACAGGTAGTCATCTGGGAATCTGGTCACATCCGCACCTGGCACTAGCAACCACATGGAAAAGCTTCATGTTATTGCACCTCTCTTTGAGCACAATGCCATGGAGCTTTGCCATCACTTGATTTCCTCCTCCTTTATCTTGTTTATGTATTCAAGTTTTAGGTGTGACCACAAGTTCTTTTCCTCTTCTGAAAATGTCTCTGCTTCCTCCTCTAAGTCTAGCACCCAAATATAAGGAAGATTCCTGTCTTTAGCTCCCTCAAACCTCCTGAGAACAGTATTTCTTCCACTTCTTAATCATTCCCTTGAGAAGTTTGAGTTCATCATCATCTCTTCATCTACTTTTGTCTAGTTTAACTTAATCTATGTCTATTCAGTTTCCTGACAGTGGCACTCATGTGACCTGAAGTACCACATACACACAAAGATTTTCTTAGCATTCTTGGAGAACAAGTCACATTTAGTTGCTTTAGCTGGGTAGATGGGCTCCGTTCCGCCTATTGAAACAAGGTCCTTGGCTCTAATGCATGAGGTACCTTTTTTATTCATAATTTAAAAAGAACATGGAACGGGTTTGGAGGCATTTTCAGTTGCAGGACAAATTCAATAAAATGCTATAATTCACCAGTGTGAGAGTCATATGAGAAACACAGCAGGTTTGCATGGAGATGTGGAAGCATTGATGAAGAAGGAGCTCCAATTGAAATTCTGTTCACACATATAACAAAAATAACCATAGCAAATAATAGTGCCAATCATAGGGTAAGGACTTACCTGTCCAGGTCCGCCACCATATCCACCATGTGTGTCCTGTATAATTACAGTGCAATTAAACTCATTGATTTTAATCAACCAATATGATAGACTAGTACATAGCGCTTTTGGGAGTTTAGTGCTCTCATTCCCGACCCCAATTCCAAGTAAAGGAGGATTGCGTCAGGTTGGCAGCATGTGTCAAACTTTTGCCATAACTTTGATCATGAATCCTGACAATATGACATTCCAAACTCATGCTAGGGTGTGTTATGGCCCTTGATAGAGTGGAATGGTGAAACAGGATTTGTGTAGTCGACACCAATTAGTTGGGATAAGGCTTAAATGATGATGATGATGATTACAATGCAACTATATTTTGCAACATTATTTTATTAATAACAAAGATTCTATAAGGAATCGAGATAAGAATGTAAGAAGAAGACAGAAACATAACAAGGAAAAGATGGCCATAACAACAAAATACCAATACAGGGGGGAAAACTGTAGGATAAAGGGATAGCAGCTCATACCGCTGCATGAAGGATCCCATTCAAGGCTAAAACATAAGAGTTTTATATATATGCCTGCATTAGCAACTGATATCCACCGTCTTATCTGTAGGCATAGCACCATGTATCACACCCTTGAGATATGGAAACATATTGATATCGCATGTGTTGGGGAATTTCTCAGTCTAAAAGAAACATTGGGGAAGCATGGGGAAAATGATGGAATTTTTCAATGAAACTTCAAGAGATGTTAAAAGACACAATTCCACACTTCAAACATAAAATATTACAAAAAATGACTGTGAATAATTGATTTTAGGGAAAAACATTGATACTCTAGCAAAGTGTGACAGATGACATGCAGGCACCTAGAAATTACTTCGAAATTGTGTATGTGGACTGCAACTAATTCAAAATAAACTGTCCAAATTACGGGTCCCAGTTTAGATGTATCGTGAACCAAAATTTTCACTTAATTATCTAACTGTTGGATTGGTGGACAATTATTTAGATGGTTAAAAATGAAAAATATCCAATGGTCCTATTTCGACAAAGAAGTGTTGAAAAATTAGAGGTTACGATTGTTCAACGAATCTGAATTTGGGACTGTGACTTAGCAACAATGAGTTCCACAATTTAGTTGGTTTAATTTGAGTTATTGTTTACCACCTGTACCGTTTCCAAGAGACTACTTATCAAGCGTCATAATCTGTCAAAGTATCAAATAACTCACCTTGGTTTTAAGAGGGCTCTTTCTATAAGCATGTGGGCTTAGCAAAGCTTTTTAGTATGGGCTAGACTCCTATGTTAGTTTAGCACTATTTTAAAAGTGACAGTAACTCATCACCCTGATTCAGCATTGATATCCAGCTATCCAGACCATCCAAATTGTTAGCCACAGCATGGATGAAGCATATCTCTGAAAATCACATTGATCAAGCAATCCTAACCATCTAATTAATAGTTATCAAATAGATGGTTAAAAGGATAATCGTGAGTGGTAGGAATTCATCATCATCATCATCTAAGCCTTATCCCAACTAATTGGAATCCAAATGGAAAAATCAAATGGTTAATATTACCTTTTACAATATAATTTTGGTAACACTCCACCAACAGTTGGGTTGGCGAATTTGGAAGGTCTAGAATGCCATACAACCATGCCATGCATACAATTGAAGAGCCACCACCATTTTTTAATGTTGCTAAACTAACTTAGAAGTATATATTTAGTATGATGGATGATATGCAGGCACGTGGCAGAGCTTTTCATCTTGAAGAGATTAGTAGAGAGTGAGGAAAGAAAAATGAAAGAGATAGCAGAGGATAGAGGAGAGAAGAAAAAGAATCACAGGTACACTTTTTTTCATCTTCTTCTTTGTGATAAGACCACAAGATAAGACCACACACTGCCAGACCCAAACTTTCCATCAATGGCAGCCACACTGTTTAGATCATGTGGCAAGAAAATCAGGCCATTCCATCACACATGTACAAGAAGAAGGAAAGTTTTTCCGTCAAATTGTATTGTTATCACTTGGTACATGCAATATGTTGCATGTATCAATCTTAGTGTTTTAAATAGCAGTAGTGTGTTGCGTAGCACTCGGTCCTCTGTAGCGTGTTGTGTAAGTAGCGTAGCGAGTAGCATAAGCTATATGACACTTATATTTTTTATTTAAAAATAGAAAAAATATGATAAATAGTATATTAAAAAAAATTATATAAATGCCTAACAGATGATTCATTTTTTTCAAGTATAAGCATGTTCAAATAAATTATTAATTATCATTTGTCAAAAGCTAATCTACATATATACAGTTATAAAAAAAATCAAATAATTATTGCATCAACAACTTTCTAAGCAAACCACTTAAATTAATAATGTCTAAATGAAACCACAAGCCACAACTCACAAGTATGAATAGAAATAAAATTCCCATGGGTTAAGAGTATTAAGTACAATACATATGTCATCTATACGAAGAGAGATTTTTGAAAACCCTCTTTCGAAACTCTTTTTCTTTTTGTTTTAAAGGTTTTTAGTGTGCGAGTTTCACACCAACTTTAACAAAGGATCACCACTATTTTAAGTGAAAGTAAACATAAAAGGTTTGGTTCTAACTTTACATTTTAAGGGTTTTTTTATGATGTGAGTTTTACACAATTTTTAAAAAACAAAACTTTAAAAAAAAAAAAAAACATTAACGCCGACCCCTGTAGCACACATTATAGGAGATTTACGCTATTTAGCTACACTAAAAATGCTATTTGAAACACTAATCAATCCATAAAGCGAAGGGTGCCAATAAATTGCAATATATCATGCAAATATGCAATGCATGGGTAATATCATGTAATATAGGGAACTTTTGCAATACTTTAGGATATTGTATCACACATGTACAATACCAATAGCATCGACCCATGCCAACGATGCACGGACACACACACACACACATTTTCAATACCAATAGTATGATATTGTATCACACGTGTACAATGCCAATAGTATCAGCTGAAGCCAATGATGCACGAACACACACACAAAAAAGTTTATGATCATGTGCGCAGGCACACGTATGAATGGCAAAAGTTTGCAATTGCACGCGCGCAATGTTGTCGAATCACATATGCAATCGCACAATCGCATATACGAACGCATATTTTATACATATATATATATATATATAATAGGGGAATTTTATAAAAAAAAAAAAAATTTTGTTAAAAAAATAAGAAACTAAGGGAAAATTTTCTAAGTTAATAGATAACTAATTTTACATATTTTAAAATACATTTATGAGAGAAAAAATCAATTAAACAATGAATTAAACATCAAATCATCAACATTCAACAATATATTTAACAAGAAGTAACAACAAAATCAACAAGCTATTTATTTATTATTGTAGAAAATCAACAAGCTATCTTCCTTGAAACTTAAAAGTGCTTGAATCTTGATCTTCCAACTTCCAAGAGAGAGGCGATGTAGGAGAGAGAGAGAGAGAGAGAGAGAGAGAGAGAGAGAGAGATTAAGATCACTTGGAACTAAGAAATATAAGAGAGAGAAAGAGACAACTTGTAATTAAGAAATGTAAGAGAAGAAGAGAGTAAGAGAGTTTTGGAGTGAAAATATTGCAAATGGAGGAGATTTGGAAGCCTTTTTAAAGGAAAATTGTTGTTTTTATTATGCAAAAAAAAAATTAATAATAATAATGTGCCATGGTGAATATGCAATCACATACATTGCATATGTGATCGCATATTTTTGCATATGCCACATACGCGATCGCATATGTTTTATGATCGCATATGTGATTTGCATATGGATATGCGCATATGCGGTCGCACATGACAACACTGCATGTGCGTGTACACACAGAAATGTATGAATGGTAAAAATTTATGATCACGTGCACGTCCACGCACACACGCACATGAACAGTTATCCACCAGACATTAGACCTTGCTCTTTTACCCGAGTTCTAACAATTGACATCTATCTAAGCATACAATAAGCTTCTACCCAATGTGATCCATGATGGATAGTACATAACTGGAATCATCTCATATGCAACTACAGAAAAACAGATTGTCGGTTATTATTTTATGGTATGGCTTGAAAGATGCTTCGGTGTTAGCAGAGCACTATAAGTTACAGTGCTCCTGGTTGCATTAGGGCACTCGGACTCTCCAGTCCATTGATCTAGAGTGTTCATTAGGTTCTGCACATATTTCACGGGCTACCATGCAAACACGTCACTAATCTGACAAATATGAATTATTTGATCAATAGTATTTAATATGGATGGTCAACATCAATTACACAAAAATAGGTCTAATCAAAGATGGATTGGATCATCTAAGAAGTATGATTTTCGCATGTTGGCCTATGAAATGTATTCTGGATTTAATTGACAGTTGAGATCGATCGATTGAACTGTCCAAGCAAACTGAGGCAAATAGGAGCACTATAACATAAAGTGTTCAAAAAGCACTGGAGCATTTCTCGTATGCCTTTGGATAGTCATATATTCTGCCACTTCACAAGAATAGAATCCTGGTTATTCGCTAATGAGATACCCACAAGAACAGAATCCCCGAATTATTCATCAATGAGATGCCAAGCAGGGCAATGTGAACACTCAATGCCAGACACAAATTGCAAACCAGGCCCACCTGAGGTTCCTGAGTAAAAATCTATATATGTGGATAACTGCCTAGACCACATTGAGGGTCTAGATTGATCTAATGGAAGATCAAGATCAAGATCATATCACTGTCCTGATTGGTAGACTGGACCAGATCAATGGTCCAATTGGACTATGGAGTTTGCAAGTCCATGAGGTTTACCATCTCATTATCTTGTAGAATTAGAGACCATCATGACTTATTGAACTAATTTCCCTCCAGTATTTTGGTCACTTATTTTGTGAGCCACTTTTTGAATATCAAATGATGTTATAATGACCCAAAATTGGTCCCATCTGAAAGCCTATTGACGTACCTTTCAAAGGAAACCAAGTTCATGCAATTCCGACATCATTCAAGTACATTATGACTGATTTACGAAAACATGTTTAGCTCTGAAAGGAGATATTTTAGTCATTTTAATATTTCTTGAAATAGATGATTAGATTAGATCTCTTCTCCTAGCTTGGCATAAGGTTGGAGCCGGTCATAAACGAAGTTATTGAAGCTCTCTCTTGTGGGTTTGTGATCCATTTAGGCAGAATGTAATGAGAGATGCTTTTGTAACCGGCTTAGGTTGCCGGATGGGGTATTTAGGAGGGAAAAGTTGGAATTAAGTATTGGTTGCTTTATATTAGCATGTGTGCTTCTCCTATGCATAAGTTGCTATCCTAAAGCATTCATTGATGCTGATATATCGTTGAGTGTACTAGTTTCAGCTAGTATGTTGCTTTTGCAAATAAGCAGTCCATGTTGGAGCTTAGTCATTAATCTTGTGACCTATTGAAGGATCTTGGAGCACTGATTTGGTAAGTATTTTCAAATCCATTCAGTTTGCAGTAGATATTGGATGTAGATATAGACATCAATATATTCAATATTTGTCAGTTGTTACATTTTTCAGGCCCTTATTTGGATGTTTGTGATGAGTGTTTTCCTTATCAATAAATATTGTTAACATTATAGAATGTCTCTGATAAGGAAACAACCAGGAAATTATATAATTCCGTGGTATCACCAATGATACGGCATTGTATCAACGATATTGCACAAGATTTCAAAATATCACAAGATATCCTCAGGACTCCTTTCCAATGAGGGTTTGGGCGAATGGCAAACGTCATGGGTGTGCTCCCCACAGACGAGAGTTCGATTGCCCTTCCTGGGATAGCCTGACGCACGTGGTTTGTAGGTCATTGTGTGCATTTACAAGGAATAGTCTCGCCTTAAAATGGAGCCGGGACACCCTCACGTCAAAACAAAAAAAAAAACATCAGGACTCCTTTATAAAGTTCTCCGATGCCATCAATACATATGACACATATTAATGGCATTGAGGTGTGAGGAATTAAAAAAGTGGAAAAAACAATTTTAAAAACTCATTTCTTGATTTATTTATTTTTATTTTTTTGGAGAATCTCTCGGCTTGGTAATATAGTGGGCAAAGATATATTTTTTGCTATTTTTTGGGTTTTTGCAGATTCCCACCTCAATATAGTGCTTAAAAATATTAAGTTTGCAAATAACTTCATTGTTAATTCAACATTATTAAGTCTTCAAAAGAAATTTTAATTCGAGATTATTACAATTACCCGCATTTCTTTAATTTTTTATATCTTCATTTTACAAGAGAAAGAAACAGACAAAAATGCCCATACTGATATAGAATACCAAAAATGACCACTTAGTATTATAAAAAGAATATAAACTCCTCCTCCCTAACCATCCATCTCGCATGGTCAAGGTCATCTAATCAATCTGATTTTTTATTTTTATTTTTGGAGAAGTCTGATCAATCTGATTTTTGGGCTACCGCCCCATCTACAATGGGTCCCACTATTTGGGAAGTTTAATCGAGGAACAGGTATTTCACTTGTACACGATTCCCATGTGCATTCCAAAGACAAAATGAGGTTTTTTGGGAAATGAGACCTCCAATCAAATAGTTCGGATCAATGGATCATTGATCATCACAACTTTCGGAAATAGACCCTCCACAATAACAGCCCTCTACTGAACAATGCCAACCACATCCATACTAGCCTTCTTCTTCGGCTTCTTCTTCTTTTGTTGCCGTTGTTGCTGGGTAAAGGTTTTGAAGGCAAGGAAGAGAGAGTTTTCAAGAAAGAGGTCATGGTGGAGAGATTATTGAATGAGAGAAGAAGCAGGAGGGAGGATGTAAGAGGGATTACAGGGAAAGATGGAGAGACAGGATCGTTCCAGTGTCTTTGGGCCTACAAAGGGGAAAAACATGATTAAGAGGATTTTGTTGAGACTCAAATATTGCATATTACCCCCCATTTATTACTTGGTTTTATGAACATGATAATGCTTAATGTCCTGTTTTAATCATGTTTGTGTTGCAAGGTGAATTTAAGAGCTTGGATTGAAAAGGATGCTAAAAGCATGGATTTAACGCTGAAGAATCACTAAGCCAAAGATTGGATCTTAGAAAACCAAGAATGAAGAATTCACATGCCAAAGATCCAAGAAAACCAAGTCAAGAATGAAGAGAATCAAAGTTTTGAAGTGAATTTCTGTGATCCTCGACTAGTCCTGGCTTCGCTTCGACTAGTTGAGGCTCCTGCTCGACTAGTCGAAGAATCCTTGACTCGAACTCCAGCAACATGAACTTCTAAATTCTCGTCACCCTTGCCCAATCGAAGGTGACCCTCGACCAGTCGAAGGTTGTCCTCGACTGATCGAGGGTTACACAGATTTTGCACGGACTGTGTAAATTTAAGGCAGTTTCCGGAATTTTCCAACTCAGTGTGAAAGGAGGTGATGCAAAACTATAAATAGGGGTCCTTAGGATGTTCCTAGGCATCTTCTACGGTTTGAGGAGTGGAGCAAAAGGGTGGAGCCGCCGTCCGGGAGTTCTTCTTCTTCCTCTTTAGTTGATGTTTTGTTTAAGAGTTCTTAGTTCAATCATGTCTATGGTTGGCTAAACCTCTTAGCTAGGGCTAAGAGGTGAAGCTTGTAGCGTGATTGGGATGTTTGCTTTGTTTTGATTCATGTTAAGTTGAACTCTCTTAGATTATAGTTTGATTATAAAGGAATATTTTTAGTTTTTAATGGTTTGTTGTGACAAATTACAATAGATCTGTGATAGCTTGAGATATCTTCTTTTCCTGAATTGAGATTGTAAAATTAGTAAGTCCCGTTGTTCACCATTGTCCCTTAGGCATGGCAGGGTGACGGAATCCTTCCTAACTTTCACAATTCTCTTATGATTGGTAGTGGGATTGGTAAATCATGTTGTTTGCCTTGTCTCCTAGGCATGGTTAGGTGACGGAATCACTTCCATATCTTCACCACTCTCATCCATTGATGATTAAATCCATGAGAAGTTCAGAGATCTGACAAATCTCTTCTTACCAACTGGATAAGATAGAACTCTGATTCCAGTTGTGTCCTTGAATCATGCAAGGTAGCTTCCCAATTGCTACAAGTGGATCCTTGGCACCCTAGTTCCTACCTTTAAATTCACTAGTTTTAATTACTTTAATCACAATTACTCGCTCAAATATTCCAGATTTAGGTTTTCATCTTCTCCTAGTTCTAGTTCTAGTTACTTTCAGAAGACACATACATTCAGTCCCTGTGGATTCGACCTCGGTCTCACCGAGATTATTACTACATCACGACCTTACACTTGGGGTTGTGAACAGATTTTAGGGCTTACATAGAGGAAGGAGTTTTTGGAGGAGAGGCTTTCTTTTTCTTTTCTTTTTCTTTTTTTTTTTTAAAAAGAAGTTACTGAGCTTTATTAAGAAGGCGCCAAAGGATACAAAGACACAAAAACACCCCCAAAGAGCTTAAAAACAGAGAAATACAAGAAGCCCCTATCACCCACAAAAAAAAAAAAAAAAAAAAAAAAAAAAAAAAAAAAAAAAAAAAAAAAAACAACCAGAGAAAATCAAAAAAACCTCAAACACCCGCAAAGCATTAACCCCACTCTTGGACAAAGCCCCAAGATCTCCCAACCACCCAATCGACATTGTGAGTGATATTACGTAAGCATCTCCGCTTCTCTCCTCCCATATCACCCACAGACCAGCCAACAAAGACCTCCGCCATGAACCTTTTAAGTTTTAACTCCTTATCGACGAAAACACCATGCCGAGCCATCAACATATCTCCTGGAGACTTGGAGATCGCAAAATAACCCACTGGACCTTGAATCTAGACAGATAGTCGACCCACACTTTGAATGTATACGAACAAAGGATAAATAGATGGTTGATTGATTCAGAATCAGCCATGCAAAGTAAACACACATTAAGGAGACACATCCCTCGTTTTTTAAAGATTATCCACGGTTAGGACTTTTCCTCTCCCTGCTAGCCAATAAAAAGCTGCAACTTTGAAAGGGGTTGAATATGACCAAACGAACTTTGGTATTCATGGCTTCCAGATTTCACACCATACTATCCTCTTCACCACTGGTCAGGCTGTATAAATGGATGAGATCGAGAAGCGAGGCTGACTCCCTTGATTCTTCATCCGAGAGAGAGAGAGTCGGCAAGGAGAAACCCAAATAACCAAAGAGCCACTATAAGAGGCACAAAGTGCCACAAGAATATTAGGATCTGATGATAAGCGGACTAGATTAGGATGCAATATTTTCAATTAGAATGTCACCCACCCAAACCTCTTCCTAAAAACGAATCTTCTCCCTATTCCCGAGATGAAAACCAACCCGAACTTGAAAGCATTCATGCCTAAGATACCTCTCCACATCACAAAAGCTCTATACATGGAAGACTTCTTGGTGGCACACCTCCCGGCCTGACAACCATATTTAGAGGCGATTGTGGCTCTCCATAATGAATTCTCTTCCATTCTAACCTCCACAACCATTTCCCTGATAAGGCCATATTTATCACCTCAAGCTTCCTAATACCGGCACTACCCTCTTCATAAGATTTGCAAACTTCTTCCCATTTTAGAAAATGGAATTTTGAGCCGCCCTCCGCCCCTTGGCAAAGAAACCTGCATTGCAATCTATCAAGCTTAGCTAGCACTGACTTAGGACACCGGAAAAGAGACGTGAAATACATTGGTAAATTTGAGAGGTTCGCTTTGATTGGAGTAATACACCCTCCCTCCCCCCCCCCCCCCCCCCCCCCCCCCCAACAAAGAGAAAGGTACTGACATTTCCACACCTTGATCATTTTCTTTCGAATCTTTCAATAGCTACATCCCATAGATGCTTCGCCGTTCGCCAATACACAGCGGCAAACTAAGATTGGAAGAAAAGAAAGAACCCACCTCACAACCAAACACTAGGTGTTTTGCTGGGTTTGCCAATACACAACATCAAACTAAGATAGAAAGAAGGGAAAGAACCCACCTCACAACCAAACACACCTGCAAGCCATGAGACCTCCTCCCTAGACAAATGAATGCCCAACATGATGCTCTCGCAATGTTAACCTTCAAACCCAAGATAAACTCAAACTAGCGGATGAGATGATCACCCTCGAGTTACCCACCTTCTCTACATTGGCATCATAAAAAAGAAGCACACCGCCTGCATACTACAAATTAGAGATCAGATCATATAACCAAACCACACTGAAACCCCGAAACGAAGTCGTTTTGCTGCCCCTTTTTCACATTCTCCCAAAAGCTTTGACAACCACCACAAAGAGGAAAGGCATATTGGTCATTTTATATATATTAAAATTTATAATTAAAAAAAAAAAAAAAAAACTTTACAGTTAACTAAAATTAACGAAATGTGTGTATTAGTCTCACCTTAAAAATGGGTGGGGACACCCTGTAGTTATCCAAAAAAAAAAAAAAAATCAGTGTGGGTATTAGCAAATTAGGAGGAATAATGATGTATCTATTTGCAAAATCGATTTTTTTTTTTGTGGGTATTTGTAAATTCCCCATAGCAATATGCAAACCAACCTCTCTCTCTCTCTCTCTCTCACTCTCTCATCTCTCTCTCTCTCTCTCTCTCACTCTCTCTCTCTCTCTCTCTCTCTCTCTCTCTCTCTCTCTCTCTCTCTCTCTCTCTCTCTCTCTCTCACTCTCTCTCTCTCTCTCTCTCTCTCTCTCTCTCACTCTCTCTCATCTCTCTCTCTCTCTCTCTCTCTCTCTCTCTCTCTCTCTCTCTCTCTCTCTCTCTTCTCTCTCTCTCTCTCTCATCTCTCTCTCTCTCTCTCTCTCTCTCTCTCTCTCTCTCTCTCTCTCTCTCTCTCTCTCTCTCATCTCTCTCTCTCTCTCTCTCTCTCTCTCTCTCTCTCTCTCTCTCTCTCTCTCTCTCTCTCTCTCTCTCTCTCTCTCTCCCGATACATTGTGTTTTCGTACTTTTATGGTCTATTGCAGAGGAGAGCTTCGATTCTTCCCAGCATGTCTCCTCTGCATGGAAGAAGCTGAGTCGATCGACCACATATTTATTCATTGCCACTTCATCCAGAATGTGTGGTCCCATCTCCTCAACATCTTTCGCTTAGACTGGGTGATGCCATCCTCTATTGATCAATTATTTCAGATGTGGCATGTTGTTCTCCTAGCCAATCCAGCCGGATTCTCTAGCGATAATGCTTGCTAGTAATCGTTTGGAACTCATGGTGGGAGCACAACACGATATGCTTCTGCAACAAGTGTCAGCCTTGGGAAGAAACTCTATGGAAAGTAAAGAAAGATGTTCTAGAATGGACTACTAGTGCATGCCTAGCAGATATCAACATGGCAAGAACTGAATTGGGATTGTAATTTTGGCTCCTTTCTGGTTGTTATTTCAATCAGCTTTTAAATAAAATACATCACCCTTCAAAAATCAATGAATTATCTAAACTCTTTCTTATATAATTGCATCTCTTTTGTTGGACAGAGAACAATACAAAGGAGACTTATTATGCATTCATGTTTTCTGTAATGGTCTTGAGTTCTAAGTGTGTAATCATCTCTCTTTTAACATCTCTTCAAGTTTCATTGAAAAATTCCATCTTTGTCCCATTGTATCCTTGTGTTTCCCTCATACAGTGGTACATTCCCCAGTACATGTGATATTTTACATGCAATACCATCAATATGTTCCAGCGTCCTAAGTGTAGATATACTCATCAATACCAAAATACTGAACACACTGGATGCAATCACCTAATGAGCAAGAGATTGGGGCCTTGTTCTACCCATAGTGAATTCCTATCTGATGGTACACTATGATAATTTGTTGGCTCACTTGGGTCGCCGTATAAATTAAAACCACAAAAGGTCTAAAAGAATTGTAATGGATCATAGCTCTGGCATAAGAATATCCTTGAGAGAATTACAATAGATTTTATCCCTTCCAAACTTGAAGTTTACCTAAGCCAAGTAAACCTCCCGAACATATTTCAAAACAAAATCAAACCAAACTCAGTTGAGAAATCAAACCTGACAACGATGGAGAAAGTCGGCAATATTGTTCTCAGCTTCGAAGTCTACGGACTCTCCCAATAAAGCAATCGAATGAAGTATCCAATAACAGATCCACGGGCGACTAGAACCAATAGACATGAGAAGCACAAAAACAAGATAAAGCAATCATATCCTATACCATTCTTTTCTTTTTCTTCTTCTTTTTTAATGGGGGAGGGGGGGAGGTATTCATGATATGTTAATAAATTGTACTTGACATAATACAGCTAACAAGTAGCACATGTTAGAAAACAAGGATGAAAAGTAATTTAGCAAAATCAAACACTCTTTAAGTTTGTATGATATTTGGATGCAAGAAACTACGAAACAACAGGATGATCCATGGCTTTATCTCTCAATGTTGCAGAAGGCCATCAACTCCATTATTTGTTTTGAGATGGCTATCAACTGCATATTTTCTTCCTGATTTAGAAAAAAAAAAAAAAATGCAATGCTTTAAATGAGAGGTAGGTGAATACTGTGAAGTATGTAGAAAATACATAATCATTTCAGCATAAATATTTTTTCTGGCCAGCTTTCCAACCTTCCCTCAATAAGATGATGGGATCAGAAAACCGGCCCGAGATTTAGGTCGATGCATCCACCATGAGAATCATATTCCCTGGCCATAATAGCGACACTGGTAGGGTCTCTAGGAATAAGGAGTGGCCTCAATTAATCAGACAAACCCGTGAAGATCAAGGATAGATTGATTCTGAGGAATCTCATACTAAGAAATAAAAAATAAAATCAATTATAAGTCATGAACCCAAATAAACCTCAAGAAAATGGATGTATTAAAATAAAATAATAATAATAATAATAATAAACTTGAAAAGAGCATCGAACGGAGAATACTAGCAAAAGAAGCAAGCATGCAGACTATGAAAATGGACCAAAGAAACGGAGCAGAAACAAGCAAAGAAAAACAGAAGACAAGATAGCATCTCAAGCTGAATATAAAGACTAACTTGGCATCCAACACATAATAGCTGGGGCTCAGAAGCCCAAGGCCTCTGAATAGAAATTCAACGTGCCTATCACGCCAGAGATCCATCCTGTTAAGAAGAAAGATTTAATTATAGAAGCAGAGGAATAAATAATAATAATAATAATAATAATAATAATAAGAGGGAAATGGGAAAAAAGGAAAGAGGATTACATAAAGGAACGGGAGTGGGAGGGAACATTGTTGAGGCGATTGAATATCTCAAACACCTTTTGCTCAACTCGCATTTGCTCTTGCTGGGTTATGCTCAGCCTATTCGTCGTCTCCATCCAAACCCGCTTTCTTCTTCTCCTTCTTACTTCCTTCTTCCCCTCTCGCAAAGCACTCTCTCCTCTACTTTCCCCACCTTTTCTATTCGCTGTCTAATGAGGCAAACCTGTCATTTGTATTACACCTCAAAAAGTAGAGATGTCAAATGCAGGGGCCATTCGGCGAATCTGACGCACATTTCGTGCGGACGTGGATTGCGTACTACCCCCCGCCCGTCCTTAGCTCCGAACGGGCAGTTCTGTGGGCGGGCCCACCGTGATGTATCTGTACATTCAAGCCGTCTATTCCTTTTTTCAGATTATTTTAAATATACATATAAAAATGAAGTAGATCCAACGGTCAAATGGACCACACCACAGATGACTCTTGCATTTAATACAGGCATTTAATGTTTTGTGCATTTTAATGCCACAAAGCTTTTTATTTGGTGTTGTCCGCTTGAGCGTTGGATCTAACTCATTTTTGTGTTCATGCCTTGAAATAATATGAGAAAAGGGATTGACGGCTTAGATGTAAAGATACATCACGGTGGGCTCGCCCACAGAACTGCCCGTTCGAAGCTAGCGACGGGCGGGGTAGTACGCAATCTGAGTCTGCGAAAGCCTTTCTGGCGAGGAAGCGGATTGGCTGGTATACCTCACACCAGCTACATAGCCGGTGTATTGATGTCAGCATGTTCTTTGGATCTGATCACGAGGTATGTATTATATTTAAACCGTCCATCCATTTGGCCATCTCGTCTTAAGTCTTGAGACAAAAAATAAGACACATCTAACTATCAAGTGGACCACACTACAAAATGGAGTGGGAGATTAAACGAATACCATTGAAACCCTTTTTGGAGTTACAGAAGTTTTGGATAATATTAATTTTTTTTCCTCTTCATTCAGGTCTTTGTAACCTCACGGAAAGATTAGATAGAAGATAAATGTTATGGTGGGCCCTACGAATTTTTTAACGGTGAAAATTATTATCTCCTATTCTATTTGTGGTGTGGTCCATCTGATATTTGTATATGATTCATTTTTTGCATAATGCTCTAAAATGATCTCTAAAAATAGATGAACGGTGTAGATATAATAAATACATAACTTTGAGGCCCACGTAACTTTGATCTCCTTTGAAGCGTTTGTACACCTCGAACGTCCGTGCTCGCACGACACGTACCTATATCAGCTATGTAGCTGGTGTGTGGTAAACTAGCCGATCCGCTTCACTCCAGGGAAACTTAGGTGGGGACCACATTTATGTTTATTATAAATCCATCCCGTCCATCCGTTTTCTAATCTTATTTTAGAATATTTAATTAAGAATAACCCAAATCCAATAGTAATGTGGGCCACACGAGAGAGAGTTGAGGAAAGAAAGGCGTACGGTTGGAACTTTCCAGCGCTCCACTGGAAAACCAGTCGGTCATCCTTACTGGGATTAATTGGAAACACAGAATAATTATCCTAATACAAAACACTTGTGATCATATGAATGTTTTAACTATCATTGTTCAGCCTCTCCTTGTCTTGGATCTGGCTCATTTTTGGCCGGACGTCTTAAAACGTCCTCTCTCATAATGAATCGATTATGCATATTTGGATTTCCCACGAGCATTAGATAAGCCTACCTGGGTATCACGTCCGAGCGAAGTAACTTCTTAATAGGCCAGTATAATATATGTGCCTTACATTCATACTGTCGACCGGATCATTTTAAAGCATGATTCTAAAAATAAAGCATATTAAAGTCTTAGGTAGATCATATTATAAGAAAGAGTTGTAATTGAATTTCCACCATTAGAAACTTCATGGGACACATAAGGTCACAAAAACCTAGATGAAAAGACCACACAGATATCAGCTTAATCTAGAACACTTTTCATCCGTGATAAGTTTTCAATGGCCTATTACTACTTTTTTTGTATTACGGTCCATTTGATATTTAGATCTGCTTCATTTTTTGGGATAGTGCCTTAAAATAAGTTTTCAAGACATGTGAACGGCATGGGTATAAGTCACATATATCACAAAGGGCCTTACGGTCAGCGATCACACCCACCTTCGTAGACACAAGGATCTGCCACCGAGCCCAATTTGCAGTGTGCCATGCACCCCCTGACTGTGGTGGTGTGTCAAAGTCACTGAGTTTTCTGGGACCCACCCTGATATATGTGTTATATCCTATTGTCAGTCCATTTGGCAAAATTACTTTAAGGCTTGAGCCCAAAAGAGAGATCCAGAGTTCAAGTGGACCACACCACATGAAATCATGGTGATTGAATGCCTAACTTCTAAAGGCCCACCGTAAGCTTATCCATATTCTTTATTTGCCATCCAACCCCATTGATAAGGTCAACCGCATGGGGATGATAGGAAAATACAAAGATCAGCTGAACCATAAAATTTAAAGCCTACGAAAAGGTTTTAAGGTGTGTTCTACCTAAGATTCACTTCTTCTTAAATTTTGATATGGCATCTAAAATTAGTCGAAAAGATGGATGAACAGTGGGATATACAACACATCCATCAATGTATGCCCTACATGATAAAGGTAAGGTGTAATAGGCGTAACACCAAATACTCTCCGCCAAACACATGATTTACTTACTTGATGTGGTAGATACAACCAAATTTACTGAATCCAAACATTGGCTTATACATTACTTAAATCCTATGAAACACATGATTTGATCACGGAGGATTCCACTCACAACATTACAATATAGGGGTAAATTGGGAATCCAAACATGTGGTGGGCCCAACTTTAAAATAGTTTGTGGTATGTTGTTTAATGTCTTAAATATCTTTATAACGGAGTCGGTCAATAACATCAATAGACCTCTCGATTCCATCAAGAAGACATCAATGTCATCGATTGATGGTCGATCCCATCAAAAAAACCTGCAAAATTCCTTATTAATTGCTGAATAGTTTGGAGGTTGCTACTTGATGGCATCAAGGGTTCTTCGATGGCATTGACTAGTCTTCGATATATGTCAATGCCATCGATGGTACCATCAAAGGCATGCGCAAAATTACAAAAGTGCATGAATTGTTTTTTATTTCGATTACAGAAGTATATATAATGGGTGTAATTTGGATTAAAGTAAAGAATTAGGGATGTTAAAACGTGCTTAAGTGTTTGAGAGAGATTTTGAAGGGAAGAGGCTTTGGCTTTTCTTTTTGAGGCTTTGATTTGTAAGTTTTCATCTCATATAACTTTATTTTCATGGTATATTATCATTTTATATTGTGGATTTTTTTCATAAATGATTTTTTCACGTAAATTTAGATTGACTTCTTATCGAAATTATTTGTGCGATTGTGATTATCTTATTTGATTCCTCTGTGTGCTTTTACAAGTCCCAACAAGAAGTAGATTGAAGTTGAATACAATATATCTATGGCATCTAACATGAAGTTTGATGTAAAGAAATATTCTGGAAAAAACAACATTAAACTATAAAAGGTGAAGATGAATAGCCTTTTAATTCAGCAAAGATTAAAAGATGCACTCCTTCAAAAGTGATCGAAAATTATGAAAGAAGAAGAGTGAAATAAGTTAGATTAAAAGGCTAATATATCAATCCAATTGTATCTAACAAATGAGGTCTTTTATAATGTTATGAAAGGGAAGATTACAGCAGATACATGAACAAAGTTAGAGAACATTGATGGAAATAAATTTCTTGAGAATTGTTTGTATCTGAAGCTACAGTTGTTCCATCTGAAGATGACCAAGGGAGCTAATGTTGAGACCCGCATTAGTAACTTTAATAGGCTTGTTTACAAGTTGTTGGATGTGGATGAGGTGATAAATGATGAAAACTATAAGCATGAATTCTATTGAATTCTCTTATATAATTGTATGAGTCATTTAAAGATTACTTGTGCATCAGTAAAATGATCATTAACATTGATATTGTTATTTCAGCTCTTTAATAAAATGTGATGAAAAAGAAAAGCGGTGATGTGTGCGCTTTAATGAATGCACTAGTTATAAGGGAGAAGAATTTAAGTAGGATAGTAGATCTTTGCAATAGATATTCAAATCTAAGGGCAATGGCAAAAGAAAATTGAAGTGTTGGAATTGTAACATGTCAAGGCATACTAAGAAGGATTGTAAGAATCCAAAGTCAATGAAGGAGAAATCAGATAATTCTTCCAAAGAGGCTAACAGTACTACGGAATCTAGTGAGGAGGCAAGTGATGGTAACATGCTGACCGCATCAAACCCGGGTATTTCAGTAATGAATAGATTTTGGATATGAAAGCTTATATCACATGACCCCTCGTATGAGTTGGTTCACTAATTACAGTGAGTGCTATACCGGATATGTGTCTATGGGTAATGACAATGCCTATAACGTGTTCGGTGTTGGATCGGTGTACATTAAGATGTTTGACGGCATGAAGCGTATCTTGACTGATGTGAGACACATTCCTGATTTAAGTAAGAGTCGGATATCTCTGGGTGCACTCAAGGCACTTGGGCACAAATTCACTAAGTTTGATCATGTCCTTAAGGTTTCAAATGGGGTACTCGTAGTCATAAAAGCATAGAGAAACGATAACATTTACAAGTTGATCGGAATAACTTCATCAAGTGAAGTGCAACAGTTGTAGCGGATTCCACTTATGCACTTATGTAGCATGCGCACGTAGGCCACACAAGTGAGGTTGGCATGGTCGTACTTCTAACTGTTGTTTAATTTCAGTTTTTAAAAGCATTGAATTTAATACATGTGAGCATTGTATATATGGTAAACAATTAATGTGTCTTTAAGTTTGAAAAACATGTATGCGACGAAATTCTAATTATGTGCATTCTGATGTATCGTTGCTCGTAGTTTCTGGTATAAGGTCTTCATGATTTGTTACATTCATTGACGACTCTTATAGAAAAGAATGTATTTATTTTATGAAAAGTAAATTTAAGGTTTTCACCAACTTCAAACTGTGGAAGGTGGTGGTGGAAAAATAGTCAAGATGAAATGTGAAAATGTTAAGGACGGATAACGGTGTAGAATTCAATAAATTTTATAATGATGAAGGAATTATGAGGCACAACGTAGTGTGTTACATACCAGAATATAATGATATGGTTGAGCGAATGAATCGGGCTCTCTTGGAATGGAGAGAGAGCATCCTTTGACGTGAAACAAAGAGAGAAATGTAAAAAAGTTACGAGTCAAAAGGTAATAAAAAATTATTAAAATAATTAACTTTTATAATGATACTTACTAAACTAACTTAAGTGAAAAAAGTAACTTAATGACTTAAAATAAATTAAAAAGTAATTTATTTGTTGGTAACCAAACATGCCCTAAACGACCTATAGGATACAACTATCATCAGATATAAGTTAGATATTTGATTATTTAACTAATATTTATTTTTAAAAAAGGTTAGATACTTGATATAAGTAAAAAAAATAACTAAAATATAATAATTTTCATAATAAAATTAGATAATATTATATTACAAACTCTGCAGCATTTAAACACAAACTTATCAACTTTAACAAAAGACGACGTCAATTTATTAGTCTCATCATGGATCTCAATACCGTGAAATTTAATATATCATATATCAATATTTAATATATAGTTAAAAATATTATTAATTGATTAAATTATAAAATTTTCCTCCAAGCAGATACCGATATAATCACATATAGATGCAACCTGCTAAGAAGTTGGATAATCTGGTAAAAATGCCATATCTATATTCAATTTATTTTTCAAGTCGGATGTGTGTCAGGTAATTGGGTAAACGAACATCTAACTCCAAACTGGTTGGAATCATATGGTTTACTTATTTGGATAATTTACTAGCTTTCAAGTTTTAACAAAATAAAAATAAAAATAAAAAGCAGTTCTAAGTTTTAAGAGTTCCCACGTTGCAATGCACAGACATTTTACGGTAAATATCAAATGCATAAGTCGGCCCTTCTTTCATATCAAAGCACCATATAAGATGTGGCCCACCCAATAATGAATAATTAGCTGATTTCCGTGATTGAGTTAGTTGGATCCAGCTCTTGAACTGAAATTCTAATGAGAAACCTAACATGTGGGGGTAGAAAAAGATGTTGTACATGAAAGCTCACCCATGGCCAGTTGCATGTGATCATTTCTTTTTTGAAAGGTGGAAATGATACAAAGCATTTGCTTTGGTATAAGCATTTTTGTCTTACAAGTGGGTCTGTTTACACCTGGCCTTAACACACTCCACAACAGCCAACAAGAAACTGCCATGTGTTGGCATATTTGTATGAAAGATGGGAGAGACAAATACTCGCATTAGAAGAAACTGCTAGCGCTTATCAAATCAGAACACGTAACTTGTTAAAGGAGCCAAATGCTCATAATCATACATATGGCTAGGATCCAAAAAACCAGTCATCTCTCACATGGCATGTGACTGAAGGATGCGAGATGTATGACTCTTAGTGTGTTGAAGAAGTTTTCGAAAAGACATGCATTGCCACATTCTCTGCAGCCAGCACGTCATAGCCGTACTCAATCAACTCAAAAGGGAATTTTACAAATGACGTCTGAAACTTTTTTAGAAGTTGAAAAAAAAAAAGTAATGATGAAGAGTATTTTGAAAATAGAAGTGGATCATATATAATGGCAGAAACCTAGGAAGGACTTCAAATCTGAAGAATACAACCACTATATTTTCGAAAGATTCATAAGTTACAAAACCTTATACACAACTATAGTCTCGCATGCCTATAAAAATAATACTTATAGAAGAGTTTTAAGCTCTCACAAACACAAATCAATCCATCTATTTTCAACTCTACATTGCTTATTATTTTTGTCCTCAATAAAAAATTTTTAATAATAATAATTATTATTAGTCAAGCTTCTTAGCTTAGTTGCTTTGTTCCTTTGCTTCCACCTGACCATATTGCAACAAGTTCAAAGCCATTAGTTTTAGCTTAATTTCACTACTTTTTAGGGCATCATTATAGTACATGCATAATAGTCTAAATATCTACAACCTTGTGATCGGATTTCCAATTATCAAGTTTTTACTTGATACATCATCCTTAGTCAAATCCTTGTTTTTCCAGCATAAAGCTACCATAAGTATTTTCTTCTGCTTATTTTATTTCCATTTATTGCCAATAGCCACGTCTTGAAAACCTCTCACAATGACCATCTCATCACTTAATCATCGTTTGATATTTTCCATGACAAAACGGCAAAACGAGCCGACTCTAGTCACATCATATGAGTATCTCGCAACAATCATATCCATTTGATTTTTTTCCACAATTATTTTGCACCATAAGCTGCTGTAGGTATTTTTCTTCCTCTTATTATTATTATTATTATTATTTTGTATTTACAAACTACATTACTCTAATACTCAAATTAATAAAATCGATGGTCTACCCTTATTTTAAATTTTGTTCGTTCTAAGCTATCACCGTGGAAAGAAAAGTTATTGCCTTCAAAGTTTATATATATATAAATGATTTAACCATTACAATTAAGGCCCATTTGGACATGTAATTAACACTGAAATGTGGTGTAACTGGCTAATCATGAGCCTTAATAGTAGTTTGGAAGTTAACATTGTCTCTATCAATGAAACTATTAGGATAAATCTATCCAAATTCCAAAGTGGGAATAAAAATATAAGGAGATGAAGAGGACGACTTATTCTAGTCTATGTGGCAGGGACCAACCATCTAACCTCTTAGAGAGATTATACCAATCTGTTTATTTTTTCCCATCCTTTTAAGGTCCACCGATTAGATCATGCTCTGGATAAATGGCTTTAAAATCACAGGGGAATTAATCTTTTTCGTTTTAAACTGTACATCTGATGGCATGCAATGCCTTCACGCATATACACGAGAATAGTTGATATGGGCGCAATGCCCTCTCTTGATGGCTGATATATGTGCAATGCCCTCACCTTTTCTTTGAGCCTTCATTTACATTTTCTCGAATTACCAAAAAATAAATAGATATGTGTGCATTTACACGAGAAGAGACCATGGAAGGAAAAAGAAAGAAAAAAAAAAAAAAGAAATCAAATGCAAGGCCCTCATTCAAGGAGGGTAATAGAAGATGACGACGGAGTAGATATGTATATAAATGTGTCGATGTTGATCAGGTGTTCTTCTCTAGAACAGAAAGAGCGGGTGTCAAATAGTTATTTGCTTTATCAGGTAAATGGGCCACCTGCAGTCAGAAACATGAAGATGATGAAGATAAATGAATTCAAAACTAGTCATTTTAGAATCACGTAAAGAAGAGAAGGAGAAATAAATAAAGAAAAATCATTCATTGCACTCGTTACCAGTTCATAGAGTTCTTTCCCTTGCTCAGCTAGGTATTCGTAACATACCTGCCCATAGTTCATTTCACATTTGAGTACGGACGTCGTGTCACTATTTATATATATTCCAAACAAGAGAATAAGCAAAATGATGGAAATACCCACATCAAAACTTTTATTTCTGGCTGTCGAATCATGCAATGCCTTCACACAGATATCAGCCACGTCGGCACAGCTGATGCCCTATATGCAATATGCCAATGGATGAGAGGATGGTAATGGAAGCATATCATGTCAATTGCCAAAACTATATATCATGACATACCTGCGAAATCCTGTTCCCTTGATCAAAGATGAGCGCACGTTGTCCACCCGGTTCTTCCTGGAACACTCAGGATCAGATCAGCTATTCAGTTGTGCGAAAAAACGAAGAAAAAAAAGAGAGAGAGAGAAAGAGAAATGAAAAAATACTCTTCAAGTCAGACTTTCAAACATCATTCACATCAAAATACATGATGAGCAAGTTTGGACATCCACCCAGTTCAATTGATCTGTTCAGGTTCCGAAGAAAAAGTTGCAGCCAGTTCTTTGAAGTTGAATGTGCACAATAGGTAAGTATGGGCTCTGTAACGTCTCGAAAAAATCCGTACAAAGACTCAAGTACAACCTTAGGCAGAAATCACTAAAGATCAAATCTTTTAGTAATTAAGCGAGAATTAACCAGTGTTAAACTAGATTACCTGTGAAATTAGCCATAATCACTTTAAATGCGATCTGTAAGACCCAAAATCTGTACGATCGCTAATGCTACATTACCTAAAAACTTAGGATCCATCTCAAAACTCAGTTGCTCTCAGGAGTATCATGAAACTTCGTATCGAACTTGTATCGTACGTCGAAAGTCCGATTACCCCGAAGCTATACAGTTACGACCGCCTTACTGGACTTAACAACCACTTCAGAAATCAAGTCTTAATAGTACCCAGAAATGCACAACTTGAGCCCGGAGCGAAGTGTGTGAGAAACGTGAATATCATTATGAAATGAACTGAAACTTAAGTGAATTGAGTCGGTTCGCTTGTAGGCAAAATCTAAGGATTCAGACCGTTAGATTTTGACCCAATTACACCCTCGGATCAGGAAAAATTTTCAATACATGTCAGAGTACTTGTGACCCTAATCGAGCATCAGTGACCGTTGAACCGAAACAGGTCTCCCGCGATCGATCTACGAATCCGATTGGACCGAAAACTTAGCCCGACCTAGATCTAATGTCAGGGAGCTTAAGTCCGACGACATGTAGAAAAGGGACCTCCAGAACAGTTCCGTTGGACCAAAATGGCCCGTATTTGACTATAACCTAAGTATACCATGGCCCTGGGGCCATTCCCATCAGTTCTGGGCCTATATAAGGGTCTTAAACCCCCTCTCCCTTGCCATACGAATTTTTTAAAACCCTTGGAGAGAGAAGAGAAGAAAGGGAAGGAAAGATAGAGAAAGTGAGAGAGAGAGAGAGAGTCAGATCTATGCTTGAGATTCGATCCCACCTTTCAACGCACATAGATACCGCATCCATATTATTATACCGGCGATTTTGGTTTCGTACTTGGGTAAGAAATCCTAACCCTAATTGGTTTTAGGGATTTGAGTAAAGGATGAAATAACTAACCTATTTCATGCTTTATGTTGTCTTATTGCTGTAGACAGATACGTCGTGTTCAAACTGAGCTCGTTACGAGTCTACCGGCATAAAGTGCGGACTATAGATGTTTAGGTTATGATTTTCAAGGCTCTCAATATCAATAATGATTTATAATTGACTTGATTGCTGCCACACGTGCCTAGTTTTGATGTTTCCTGTCTATTATACATATATATAAACTAGGTTGATTTTAAAAATGTATTCCATGTGTATGTTGAAATGTCTGAATGACTATGAAATTATAATTTATGCTTGTCATGATTATTAACTAACAATACATGATTGTTATACGTATGGTGAACCCCTTGTAAAGGGATTTGCTATAATACCTGTTATAACTACCTAACTACATGTATATGATATATGTAGCCTAAGTGTTTGATAAAATGCTTGAATGTGAAAAAGCCGGTTTAATTGCATGTAATGAGGATGTTGAGATGAGATTCTCAACTCCTTTATCTATGGTTATAGAATCCTTTATATAACCTATCGTACTACTATGTGAATTAAGGATGAAATGCTTAGATACCGTACATGTGTAGTATGTGTTTTGTCGATTTGCTTAAAGTGAGATTAATGTTTAATTTCAGTTCTCACATGCTATCTTAGGCTACCACATGCGTATATTATTGCCTGAAATGTGTTTGGGGCTACAACGTAGTGCAGACAATCGGTAATAGTATGAGATCGGTGGTCGAACTGTTTAGCCACGACAAACACGCCCGATAAATCTGAGTCATACGTTACTAGTCGACAGTGGCTAGGCCACGTGGAGTGCTTATGCGCTCCATGTTGATCAACTCGACGTACGCTCGTACCAGTCGAGCTTATCAAGTAACCCGATTGACCTAATGTGTGTTCACCATGTATGGATGCTACTGATTGAATCTAGGATACCAAACTCACCAATGAAAACCCGATAACCTTGGTACCTCGATCCGCTAAGACTCGTGAGCTGAACATGGTGGTATGAGACACCGTAGTCGAGCTGTCGACATACGCCGGGGTGACGAACTCACCCGTAGTGACCAGTGAGCAACCCAGACTCGTGAGTCGAATACAGTGGTATAGGACACTGTATTCGAGCTGTTGGCCTACCACTAGGTAACGAGCCATTCGTAATGACCTCGAGCATACTCTGAGACTGCGCTGAGGTGACGAGCCCTTGTAGCGCCTGGACCTAGAATGGATCATTGTTTGGGAAATGATATAAGAGAGGTACCTTAGCTTCTCAATCCTGCTATATGAAAAGAACTAATAAGAACTCGGTAATTCGTTCATAATATCGCACTGCATGTGCCGTTGGCGTTGGTATAGAGCATAGCGGGAGTGTTGTATGCCGCGATCATTAGATGTTGTCGCAAGAGGGAGTGCAGGCGAGGGCATGCATCATTAATACATATCATAGTTGCATTAACCAGAGTACTTAGGGATGTTTGATTTTATTGCTTTATCATTACTGCTTGATTAAATTGATCACATATTAACCTTTGCTCTATAGCTCCACTGAGTTGATCACTCGCTCACACGTTCTAGGACGATGTTTAAACACCAACCAGACTCTGTTGTAGATGCAGGTGACGGCGATGCTTATGAGGTAGAGCCGGACTACTACGATGATCAGGAGAAGTTCTCCTATATGCAACTCTCTGGCGGGTCTATATAAACCTAGAGTTGCGCTAACGGGGCTACAGGGTTTTGAATAGAAACCATTACACTTTCTTATTTTGTACCTTTTGGAACTAAACTTGTACTTGTTTAACCTAGTGACAATCATACTCTTAGGACTTACTATTATTTTTTATACAGTTTCTATACATATCACAGTCTTCTGCTTGCGTAACTTTAATTGCTCTAGAGTATGACATGCTGGTTTGATATAATCTCACTCATGTTTAAGGCATTAATACAGACAACTTTTAATCATCATTATCTATGTTGCATAAGTGATGCGTTGAAACTCAGGATTTGGGCTCCTGCTCGACCTCCCAATTTTCAAGGTGTTATAGGCTCGAACCTGAAACCTCAATGTTGAAATGCAGTGTGTCTACCATTGAGGAATGTGCTAGTACCCAGATCCCTTTTGAACACTAATTCACCCACTCTAAAACTATGCATGCCCCTAGAAAGGAATAAAATTTTCTGTGAAGATTTAGAACCTGCAGTGGCCCAGGGCGAATGATTGTGTATCCAAGGCCTGATCTTCTTAACGATTCCTCTCCAGCCTGGAATCAATATGCAATAGTTACAACTTACAAGTAACTCAAACTGCTATAGTACTGTGTTTAAAGCTACTGAGAGTTAAGGAACAACCTTTTTGGCTTTAAGAACCTGTTCCCTTCTGCTCGGTTCGATTCCAAGTCCTGTACATGAAACCAATATAAAGTCTGTTTCTTGGCCAGTCTGCAAGCAACCAAAATTCATTCAGACAAGGATTGGGATAAGAGCAATGGCCAAAACATCTGGATAACACAAAGAAATGGCTACATGTATAAGAATCAATTACTCTTCAAAAAAAAAAAAAAAAACAGGTATAAGAATCAATTACAATCAACTATAAAGATGAATGCTTATTACATGATCAAAGAGCAACAGGAATCCCTATACGGCTTCTCAAGTTGCAAGGAGCTTTCACTAAATTACTTCTTCCCATTGTATATATTTTATTTATTTCCCA